>OU612058.1:47897690-48220578 GCA_914767635.1 Melanostoma mellinum | reverse complement strand
AAGTTTAAGCCTGGATCTGGCTATGGCAGGGCATTCACATAAAATGTGTTCAGCTGTTTCTGTGTCTTAGTGGCACAGACGTTTGGTGTCATTCTGGCTGATGCCCATGTTTTTAAGATGATATCTGAGAGAGAAGTCCGTAAGAATTTATTTCATACGTCTTTGAGATAAGTCGATCAATAGTTTTGACTGGCTGTTGCGAGTAGAGTTTTTCCAGGTGTTGATTGTGTTCTGCGATTCCCAGGTAACCAGTTCATGTTTAATGCTACTGAATGAGAGACCGCAGTAGGGTTCCGGGCCCTTGAATTGGAATTGAGTGCCAAGTCTACCTCTTCGTTACCCTGTACACCTTCATGACTATAGGCTCCCAGGAAAGAGCTATTTGTGGATGGCTAATCGATATAGACACAGGCAGTTCCAAATGAGTTTGGATTCGGTATTGGTTGAGGACAGGGCCCCTAAAGCTGCATGACAGTCGTAGCAAATAAGATGATCCGTGATCTTCAAAGGTTTCTTCTAATGTATTCCCTAACACAGAATTCTATAGCTATTACCTCTGCTTATATAGTTGTTATGCTACCAATGGATACAGATGATTTGATGTTGGGACCGAGAATCCCTGTATCTACATCGTTGTTAGTTTTTGAACAGTCAGTGTACCAAATGTATAATTACAGGGTTCTTCCATGCTGAGCGGTTAGGACTCAACCCTACTGTAATTTTTTCTGGACTCACTGGACGTAATAAAGTGGAAAAAGGCTTCTACTTACTCGAAGTACAAAGCTGGAGAGAGCTTGGAAAAAATCGGAATAGGTAACTAGAAACTTTGCTGATTCAGGAACAGGTTCACCTAGGGTTTCATGCTCATCTAAGTACGAAGGTGTTTTAGATTGAACATTAAAAAAATTAAGACTCAAAAACAATTTTTCTCTTTCTAAAATAAAAGAACACTTTTAAGATCGTATGTACTTTGACTCCTAACATTTGGTGGGGTAATGAGTCTTTTATTGTGGATTGTTGATCTCTGTTAGAGCGAAATTTACTCCTCACACATTTTGATTTTACGTCAAAAGGTTTAGTCATATTTCGACAGGATTCTCCACAAAACAAACATAGGCCTTCATTTTTTTTGTCGACTTCCAACAACCAACAGAAAAGTAAATGAAGTCTAATTGCAATAGAAAAGCAGCAAAATAGCAAATGTGATCAGGAACCGGTTTTCGTTAAAACTATTGATTCAAAACTACTACTTAGCTTAGTACTGCTTACCCTTTGATCAAAAGACTGACAAGCTCACTGATTATTTGGTATGGCATAGGTTGTGCTGCTCATCTACTTATGGTTGGCATGTCTGCCTGGTACGTGGGAGTTCAAAATTCGAATCCCAGAAGCATGTAAGTGTGTTCCACAAGCAAATCCTTTGGAAACAGATCGAAGTTAGAAGGAAAAGTGCAACGAAATGAAAAATACAACGTTGGGAATCGCGAAAAATGTAAGTTCCTTCATTCCTTACAGATCTTGACCTAATGAGCAATTACATTCGTGTATGACGTCTTTGGTGCACTTGTTCTTGAGGTGTTGTGTATTTTTCGGCATTGTTTAAAGAAATGGTTTAAAAGAAATATTATTCACCTGGATGTTGCACCAATTCGTTGAAATTCCCTTATAATTTTCATAAACTCCTGTTTTTTTTACCAATGTTTTTCAAAAACGTCTAAAAACTGCTTTCTCAAGGACCAGAAGCGGCCTCAGTCTTGGATTGAAACGTGCACTGCCAAATACAAAGTACTGACATATCGACGGCCGTGTTTGTTGTTTTCTGAATGTTCCGGGAATTCTGTGATTGGAAATAGTGCAAATTAGTACAGGTGTGCCTTATTCAGAACTACAATTTTCCCAGCCTCCACGTTTTTTGAGATCGACATATGCTTCCCAAAACTTTGCATTGAAACACTTCGCTACTGTACAGTGCAGAACCACCAACTGGGGAATAAAAGTACTTAATCTTCATAAGAAGATAGATGTTTGCATGAAAAACAAGTGTTAGCTTTTCACTGCTTTCATGTTTGCCAGGCCTAAATGCTGCTCCATTTAGAGCTTACAACTTCTATGACTCTGTAATACGTCAGTAAATTACCTCACTCCATTTTATTGGGCATATTAAACATAAACATATGCTACTCTTGAGCCAAAGCGCACTTAGCTTCATAAACATTTTCGAAATTGACTATGAAGAAGGCTTAAAATGTTTTAAATAACTTCAGCTAACCCATTTATTCTCTACCTTAGCAATTTACATCCTTACCTTCTCACTAATAAAAACAAAACAAAGCAAAAAAAAAGCACAAACAATATCATTCAATCCCCCCGAAATTCAAAAATCCTTTCGACGAAGAACACAACCCTCCTTTGTACGCTCAAACGCCTATGAGGATCCTTTAACTTGTACATTTCTTTCGCATAACAATGCGGATTACAACATGTAACAACGTACTTCAGTAGATTTAGTTGCCTCAAATTAAGGAAGATATCTTCAATACGTACGTACTCACATACCCACCCATCCTCTTTCCTTTTTTCATTCAACAAAAGTTATTTGTTCCCCGTAAATGGCTCAAAGCTAAATGAGAATTTCGTCAGCATACCTCTACACGCAGTAAAAAATCCTGAAAAAAACACACAAAATGAAATAAAAAAGAAAGAAGAGAATGATACGAAATCAGGTGCTGTTGTTTGCGAATAGATAATAAGAGCACTCCGGATTTACGTTCCTCCTACAAGTAAAGGTACCAAAAGATGACATGAGATGGAAAAAAGTACCCAGTTACATCCTACATCACATAATGGCTGATGGCAGGAACCAAGCGTATCTAAATGAAACAGTTGTTCATTGCCTGGCAGTCATAATGGTACACAGAACAAACATACAGAACGTTAGAACAACTCGGGAATATCAATACAGGATGGGCTTGAGGCAGAGGAATTCATATACAAGGACGAGGACTTCAACAACATGAAGGTGTGTGTACTTGCTACTGCGAAGCAAATCGCATTTGATGCCAAATAGACAATGGTTGTGGCAGGGTCGTATTTACTTTGGAGGAAATAAGGACATTTTCCGTTTTTCTTTTTAAAATTGAGCGGATTGAAGTTCAAGCATTGGAGAGACGTGAAAACAGATGCGACTTTGAACAGGATCAAGTCAACCTTACAGAATGACAATTTAGGACCCTCTATAGCTTGAAGTAGTGGTACCCGTGGTGCGATGGTTAGCATGTCCACCTGCTAATCCCGGGGTTCGAGGTTCGAATCCCAGCAGAGGCAAAAATGTTTTTCCACGGGTATCGCCTTTCGCGAGGATTTGGCAAGTCCTCCGTTAGTAAATTCACTGCCATGAAAAGCGCTTTCTCAATTAGCCGTTCGGAACCGGCCCAAAATTGTAGGTCCCCTCCATTCCCTCACAAGGTTTGGTTGTGAGAAATGCGCTAGGCCCAGGGGCTCCTCGCTCTGTTGCGCCACCCTATTTATTTATTTTTATTTTATAGCTTGAAGTTCCTTTAATCCTCGATGTACCCAAATGAAAACAATATCATACCCGACCCAATATCCACAGGTCTGACTCAATCAATAACCATGATAATTGCGGCCCTAAACAAAACTTTGCACCCAGGAGCCGAGACTCTCAATTCCCTTCATGTAAAAAATGAAAAATACCAAAAATACTTACGTCAATTTCGCCACCCTCCACGCTGGAATTTCGAAACGGTGGATTCCTTCCGTTGATGAATTCAAAAAATTTCCCCGTATCAACTTTCAGCCATGTCACCTGCAAAATGAAAAAGAAGAGATTTTCAAAAAACGAAAAAAAGTATCCCATCACAGGAAGACATAAATGAGAAATGTCACAAGTCATTCAAACGTCTAAATATTACATTATACGTACGACAAAGGTTCCGAAGATTCGATTATTAATTTACAAAAGTATCTATACAACAAAAACACACGACTCGACTACCCCCACGATGATAATAATTATCCTGCAGCTTGATGGCGGATCCATTCCGATTATCCTGACGTTGATTGTGGGCAACTTTTTTGTGCGTAGGCCTACTCTCTCTCTCTCTCTCTCTTTACGGTTCACCTCAATCCTCAACGTTAAAGCAAACATTTATAGGCACCGATATGTTGGATTTAGATCGAATGAGTCTGTTTAAGTGTGTCTTTTAAGCTCAATATACGTTTTGTTGATTCCGCATGGTATTTATGCGGAATAAATGATGTCGCTTCTGGGGTAATCACTTTTACAGGCTTTAGCAGATTTGACGTTGAGGTTGCGTATAGCATTTGGCAGTTAATTTCAGATAAATGAACAAATGAATGTAGTAAAGCATAGCTTTTCTATTATGGAAGAGTCGAACAAATAAATTGTGTTGTGTTGTTATTGTATGAGTGCGGTGTTATTGTTTTTTTACGAGCATTCATTATTATCGTTGAAAACGTTCGCATTTAAGTTTATTGAATCTTATAAGGGAAATCGTATAGAATGTGTAATTGTATGTGATTTAGGTAAGTTAGCCTCTTAAATCTTGCGGGGGCTTTAGCTGGAATATTGGGCTTACCTTAGTTTTAATCTTGACATTGGTAAATATTGACTCGAGTTTACTTATGGGATTGAATATATTACTTGCGAATGTACTCGGGGCTTTCTAAATCCCATGGGAGTTGGTTACTTTTGAGTATAGCGGAGAACAATCGAGGGGCGTTTGTAAAGTGTGTCCTTATCTCGATTCCTGTGTGTTGGGGATACGTGTGGTTTTTTTTTTTTTTAATTCAGTAGGTATCTATCTCGAGCACTTTTGGATTTTCAATGAAAATTTTGAGGGTACGGTGGCATAGTATCATTGCTGTCTTATTATGATCTGATGAGACCATAAACGTTCTTGTGTCTTTGCTATCTTCACGAAAAGAAGTCCTTTTGGCCTAAGGAATGAGTTTCCTACCTATTTCAGAGCCATTTAGAGTCAGTTTCTTGAATATAAGGTTTTTTTAGTCAACTTCTCGATTTGAACCTCTTCCCTCAAAATTCAGAGTCTGCTTTCGTTTGTTAGAAGTTAAAATCTGTCTATTGATTGAAATATTCTGCTTTCTCAGCCTCCGAATTCAACGGAAGCTGAAGTTTTAGTGAAGAAAACGGTAATAAATTTCTGGCATTAGCGTCTAAAAGGCTTATTGAAATTTACAGCCTCTGTCTATTTAAATACACTTAAATATTTATATGTTCAGAAGGCAGCTCGAAAAGTTTGCGTTTTTACATAAATCAGAGCCTCATTGGGTCACTTTTTTATAGTCTCAAGCTCGTGTGCATACATCCAGTGACACTTTTACATACCAGGCCCGAGAATTAAGTAATGAGAATGATTTTATGGCCGCGCTTTTAGTAAACCTGCGACCTTGGCCTTCCCTTTCTCTGGCATCCATCCCCTCACCCTTGATATATTTACCACGACTTGGTGCTCTTCACAAAAAGGGGGAAACGAAATCAAGAGGAAAAGCCACACCGCCTTCAGTGTGTCTCCGCATTTGGCCTCTAAAGGGATCGCAGTGTTGCAACAGCCGCCTTATTCATTGAAATCGTTGTATATACCTGCCCAACGGGACTACTTTCAAGGGGATGGAAGAGTGGGAGGACAATTTTTAAATACATATACTGCTTTTATAGAATCAGTTTCATTATTCAATTGTCACACGTCGCGTCGTAGCACTGTTTCCATTTGGGATGTGTATCCTGCATGGCTTTAATCGGCTGCTGCATATAGTTCAGCTCTAACCCAAACAGTTTTTCTAGTTCCCTCCATTTCTTGGTAGTAGGTAAGGCCGGAGAGCTTGGGGTTTAGGGTTGGACAGATTCGTTTTAACTGAGCTGTCTATGAGCTTAAAGTTTCCATAAAATTGCAAATGGTCCAAACCGTCAGATAATTTTTTTTTTCTGAACCAAGGCAGAGGTTGTATTATGGTATGCATGCCTGCCTGCTTTTTTTACAAAGAGAGAAGGCTTATTGTAACCTGGAGCACTCAAACCTAATTGGCGGCTCATTTCATTTCATATTCAACCTCAAGGGCGAAATCCGAATGAAACTGGGAGGCTGAAAGAAAGGTAGATGCGCAGATGAGCGGCCTATCTACTGAACATTCTACAAATGCACCACAGCCGCTCTAAGTCTACCTACTACGTGCTGGAGTAAGGTTCGAACCTCAGAAACATCAAATGCGTTTTCTGCAAATATCACGAGGGTTTAACGAGTTCTTCTATAGTAATTATACTGCCATGATACTGTTCTTTCTTACTTAGCCGTTTGGAATCGGTAACTTACTTTTAGGTCTCTTACATTAATCCTAAAGTTATAGTTGAGAGAAACTCTCTAGGCTCGAGAATTTCTCAACTCTGTTGGGACATTCTACATAATTACTTAGTATTAATTGTGGCTTAAAATATCAAGACGTGACTAGTAATGGTAGGTGCTTTTATGTAATCGCACGTAGACACTCTCGATTCAAGGTGTAGTTCTGTGAGCGAAAAGAGGAAGTCGATGTACTAACAAACGCTGATTAATCTACCTAGGATCTGCTAAAGACACGGATAACAACATCAGTGTGGAGACCCAACGAAGTATAATTTTTGCCAACCTTTGCTTCTTTGGGTTAAGAAGGCGATTGAGAAACAAAACCCTCTTCAGAAAAACCAAGGTAACCCCGTCTTAGACTTTGTTCATCCCAGTCCTGCTTTACGGCGCGGAAGCCTGGACCTTATATAAAGCGGATGAAGAAACTCTTGGTCGTTTAGAAAAAAAATTATCCGGTCCTGTATGTGAAGCAGTTTGTGGAGAAAAAGATACAACAACGTTCTGTATAAGCCATACCGCGATATGGGCATGGGCAATAGGCATAGCTAGAAGAGTACGTATCGCGAGGCAACGATATGACTGGGACATTTAGAGCGGATGGACATCAACACTGCGGCTACATTTTTCTCGACAAATAATCGAGTCATAGTACCAACATTTCTTCGTTCCAAAGTCGCTTTTAAGTAGTCAGCTCATGAAACACCTCGAATCATAAAGGTTGTCAAATGAACTTCTATAGGTTATATTCCTTTTTAAGTTGCAAATCAATCCGAAAGAACAGTCAGAGACTTCTGAGTACTTCTTTTTTGTAACAGCGAGAAATTAAAGTTCGAACTGATCTTCTTTTTCTGAAAATGCGGATATTTCTTGGACGTGCTTTGTATATTTAAGCAACTGAAATTCGTCCTGCTCTGGAACCAAAAACAGAAAATCTTGTAACTATTCCGGCCATTATTGAAGCAAATATCTCTATCAGTTGATTGTTGCAGTCGATATTTCAAAGGCATCTGGGAAAATTCGGCATCAATTCTTTTTTGGTCCTTTCTCAGTTGACGTGTCTACTATATGCACTCACGAAAATTTCATAAATCGTTTGAGGGGTTAAAAAAGGATGGTGTAGTTCTTGATCGTTAAGTGCGGCCTTTTAATCTAATTCGAGGCGAAAAAACTCTTCGTGTAAATTGTGTCGGTTCGTGTAAAACGAAGTCACTCAGTCATTTCGGATGGAAGAGTTCATTGCGTTTCCTATTGCACAGTTTAAAATTTGTTTATTGCAGTCGTTTGAGATGACAATCTCATGGCTTTGAAATTATGCGAGTCTCTGCAGAACCATGAGGTTTTTAATTCAAACTCATTTCAGATTGACCAATATGAAGCACAATTACTTTTTTCAGCAGAAGTGACAGAGTGATTTCGTTTTAAACGAACCGGCACGAGCTACACGAAGTGTTTTCTTTTTGCCCTCAAATGACTTGTTTGAGGTCGTGCCACTGATTTCGAAATTGATCTTCTGTTAAGTATTCGTTGATGTCCTTCAAGGGCAAGGACAAATAGTAACAAATAATATACTGGGTGGCACAACAGAGCTCGGAGGGGATCTTCAAATTTTTGCCGTTTCCGAACGACTTGGTAAGATTAGATTAGATTAAGTTGAGCTTGCGCAGCTCTGGGCACTGCGTTGTCTGAATGAAACCACCTATTATCAGGGCAGTTCTCCTTCTCCGGAGTTGAACCAGAAGCTAGCAATCTTCTGTGGGTGAATGAGTTTGAGTTTATCTAGTGGGTGATCTCAGAGTCAAGTATTTGCTGAGTTTTGTAGTTGAGTATTTGCTTTCTAAGGCGGAAAAGTGCCGAATGTTTCTTCATTTTCGAGACATAGTCTAGAGATGGGGTCCGCTGCTAGCCTTATTTGGTGAGGATGTTTCATTAAAAAGGTTCAACAGTAATTTTGATATTTTTTCAGTACATTCTGGAAAAAAGAGTTTTGAGCAAGTTTGGCCAAATGAGTTTAGCCAAGCTTTATTTGATTCTCTTAGTGAGATTGTTCCTGGAAGTGTTTTTTAAGTTGCTTTTATTTACACCGCAAAAGGGTTCAGAACTGACGTATGGTTTAGATGCGCCGTCTTTAGCTAAAGATGTCTGCTGCCTTCTCTTTACCGTCATAGCCTTTGTGTGCTGGGGTCCAGTGGAGGATTACAGAGTTTTTACTTGCTAGTTCAAAGAGTGACATGACTGTCTCTTGAAGTTGTTTGGATCTTGAAGAATGAGGCTTTGTATTCTCCCAGTCTTCCCTAAAGGGGACGACAATGCACAAGTCGATTTTGAATTTGTACATTTGAATAATAGCATCCAAGCACATACTTAAGGTATTAAGTTTTTCTAGACTAGCAATATTTGGATATGATTTTATGTGTCCTTGATGGAAGAGACGGTGTGTCGCCGGTCTTGCCTCCATTTTTATAAAGAGGTGAATTGGTGGTAGTTTTACAATGACCATTGAATAGAACCTGAGTCTCTAGCCATAAACAGCCTCAATTTTTTTTATTTGGATAAATTATAAACTGTTGCATTTTCTTGCACTTAAAGTGGCGTTTTCTCAAGTCTTGCCTAGGTCACGAATTCACTAATAGAGCCCCGGCTTCTAGGGGCCCGCAACACAAAATTATAACGAATTGTTACACAAGTGAATTATGACAACTCCTTCAAGTGGCTCTTGATTTGTAGGCTCGTAGCTTTGTGTAACAGACCCCAGATAGCAATAGAGCTTCGTTATTTCCCCTTGTTTAGTGAAATGTCGGCTTAAAGGACAGAAGCGGCTGATTTTTTCTATTACCACATTTGCTGTTACTTCTTCCTTAGTAAGCTTAATAAGCTTATGATAAAGATAGTTGACTCTCGATATTTCCTTTTTTGTGGGTTCCTCTCCAATCATTTGCCATATACCTCCAGTATCCAATAATTTACTGATTTTTTGTGGTCGTTTTTTTTTGCCGTTGTGTTTCGGTGGTGCAAATAGAACGGCAACGCAAAGTAAACTCTTACCTCGAAAGTATTGTGAGTTTTGCCTTAGTAAACAGTGTGAAGTTAGATGCTTCCATAACGCAATGCAATTTTTTGTTACCTAAAGGCAGGCCAAAACTTACCGGTCACAAGCAAATACAAGCACACCAGCGATGGCTATGCGTATTCCACAGACGAAGCATAATCCTTGCGTTGTTTGAGGAAAAAATGACTTGGACCATGTTACGGGTACAGTAACTTGAGCGGGTCAGCTGTCCATTTTGGCTTTTTAGAGTAAAATGGTGTAGAAAACGCATCAAAACTCAGAGATACTTCTTGAACTGTCACTATTTTGTTGTTTTTTTTTTCCTGAGTCAAAGCTCGGCATAAAAAAAATTTATGAAGGGCTTCATACAACAAACTTGGTTCTGAAGTCCAGTGTCGTTTCTACCTCTTTATTTAAAATTAATAAAACTTTCCGTAGTTGCAGAAGAGTTGAATGAAAAATAGATAAGTTCCACTTTGGTGAAATTCACAAGTTGATATGAAATAGCGTTAATGATTTAAAGTTAATGGTTGCGGTATTCCGCATTCAAACTTGTTGAATTTGCCCTAGCAAATAAGCCAAAAGTGTATAGACACAACTCAGTGTGTGAGGTGCCTGTGCAAATTGAGGTACATTAAGTTTGACGAATGAAGATGCCAGTTCTATGAGTAAACACATATGTATGTATATACAAATCCACACATTGCTTTCCTTTTTGAGAAGACTACAAGGAGTGTGAATCCTTTGGTTAAAGGGATTCAAGTTACGTCTGGCATCATAACCCACCGTCAACGCCACCGCCATCATCAGCTACTACTTTCACCCAAATGGGATTTCGCATTATTGATTTAGTGACTGAAGCTACTTACGTAATGGTTTGCTGATTTCAATTTGAGTACGTCGTCGGCATCGCCGTCGTCGTCGTCTTGACAAGCTAAAGCCTTGGCTTGGCTTGAGCAAATCGAATTTTAAACTCACTATAGATCTTAGGGGTTTTAGTTTTGAAAGCTTTTACTATAGTATTCTTCATTATTGGTTTCTTTTCCTGTGTGTGTGAGTAGCAATCAGATAAGACATAGTCAAGTGAAGCATTAAGTTCTTGGATATCATTGACTGGCTCTGTAAAGGAAGGGATTGGCTCAATCATTACGCTTAATTTCGTAATTCCTGCTCCAGGCAGGTACAACGAACTCTCATTGAGGATGAAGGACAAGGCGGATTATAACATATTCCGCTTGACGTTGTCGACGTCGAGCGTAATGCTGTGCATTAGTGTTTTGTCCGCATTGTTGTCGCACTTTGAGGACTTGCGGTGGCTAATACTGAATTTCAAATTGACTTTTCGTGTGTTATTGAAGGGGAATAGCTTTGTGGTGGATTGTTCGGTTCACATGGTATAATTCGACTGGTTTAGTTTTTCGAGGGTAATGTACTAATTACCCAACCAAACAAGCATTCGCATAGTGACCGTAATTGGTTTGTCTTGGTATTTTATTGTGCTGGATGTTGTGATGGCGAATGCAATTGCGGCTTGTGTGGTATATGAGTGAACATTAAACAATATTTGTTGTTTTATTAACGAGTCTTAATTGCGTGTAATTACAGTTCGTGTGGGATGGTCGGACCGAAAGTGAATTGGGTAATTTCAAGGGTCCTTATGTACGATCATTATGGAATATAAGCTTATCGAGTGTTTCTATAGAGGGGCCAATTATTTGAGTTTATACTGTGGATGTTCTTTCAATTCGACTGACAAGTACCTCAATTAAAGGTAAGTACAGAGATAAGGTAGACATCGATACGCATCAGTAATCAAACTAAAATTTTGCCTGACAAGCCGGTGTGTTTCATCAAATTGCTTACGTTTATTTTCTCCGTGAAGCCGTGAACCTGCCCTCCCTGGGTGGGGGATATTTTAAAAGTAAATAATTTAATACCGCGTTCTACTATTAGTTTTTTTTTTTGATATCATGACAGTAAAATAGGCTTACATACGGAAAAGACGATCGTGTATCGTTAGATTGTATGGTAGATTGAGCTTACACAGCTTTGAGCACTGCAGTGTCTGAATGAAACCTATTGTGCCAACATCGTATGTCGTTACTCTATTACCCATTCCTGCTTTCCAATGCCACTATTTTCTAATACTGGCGTTCGAAGTTGAGCCCTTAAGTCCCATTGAAACTTGAAAAGAAGATGTGTGCGGTAGTATTTTAGGGGTAAACGAAGGCGCAATCCTCCAACGGTCTGCTGAGGCAGCAATCTAAAATAAGATTCTCCTAAAAGCGTCAAATCGCTTGAATGAATTGGTTCTCCCAGCTTTTTCTGAGCAACTCTACCTAAGGACGGTGTTGTTGGACCAAATGAGGAAACTCTAAACTGTCTCAATCCATGAAGCCCATCGACGAAGAGGCTGCATGTATCTTCAGTTATGAGATTCGATGCTTCTTAATCGGCTTTGTGACGGTCGAGAGGTTTTGGGTTGGATGTTTGCTTTTACGATTGCCGTTTTGTAGAGTGAGCTGGTCTCAAATTAAGGCCCATTGAATCTTCTCCAAAATATGTGCGGAAGGGGTATTTTGGGCGCAAAAAAGCTCAGCTCGTCCCGCAACTGCAGTAATATTCTCTTAACATTTTGTAGAAACTCAGAAAACAGATAAATTTGTTGTCTCTGTCGGTAGCTAGTTAGGGCTCTATAATCTAAAGTTAAAAAAATCCGGGCTGTCTTCGTCATTCTGTTTCAAATTACGAAGCTCATAGTAAAAGGGGTTGGAGGTATCTTCGCTTACGTTATTTTTAGCTGCTTGTAAGCAAGAATCATTAAATGGTGTAGGTTTGGTTCTTCTAAAATAGGTGGCTCTGTTAAAGTAGAGTGGTTTGGAGATCACTTTTCAGTTTACGATTGCCATTTTGTAGACTGTTTGTTAATCATTTCTTAGTTTCATGTTTCTATTTTGGCAGTTCCAATGAATATTCAGATGAACTGCGATATCTAGAGTTATAGAAATATAGCTCAACTACAATTCTTTTGTGCAAAAGTACCAGTACCGGGTCTTCTACTCGTACTTTATTTATTTATTTATTTATTCACCTACAAGCAGTCTTACAGCCTTTTATCATTACACCTAAGTCATTAATTTGTGAAAGACGAATTATGGGCTTAGAATCGATAGAATAGTCAAATAACAGATTGAGTGTTTTTCGTGAGAAAGAGATTGCATTGCACTTTTTGATATTGAGTCTTAGACCATTTATATGGCACCAATTTCATTTCATTTCATTTCATTTCATTTCATTTCATTTCATTTCATTTCATTTCATTTTATTTACATAAAGAAGCCTTGAGATCAGATCTCATTTATGGCTAAAAAATACATTTATTTACATTTTGGAAATTATAAAAATGCATACATATTATATGTATGTATTAAAAAAAAGAAAAAAATTTTTAACGTAAAAATAAAAAGTTAGTAGTGCTTAACATTTTGCAAATAGTTTTGATTAAATTTACAATTGTATAGTAAAAAAAGAAATTTAAAAGAAAATTACAAACAAATTAAAGTAAGTTATTGAACAAATAAGGAGTGAAAATGCGACGCTTCGTCTGGGTTCTGTAGATGATCATTTAAAGAGCAGATAAAGTTATTTAAGTTTAAAATTGTTTTATATGGAGCTGGTAGTCTGTTCCAAATTCTGGCACCAATAACGAAGAAAGACCTGCGCGTTTGCAACGTTGAGCTTCATGGTATATTTATGTTGTTTGTACGCGAGGAAGTTGAAAATTCAAGCCTTTCAAATAAATAGGTGGGGGTTTCAGATCGTACTAACTTAAACATGAATTTACAAATTTCAATATAGTGGAGGACCGTAAGCTTTTTACCTAGGAATCCAGGGCCAGTCCATGGATTTTCATGAAATTTTCGGAAATGTGTTTTGGATGGCGTATAGAAAAAAGTTAAATAAAATTTCACCGCTCTCAATTTTTTAATTATTGTTAAAATTAATTATTAACTTTTAGAATTTTATTTTATTTATTTAGGGTATTTTAGATAAGGTTTTCCAAAGCGTAAGGATGGATAGGTTTGGTTAAGACAAAAAAAAATTTGTATGAGAGGGGGTCTATATCCCTCCGTGTAGGCGCGAGGGGCAATTTTATATGAAATTTACTTCATTTTTTAAAAAACTATTAAAAATCAATAGTTGAAAGCTATTGCTTTGTTCTTTAATAAAAATTTTAATTTGAGTTCACTTAATGAAAAGTTTTGGAGAAATCAATCCTCAAAGTCAAAATTTTGAAAAAAGAAAATATTTTTTTCTTAATAAACTTTTTTTTTCATAATTTTGCCTCACAAAGTGCCATTTTTTCTTTTCATGTTCAATGCTTTTATTAATATTTACTAAGAACAAAAAACCGAACATAACAATTTTTCTTGGTTTAAGAGAAATTAAAAAAAAACGAAAGATACTTTTTTCCAGAAAACAAAATGTCGTTAATTTCCCGCTAATTGAACTTTTTTCCTGGAAGTGAAATATGAAATGTGTCTTAAATAGCACATACAAAAAAGTTAAAAAAAATATATCCCTCCTACACGGAGGGATATAGACCCCCCTCTCATACAATTTTTTTTTGTCTTAACCAAACCTATCCATCCTTACGCTTTGGAAAACCTTATCTAAAATACCCTAAATAAATAAAATAAAATTCTAAAAGTTAATAATTAATTTTAACAATAATTAAAAAATTGAGAGCGGTGAAATTTTATTTTTTAACTTTTTTCTATACGCCATCCAAAACACATTTCCGAAAATTTCATGAAAATCCATGGACTGGCCTTGGATTCCTAGGTTTTGCCTTTTTTATGTCTAACGGTCCTCTACTAATAGTGAAATGCGACATTAATGAAACACCGAAAACACAATGGGACAGGTGTGAAACATGATCATACCTTCTTAAAGAATGAATGAAGCGAACGCATGAGTTGAAAGCTACATTAAATTTTTGTTTGCTAATTGAATCCATCCCACCATAAATAGGAGAACCGTAGCTTATAATTGGGGCCAACAAAGTTTTGACCAACATCAATCTAACAGCTTGCGGAATGTAGGACGAAAATCTCCACAATCGTCTTAGTCCTCCATAAATACTTCTTATTATATTGTTAACGTGAGAGTGAGAGGTGAGAGTTTTATTAAAAATGAAACCTAAATTTTTTACTGTAGAGCTGTAAGGAATCACGTGACCATTTAAAATTAAATGTGGGAAGTAAGAATCATCCAAACATGTTTGTAGATTATTATGCTTTGAGATTTGCCTGGTTTCAAAACTAAATAATTTCTGACTGCCCACTCATATATCCTATTTGTCATCATTGATATTGCTGATTGCATCTTCTAAGAGGCCGAGATGAAAGGACGAATATATCTGCAAATAATCGGCATAGAGGTGGTAACAGCAGTATTGAATAGCCTCAACGACATCATTTATAAACAAGCTGAAAAGTAAAGGTCCCAATAATGACCCTTGGGGAACACCCACTTTTAAATCCACAAGATCAGAAACCAAAGTTCCAATACAAACAGCTTGTCTGCGAGTTGTTAGATAACTTTTAATAAGCTTGAGGGCACAATAAGAAAAATCAAATTGATGTTTCAACTTATGAATCAAAACCGAGTGGTTTACTGACCCAAAAGCAATCGAAAAATCAAGTAAGCCTAATATTGACACTTTGTCAGAATTCAATGCAACCCGAATGTCATCTTGCACCTTAAGAACAGCAGAAACACAGCTGTGTATTTTCCGGAAACCGGACTGAAGAGGCGACAGGAGATTCTGAGACTCAATGAAGTCGGAAAGCTGACTAAATATCAATCTTTCCAGACCCTTGGAAAGAAAAGGCAGTATACTAATAGGTCTATAATTCGACAGGTCAGTACATCCCGTCTTTTTCTGAAGAGGAATTACTTTCGCCATTAAGGTCAGACTGAATCAACTGGCATACTTCAAAAGTTTTAATTTTTAAGAAATGTTTTAAATCGTCCGCGTAAATCAGACAATCACAATACCTAATGACTGAAACAATATCATTAATAAAGATAATGAGGAGGAGGGGGCCAAAGTGGCTCCCCTGAGGAACACCTGAAGAACAAATAATTTGCCTAAAGCAGGTATATTTTATTTGCACTTGTTGACTTCTATGAGTGAGGTAAGATGCCAACCAACTTAATAAATTAGAGTGAAATCCAAACACTTCAAGCTTTTTCAGTAGTGTTTGGTTGTTAAAAGAGTCAAAAGCCTTATTGCAATCGGTGTACACAGCATCTACTTGAAATTTTTACTCCATAATATTAGTGACATATGATACAAAATGCGCTAAATTTGAAATTTGTAACAGTAGACCGACCAGATACAAAGCCATGCTGTTCTGGTGACAAAAATTCAGATGTTAGAAAATCAAGTTTTCGTTTCACTAAACTTTCAAACAATTTACCTTCTTAGTACCAAATTTAGGAATAGGCACGGGATACGAGAGTTTCCATTCCTCTAAGAAGTAACCTTCCTGAAGTGATTTATTGAAAATAATGAGCAACGGTAGATAAATTGAATTGCAACAATTTTTGAGAACAATGGCAGGTATGCCATTTGGACCAGGGGCTGAGTTTGGCTTGAGAGAATTAATCGCAGTTATAATTTCTTCATGGTTCAATTGGATACTTCCAAGATTAATTTTATTCACCACATTATTCAATGCGCTACTAATGAATGTGGAAGAAGAATAAACCGATCGGAAAAATTCAGTAAACAGGTCTACCGTTGAGCTTAAATCAGCAGACTCAACATCTCTATAGAACATAGAATTCGGGATTCCTATAGAATTTTTTTTCGAATTGATACATGACCAAAAGGATTTGCCTTTATTTTTTATGTTGCTTTCGATATTCGAGATATATGATCTGTATAGAAATTTACTAAGAACGACAAAGTTTCTATTGTATTTCTAACTCCTCGACCTTGCCCAACAAACATAAGAGCAATGCCCTAGACATGACGTGAAAACTATCCTTGGCGATTATAAGTTAAAATCAACGAAGGACGACCTTGTCAGCATCATGCATAGTCTGCGCAACAATACTCCCAAAACGGGGTCAGACGTTCATTGATTTTGTTGTGTGGCTGAATATATCAACTAATAGTAAACGCTTCTTTCAACTCATAATTCAGTAAAGCACATGGCAGTCGCAAGATCAATCAACCGCCAAGCAAATTGATCGTCTTCCTATCGAGACAAGACATTCTTCAAATGTTATAGACGTGGATCTTTCCGAGGGCCAACTTTAAGTCCGACCACTATCTTCTTTTAACCATGGTACTAGAGCGGATACCCTGTTAACGACCAATCCCAACGAACGCTGGCTGTGAAGTATTATGACGTCAAAAAGTCAAGTGGTGGTTATTTTTAGAATTGTGGTGCCATCGACAGCTGTCGTTTGATCGTGGACCAATTGAACCCGCAACGCACTGGGTATGTGTGTTTTTTTTTTTTTTTTTTTTTCAAAACGAAATCGCTCTTGACGTCAATTTTGACATTACTTCGAGTCTGAAAGCGGTAAGTTACTTCCAAGATCCAGTCCAGTGGTGATAACAACACTGGACTATTTTTTAGGGCTATAAGAAGTCGCTTGTCTACTCAGATGAATCCGAGACGATTGACGCCTTGGAAGGGAATATTTGCGCGTTATTGCCAATCATACAGTAACTGCAAAAAATAATCAAAAATTGGGCCTCTAGACTGGAATCAATTCGAGCTAGCCACTTGTATGAAATCTTTTTTGAAATGGCAATTCCTTATGTTTAAAGTAAAGCTGAGTTCTTGGCCATAGAATTGAAATACATGGGTCTTATTTCTTTTACTAAACCACACATTCAAAAAAAAAAAAAAACACCCTTTACAGTCGCAAGAGGTGGGTAGTACTTCTCAAATCGAATGCTTCTACAACTATCCTTGAGTACTTTGCGGCTAGCACAAATAAAAAACACGTCCAGTGCAGAAAAAATCCAAGGGCGGTCTTGACCAGTACCAGAAGAAAAGAAAAGAAAAGCATCATATTTACAACTAAAAAAGAAAGCAGTAGGATGGGAAGTCGTTTGAGGAAACTAAGAGATGACAGAAGAAGAATGAGATTCGAAAACTTTACCAAAAGGTATAAAAGTTATAGGGCGGAAAACCTCGAATTCAAGCCTTTAAATACGAGTAGGGAAACATAGTAGCGGAATCACTGTCGCTGCTAAGAATCTAAAAAGACCACTTCTTCTGATTGCCAAACGGCGAAACGACATTGATCCTGGTTTCAGCAGAACGTCCCATTCAACTAAAACGATTATTAGGAATGTCGTCCTCCTGACCAAAAAGATGTTAAACTTGACAAAATAACGCTTAAGTTAAAAAACACTCTGTTGACAGATGGCCTTATCGCTGATCTTTTCAAGGCAGCTGGGTACTTGAAGAGTGGATAGATAGACCAACGTTCAGGGTCGACGGGTTTTCGAAATCACACTGAAAGTTAGTTGCAGAATGAGAAGACCTCGTATAAAGTGACAGAATCAAGTGGAAGAAAAGCCTTCGGTTTATTACTGGTCCATTATAGAATCTGAACCATGAAAGGACTGTTATTGAATCATCACAGATGGTTCCTAAATCTTTCATTGGTGCCTTTGTGGAGAACGATGACATACGAATGCACCGCTCTTGCGCATCCGTCTTTCAAGCGGAGGCGTATGCTATCCAAATGGTTATAAGCTACTTTACGAACAATGGCTGGATGGGGGGAGGACTGTGTTTGCAGCGACAGCCAAGCTTTGCTTCTTCTGCAAATGAAATCTCGTCGATGAACTTGCGAGGCAAGGATCTCAGACAGCTTTTTCAGGAACTGAACCATCGCATCGCTAGGTCTGCCAAGGTCCTCAGTGACGGCTTCCATCGACGATTGGATCTGTCAAGAGCAGAACCGTAGATGGCACGCATCCTTTGGATGCAGACAGGCCAAACGTATGCTGCCCATCGTCAATGTAAAGACTGCAATATTTAGCAAAAAAGAACCTAGAAAGCTTTTTGCTGTTGCCACGGGGCACTTCTCTTTTGCCAAACACTTAAACGTGTTAGGCATAAGTGATACCACACTCTGTGAACCTTCTAGAGAGAATGAGGACGCCGCGGAGCACTTCCACTGTGAATGTCTTGCATTTTCTCGCATGAGGTTATAGTTACTTGGCGCAGACATGGTCAGAGCTGGTAACTACGCCTCCACATCACGGCAGCGTCATTTGACTTTTCTAGGAACATTTGGAAAACGACAACAAAAAGAAAGTTGCTATCTGGTATTAAGGTCTGAGTGCCCCAGCAGGTATTTTCAAAACTTCCAACAGAAAAAAAAAGAGTTCTCCTTAAACCGAATTTGTAGGCGAAAGATGTTGGCTGAAGCCCAGATTCATCCCGAACTGTTATGATCACCTGGGTAGGTATTTGAATGACAGGGCTTAAATAAATAAATAGGTAGGCTCAACAGAGCGAAGAGCCCCAGGGTCTAGCTCATTTCTCACAAACATGCATGTAAGAGCATGGAGTGGACCTTCTATTTGAGAAAGCGCTTTTCATGGCAATGCAATTCCTCGCAAAAGGTGATACCCGTTGAAAAACATTTTCGCCTCTGTTGGGATTCGAACCACAAACCTCTGAGTTAACAGGCGACATGCTAATCATCACGCCACGTGTACCATAGTGGGTAAAGTGGGTTTGCATGATAGATTTGCTTTGTTTGGATAAATAAACAAAAATAAGAATTTACACAACCGTTGTAATGTTTAACGACACCACCTCTCTCAATAAACAACATGAGCTAATTTTATGAAAATCTGTCTAGACGCATGTGTATAATAAAAGAGTCAACAAACCCCTTAAACGTAAACGACTACCATACGACACATGTATTTGCATAATTAATGAGTTTTGTGAGCTATAGTTTGACAGGCTTAATGGCTAAATTAAAATATATCAACTGCATATCTTAAAATCTAATCTCCTCTCATACCAAAACTCCTAAATAAATTCGTAACGTTTATTACCATGCAACTTTAGCTTCGCAACATAAGCGAGCTTGATTTTAGATTTATGGATGTTTAGGGACTACCCATAAAAAAAGGGTTTAATCTTTAATGTTCCAAAAGGAACGTTAAAAATGCAATTATGGAAAAACAAGAAACACAAACAAAAACATGGACTTCGTTCTCAAAGTCAAATTTATTGCACAGGGAAGAACTCCTTTGTGCAAGTTGATATGAACGTCAATTTTATGATTTTCAAAACAAATATTGCTTCTCGCCGCAACACACCAAAAAATGTAAGGAATTACACATGTTCCTTGCAAAGCAACGTCCGTCGACTTGGAATTTCATCCTTATACAAAAACAAAGCAAATATTTCCTTGTTGATACTCCCTCATACTCAATTTGAACATAAAAAAAATAAAAAAAAAATAAACCATGGCGGCATAAATGGGATCTCGAATTATTTATGAGATGAAACGTATGCATATTTTTATGACGCAAAGGCACAAACGTATTTCTTATGCAAATTCAGCAGAGAAGAAGCACTGTGTGCCACCTTCACGTATACTCGTACCTACCTTCATATATTTTATTATAAATGAAACAACAAAAGTCCAATTTTTATGTGATCTACATGGGCTGGGCAGAAGAAACAAGAAGGAACATTCTATTTACACATAATTTGGAATACACAAACGATTTGTTGGCTTTCTGAGGGCGGGAAGAACACGAGGACGATGTAAATTTTAAATTCAATTCATTGAGGGGTATTATTGTTGAGAGTCAAAACATGAGTTCATGTATATTTTAAAAGCTCTAATGTTTCGGTAAAATGTTAGCCCCAATAATGCCCGGACCTTTTACTTGCGTGGTATTCAACAAGAGCTAAGAGTGCCTCTAACCTGATACCCCTCAATATTTTGTCATTAAAGGTCAACCATTTAAGCTGGGACAGACCATTAACTTCAAAACAGCCCACACATAGGTAATTGTTTTCCATTGAACTTTCGACTTTTTCAGCGACTAAGAACTATGCTCGGGAAGTCGTAGAAAATGTAAATTCATTTAAAATGTAAGTGGGCTGAAGACCCACTTACCAAATTAAATTTGCACAGGATGTCCTGTTGAGAAAACATACACAGAAAAATACTAAAGAGCAATTAGCGATGGACGAAGGAAGTAATCCGCCGACCAACTGCTACAATTCGGAAATGTGAAAGATCACGGAAAAACTAGAAACATCAGTTATGTGCTAGTTGATGTAGTCCACTGTTTTGAGAAATTGAGTTTTTTGAACTGATAACTAAACTGAGTTAATTGCAGCCGGTGCCATCCAAAAATTAAAGAACTCGATACGCTTAGCTCTTTTGAGGGGGCCACGAAATAAAAGAGACGAACCATTTTTTTTATACTAGAGTAGGAACGATAATGATAATAGTCGGTATTGAATGAAAGTTGAAATTGAGCTCGCTATTTGTTGTGAAGTATTTAAAAAAAATTTATTGGGAGTTTTGTTACAGTAAAGGCCAATGTTTAATAGCGGCAATGCTCGAATAGTAGCTACATGAATTCAAAGAGCTACAGAAAACCCGATGGATAGGGGAAAATTTAAGGGATTCGAGTTAGAACAGCGAAAATACCCGTGTCAAATTGCGGAACGGATGATGAGATGAGTTCAAGGGAACATCTTGTCTTGATATGAAATACCAGAATACAGGAACCGGATACCATTTTCTGTAGGTAAAAATAAGACCCTTCAGAGATATTTTACTCCAAGGAAAGGATCAGAACCGAATCGATGTCAATCTTGCAGAGGAGGTATAGGCAGCTTGGTGACCTCTCTAGTAATCGTTTGACGTCACTTAGGGCCGGTTTGTTCAAGCTTGATTATTTATAATCAATGATTATTCCAGATGATAATCATAGATTCGGTTTGTTCACAGAATTTTTAATCAAGGAATTTCTGATTAGAGCATTTAATCAATGATTTTGCTAACCAGACAATTTTTCTGGGTAAGCTCCATTTAAACAACGATTAACTGATATTCAGTTTGTTCAGGCTTAGTTTTTGTTCAAATCACAGCTATTCCTTCAAAATAAAAAATTGTCAGGCTGACATATCACATAAAATATTTTTTTGGAAATCAACAAGCATCTTCACTGAATTTTTTGAAAAGAAGTAAATTCTTCTATAAATTTATTAATGAAGAGATTCCACCAGATGTGCATGAAGAAATCATAGCACTTGTTGAATCAATTGATGTCGACAGGATCAAATTAGATTCAAATTTCTATAATTTTGACAACCGAAAAAACTGTATGTATTTTCAATAATTTCCTTGATTAAGTTTTGACATATAGACTGGAAAATGGAACGATTTTTGAATAACCCATGATTTGCTTACCAAGCTATAAAAAAGGTGAACAAACACTCTTTGGTGATCACAGATTTTTAATCATGGATTAAGAAGAATCCTTGATAACCAAATTGCTTATTTAACCCGCTCTGAACAAACCGGCCCTTAAACTAATAACGAAAGAAAAGGTGTGAAGCATTGTCAGTGTATATTCTTTCGAAAATCGATGTAGACAAATGTAAAAGACACATTTTGGTTAGATATAAACAATTTTCTTAAAAATGTCCCAAAATTAGAGTTTTTGTTGATTGACAGAGATACGAGACATGTGTTGGAAAGACAAACATGGAATTTGGAGAGTGTAACGTGGAAATGAAACCCCAACTCAATTTCATTTGGTGCCCAAATCTGTAAAGTCTACGGTAAAAGTGATACCGACTGAAGCTCTTGCGCAGTAACACCGTTTTCTGCAGACAGGTTTTTTGTTGGTAGCACTGAAGGCAATCATTAAGAACAACAGAAATTGTTGGATAATCAAGTGGTGTTTTTTTTTTTTTTTTTAAATTATATGGGGTGAAGGTGAAAACTACCTTTACAAGCACGTCGACCTGAAAGATCTTTTATACTGTTCCCTTAGGTTTAAAAACACATAGTGTATAGGTTTGTTCATTCGAAGCTGAGGTCATGTAAGAACCTAAGAATCAAGTGGTGTAGTCTTGACAAAGGAGAAGTCGAGAAATTTATTTCAAATATGAAGAGGTATCTGTTTGGCACTTTAAACAGTCGAACAAATCATTGCAAAATATGTGGGACAAAAAACTTACTTAAAGAGAGTCAAATCATTGTTAAGAAAAATTGCGGTCAAATGATTGAGCTAAAGCACTAGTAAGTAGGAAAAATCTTTTAGAGCCTAATCAAAGTGCCCTCAAACAGTACCAATGAAAATCTGCTAGAATTCAGAAGTTTGCAAAATAAAAGTGAAGTAAGGAATACGCACAGCTCCAAAGCAAAGAGTACGAAGGGCATGTAACGGAAGCTAGAGAAATTGCCTGTCTGGGTGCTGATGCACACTGTGGTGCCCGTGCAATAATGGTCTGCGTGTCTGTCTTTTGCATGGGAGTTTCAAGGTTCGAACCGCAGAAACATCTTTCTTCTTTTGAGTATAGCTTTTCGAGAGGGTTAGCAAGTGAATAAATTTAAAATACATTGCCATTAGAAGTAATCCAATCGATAGTAAATAACCCAGAGAGTTTTTTTGCCAAGAAAATGTTCAATTGAACAAATATTTTCCTTTAAAATTGTATTTTTTTTTTTGAAATTGAGTCAAGAAAATAGAAAAATACAGTTTCAATAGAAAATATTTGTTTTACTATACTTTTTTGGGCACAAAAAGTGATTTGCCATCGATTAACATTTGTTGACCAATTGTAACGAAAACATACTTGTTATTTTTTTTAGATTAGATTTTTTACAATAAGTGTTTTTACAAATTCACTATGACATGGCATTTTTTGCCGTCTGCCAGATTGACATAAAAGTTATATTTTGAAATATTAAGCTAAGTTATCACAATTTGATTTGATTCAAAGGAAAAATATACATGTATGCAAATAAAAACTAGTTCAGAAGTCTTCATTAATTATTCTTTCTCTGTACCTCAGGGCGATTTTGCAATACTTATACAATTTACCTATGAATGTAGGTAGACAAAAAGTCACTTCCAAGGATACTTCTTCTGGATTCTCTAAGAGTTGGACACTTCCCTAAGAAAAGAAAAATGTCTTCCCTTTCCCTTAAGTTACAGATACTGCACTCCAACGGTAAATCTGGTCTGTGTGGTATGAAGTTAAGGTTGAGTAGTTCACTGCGAAGTCTGGTCATTGTCGAGATTACGCTTATACTATTCTCGTCACGGAAATAGTTTCTGTCTTCCAGATTATGGTTTAGCCTGCTGTATATTCGCCTGTATATGGAATTTGAAGCTTCTTGCACATATTCGGCTCTAAACTTTTCGTCCATCTTCGATATTACTTCGTACAGGATGGCTTTACAATTCGATATGTTTTCAATGTTTAAAGTAAAATTGAGATTGCAACTTTCCGCTAGTCTTGACCACTCTCTACAAAAGCTTTTATTCTCCTGAATAGCTTTAAGAACCACCTTCCTAACCAAACGGGACTCAGGCATCTTGATGACATTCAGAAGATAGTCAGCTTGCAGTTTCAATGTTTTGATGAAAAGAGGAGATAGTCCTGTTTCCAACATGAGAACGTAATCCGGGGTATTCGAAGGTAGGCGAAATATTTTCTTAACGTAGTGTGTTAAGAGTTTTTCTGCAGTGTTATACTTTTTGCAACCCCACACTTGACAACCATACAGAAGTATACTTTCAGCCACCGCTTCAAATACTTTAAATTTGCTGCTATGCGCAATGTTACCGTTCATAAAACATCTTTTCTACGATATATTGATGGCAGTTTTTGCTTTTTGCAGTTTTTCTGTCAATTGTTTTTCCATGCTCATATTTCTTGAAAAGATTACGCCAAGATATTTGTATTCGCTGACGCATTCAATAGTCCACCTTTTTTGGAAACCATAACTTTTGACTTTTGTGTGTTCACAATTAAGTGCCATAAACTGCAATAGTGGTATAATCTATTCATCATGAGTTGCAGAGTTTCTGGGGAATAAGCAAACATAGCTATATCGTCCGCAAATAATAATGCTTTGATACAAACTCCTGCGAAATCAACGCCACCAGGAAGGTGGTCAACGAGGTCATTGATGAAAAGCGCAAACAAGGTCGGGCTTAATGTACATCCTTGCCTCACTCCTGTTGATGTATCAAACCATTCTGAAAGTTGAGCACCATTCCACACTGCCGACTGAGTACCTTTGTACAACTCTTCGAGCACACGACCAAATTTGAGTGATACTCCTAAGCCATACAACTTATAAAATAAGGCTCCCCGATTAATTGTGTCGAAAGCAGCTTTGAGGTCGACGAAGAAAACATACAGTTTTCTATTTTGCGTGTTAAAGCTCTCCGCTAAACTCCTTAGAATGAAGATATTATCAATGGTGGAATAGCCTGATCTAAAGCCAGCTTGGAATTCTTTTAAAACTTTCCCAGCTTCTATCCAGGTTAAGAGCCGCTTATGCAACATCGTTGTAAAAATCTTATACGTTGCGTTAAGAAAAGAAATTCCACGGTAGTTCGAAGCTTCCATCACTGATCCTTTTTTGTGGATTGGGAATATAATTGCATCCTGAAATTCCTTAACTATTATATCTCCTTCCATAACTTTATTGAAAAGTGTAACCAGGCGATCTTTAAGTGCTACAGTTCCGTATTTATACAGCTCAACTGGAATACCGTTCGTACCTGCAGCTTTTCCATCCTTTAGACATCCCAACGTTTGTTCTAATTCACTAAGAGTGAATGTAGAATCTAAGACTTCACTGGTAAATCGAGGTGACGCATAATTCCAAATTTTTGGTGCCGTAATCGGATTTAGTAAATCCTTGAAGTGGGTGCGTAGCACAGTTGCATCCAGATTTTTGGGTACAGCAAATCTTGTTATTACATTTGAAAATTTTTCTGATTCGTTTTCCTGATCGCTATAACTGGCTCGTTAGCTATGTTCGATTTAACTTCGACTCTGACCGAGAATGAGAGAAATGCGCTAGGACTTGCTGTATCACCCCTTTTTTTTTGCTAATTTTAATTTTAACCGAACTATGCAAGAAGTACGACAAAGCAGCTTCAATAAGAGGATGACCCTTATCTTCAAAAAGTGACTCGAAAAAATAAAACAAATGCAAAAGAGATTTCGTCGCTGTGCATTAACGATAGACAGGAACAGCTTTTTACGGGGACGACAAAATTGTTACGCAGACGACAAAATTTTGGCCTTATGGCTACGGCACATTTATCGCCTTTTGAATAAATAAATGGTGATTTCTCTAGAGTTAAGTTTTTCAGGTTTTCTGCACTGGTTGGTAATGGCGTCAAAAGGTTACGTTTAGTGTTAGTGAGGATCGTAAAATATCAATTCGTCGCCGTTCTGGGCAATTCAGCATGTGATACATAGAGAATCTTACCTGTTGGTTTGGGTTTAAAGCCTATAAGAAATGAAGCCTAATGGGACTTAGAACACTGCCATAAAAATTTTTTGTTTTAAATAAAAATTGTGTTCAGCGTGTGTTTGGCTCATTTCTGGTTGAACGGATACGTAACTGAGCAAAATTTTCGCATTTTAACTGGTGAACAGCCACAGACCAAACCAGAATTACCGATGCATCTCGAAAAACTAGAGCTTGGTGCAGTTGGTGAAGTGAGCTAGTAGCATCATCGGTCCATTTTTCTTCAAGGAAGACCGTGGAAGAAGCGTTAACGTCAACGGCAAACGATATCGAGCCATAAAATGCTCCCAGTTGGCTGAGTTAAACTTGGTTGACATGTGGTTTTATTAAGACGGTGCCACATGCTATACTGCTCGTGAAACAATGGACATGTTAAAGCATGAATTAGGTTAGAAGCTTATCTTTCTTTAGCTACTTCGGTGTCAAATTTGGACAACTGAATCTATTTTAATGTAAGTAACCAACAAAGTCTTAGAACTAAGCAATCTCGAAATGTGAAGATACTGGGCTAGACGAGATACGAATGACGACAGAGAGGATTCGATCGAACACCTCGAATTCTCATATGAATGTCGTTTCTGAAAACCAGAGATTCCGAAGGCCTACATATGTATGGTTGGTTGATATGTTCGAAAGCAGAGTGGTAAGGAAAGATAAGTTGCCCGCCTATAATCACCGAAAGATTCTAAGTAGAAGTAGGTGTACCCCAAGGAAGCATCTTGAGTGCTTAAATTTTTACTAACATCCCTGACTTTCCATCATTTTTCTTCATAGACCCGTCATGAACGAGGATACTTTAAGAACTTGACATAGGAATTCGCGTAGTAGCATTGTAGAAGGACGTCCCGTGGCCTAGCGGATTTCTCACAACCATGCCATGTCCCATGTGACGAATTGTATGCCTGTTCCGAATGGCTAATCGAGGAACCGCTTTTCATGGCAATGAATTTACTAACCGAGGACTTGTCAAATCCTCACGAAAGGCGATACTCGCGAAAAAAAATTTGTGGTTTCTGTTGGAATTCCAACAATCATCGAGTAACCTTAGCTTACTGCATGAAGTGAAATGAAAATTCTGGTATCCTCTTTGATATAGAAAAATGCAATTGAGTGTTTTGCATGACAACCGGAGTAAGACGTTTTTTATAATCAAGATTACCATGACCCATGGATACCTTCACTTCCAAAATGCCATCTTTCAGAAAATAGAGTGCGACCTGTTCAATAGAAATTGTTATTTCAAATTTTTTCTCAATGACTCTTTCCGCTTCAAAGTTTGCCAGTGATTGATATATCTGCACTAAAATCATAGTCAATTTAATTAAACGAGAACTCTAATATGGGTAAGAGCTTGTCACAAGCTTAAATTAAATCAGATTTTTGCAACCCACTACTTCACTCTGACTAAATCACAGTCTATAAGCATGAAATGCAAATGATTTTCACTTCGATTCTCACTGTCAATATAGGCCTCCGAAGGCCAAACGCAAATGGCACACTTGTATGTACATTGCTTCTCAATTAAACTGTACACAAGTGAAATTCAAACGATTAGCAATCAAAACAAACTCGGCCATCAGCAATATAGCTACGTGTGCTTTTCAGCAGCAAACAATATTCCAATTCGCATTTGAAACTTTGTTCAATGTTCAGCGCCAAACGGACTCAGCACAAAATGAATACACAATGGCAACTGGAGTATAAGACCCAATAGTCGTTAAACTTTATTAAATAAACTCCCTAATACCCCCAGCTAAAATACTTAAAAAAGACCAAAAAAAAACCTATACAGTTGCCCAGGAGAAAATAGTTTCCGTTTGTCATTGAGTGCGGTGTGCGGGTAGGTATTAGGTTGCCGAAGCCAATATTTATCGAAAATTTCCACGACAATTCCTGGAGGGTCAGCTATTTATTATCATTGAACTGTCATTTAAGGGCATAAAAACGAACTACCATGACATACCAACATCCAACACACATTCCGTAGGGGCCACACCTTGCCTCATTTTTTCAATAAAACGTTTTGCGCCGCATTCTGTGGGTGATAAGGACCATTAATTTATTATCGTTCAGTTTGACAAACACTTATATAAAGGATGGCTAGGATATTTTGCTTGCCCTGCGGAGGTCCCTTCTTGCAAATGGTCTGTCGATCAATAGTGTTTATTTATCTATACACATAATGTGTAAGTGTAAGTGTATTCTCGTGTAGTGTGTACGTTGTGTGTTTGGATAGCTTACCTTGAATAGAATGTCCGGCCTTACGTCGTGCTTACATTGCAATGTGGCACTGGAACCCTTCTCCGCGTACTTCTGCATCACAAGCTGCACTTCGAATTCAGATTGTCCATCTGAAATACAAAATAAATAAGTAAATAAATAATGCTTTAAATTGACAGGATAAAATATTGATGGATGCTATTGCACTGGCACACACAAACGCAAACACATCAGAAAACAGAATCAACCGGACTCCTAGTTTCGTTTTTCATTCATTCATAATTGAAGAGAAATTAATTATCAAAGTGACATACATTTGCAAACAGACTCCGCAGATCAGAAACAAGCACAAGCTGAAAAATGAAACTAATTGTAAATCGAAATGAAACTTTATAACTTGAAAAGAATATAATATGATAATCGCAAAAAATTTTAGGGATTTTTCTGAGAGTAAATTGATAACTGAAACCGATTAAGATATTCGTGGAAGTTATTTTTGTGTCATTCAATTCAATCATAATCATAGAAAGAAGAAAGCAGCTTTCCAAGCTTGGTCGAAGTGCCCCTCAAGAAATACAAATGAAAAAGCGCGTTTCAAAATGGAATACAAGAGCTGCAGAAAAGAAGCAAGTGCGCCCAACTTCAAGCAAAAAGCACGGAGGGCCTGTATCGAGAGCTGGAAGAGATTTCTGCCCCAGCTGCTGAAGCAAATCAGGCAATCCAAGAGGTAAGACAGAGCAACTTGAATAAGGGAGCAACCATTTTCAAAATAGCCGCTCAGAGAAGGAGAAATGCGCAGGAGATTCGTTCGCCGAAGTTCATCAATGATGCTCAAGGAGTGCTACTTGTGGATGACGACAAAATTCTTCACAGGTGGCGACAGTATTGTGATGATCTTTTGAATGAACAGTTTCCTCGGCGCCACTTTCCAACAGCTGCACCTAACTTTACGGAAGTATCCGACGTCACAGTCGAAGAAGTTAGGGAGGCAGTTAAGAACTCCAAAAAAGGCAAAGCGATTGGGCCAGACGAGGTACCATATGAGTTTTGGAGAAATATGGGAGACATCGGGTTAAGGTGGCTCACGATTCTCATCTCCAAACTTATAAGAGGTGACAGTTTGCCTAATCAATGGAGGGAAAGTTTTCTTCTTCCAATGTACAAGGGAAAGGGAGATACCAGAAGCTGTGACAACTATCGTTCGATCAAGTTGATGTCCCACACTATGAAGATCGTTGAGCGGGTTTTGGATAGCCGACTGCGGAAAATAATAAGGCTGTCTGATGACCAATGCGGGTTTGTCGCGGGTAACTCAACTACAGACGCAATCCAAAGCATAAGGATCATTATGGAAAAACACCGAGATGCCTTAGAGGATTTGCATATTGTGTTGGTTGACTTCGAAAAGGCATTCGATCGACAACCACGAGATCTGATATGGGTGGCCCTCAGACACCGAGGAGTTCCTGAAGCCTATGTGCGAATAATTATGGACATGTACGAGGGAGCAGTTACAAAAGTGAGATGCCCAGCTGGAGTCACCGAAGAATTCCAAATAACAGTAGGTGTACATCAGGGAAGTGTCTTGAGTCCACTGCTCTTTATTGCTGTTCTGGATTATTTGCTCGAAGGAAAAGTAACGGACAATAAAGTACAACAATTATTCTTTGCTGACGATGGAGCCATCATAAGCGAGGATCCTACATCCCTGCAACGAGCACTTGACGTTTGGATTGATGTTCTGGAAGGAAATGGGTACCGTATTAGCGCTAAAAAGACTGAATACCTGTGCTGTCCTTTTTCTGATCCAGACAAGCCTATTCCAGACATTTATTTGAATGGAAATGTGCTTCCCAAGTGTGAAAAGTTTAAATATCTGGGATCTATGATCAATAGTGAAGCATCTTGTAATGACGACATCAATCATCGAGTAAGCGTAGGGTGGATGAAGTGGCGAGAAAACTCCGCTATCTTCTGTGATCGAAAAATGCCCCCTAAGCTGAAGGGAAGACTCTACACAGCAGTTGTCCGTCCAGCTCTGACATACGGTTCACAATGTTGGACAATGTACAAAAAGTATGAGAGCAAATTGACGGCAGCCGAAATGAAGATGCTTCGGATGACAGCAGGAGTAACAAAGCTTGATCGAATTAGAAGTACTAAGATCCGTGGAAGCCATCATGTCAAAAGTACCATCTTGGACAAAAATCAACACGACCGGCTCAGTTGGTATTGTCATGTTCAAAGGAGAGATCCGCAGAACCCCGTCAAAAAGGCAATATCGTACAACGTTTCAACAAATTCGCGACGAAAAAGAAAAGGCAGGCCAAAACACTCCTGGTACAAGCAAATGCAAAAACAGCAGCATTTGGTTGGCCTCAGACATGGAACAATCCAAAACCGGGAGGCTTGCCGACGATTTCTGAGGTCAACGCGGCGTACCCCACAGGCGGATCACTAGTGTGAAGCAGCAAAGTGGGAGAGTTGTGATCGCTTCAAGATCACTACTCGTAACGCCGAAAAAAATGAAGAAGAAGATTCAATTCAATCAAACCTCATCATGTTTAAAACACTAAATGACACAAGATCAACAAAATAACAGTTAGCTCTGCTAATTTTGATTTATAGTTTACGCGCACATCGAGGGGGAAAAACAGAGTCAATGCAAGTGTCAGTTAAAGCATTCCACATTTGTGTTGGGCGGCTGAAATATGAATCTTTCTCTGTGGTACAAAATTTAACCAAATGTTGCCACTTCAAAGAAAAATCCAATCAAAACTTAACTTCCAGGAAAACAAAAAGAAGCATTGGATAAAAAAAAGCTATGATATTGCCGCGAACCAAACCAATAATGTTGACAATCTTAGAGAATGAGCGAATTCCTAAACGCATTCTTTGCTAAGCAAGTCTCATTCAAAACAACATCTTCTGCAAACATTCGAAAGTGTTTTTTTTTATAGTAGCACAAATTCACTTACAATTTGGAGAAAAAAACAATCTACTACGTTTTAGGACATTCTGCTTTGAAGGAATTTTTTTGTAGGCATTTAGGAACTATTTACTTTGCATGATTTGCGCAAGGCTTGCGTTTAGGAATTCGCCCAATACCTTAAGTGTATGCTTGTGCAAATGACGTATTTAAAAGGACAGTGAAAATATAAGTTGCTGGCCGAGGCTTTCGATAGTTCCGAAGCTGATTAAGAAGCTTTCTAGGAGATATTTTAAACTACTTGGAGCTCGTGGAAAATAAAAACTGAAATATGATCGAATACAAAAGCTCTTTTCTTGTCTTTTATCCTGATAATCCTATTCCCCTTTTAATTGGTAAACAGCGAAAAAAGTGTGTGTACTCTATTGAAACACGACAGAAGTGAAGCTTCATGAAAGAGACTACGATTACGAAAGCCCGAACAAAGAAGAGCCGAAGATTAAGTATAGTAAATTTTTCTATTCTTACAAGTTCTCCCGCTGAACGAATCCCATTCATGAATATTTTTGTTGTTTTTTGTGTCGCTTTTTCGTTTCATCGAACGTTTCAATCGCAACGCTTACAGCATGGATGTTTTTTTGTTTAATAATTTAATTGCTTGCTTTATAAGAAGAATTTTTACTTCAGAAAAAAAAAATTTCCACTTTCACCTAATCTTCAGCCAAGGGTTTGAGCTTAAATGAAATCAGCAAGAGAGAAAATGTGGATGGGCGTCAAAGTTCAACTCTTTTTTATTTTCCCATGTTTCTAAAAAAATACAGACAAGGCTGCCAATGATAGTCTCTACAAAATACTTTGCCAAAGCCTTAGAGCAATGTCCAAAATTAGTCCTCATTTGCGCAGGAGACCGGTATGTAATGAATAACATGTTTGCCTGTTTCGTTATAGGTTCCAAGTTCGAATCCCAGAAACATCCGCTGGTGATCCTTTCGCGAAGAATTGGAAGTCTCTCCTATAATTCCGTAATTTCATGTCATGAAAAATGTTTTATCGATTAGTCTTTCGAAATCGGCAAATAAATGTACGCTAGGCACCGGGTCTTTCTCCGCTCTATTGCGCCATACTGTTTTTTTTTTAAACTAGCCAGGCCTGACCGCGCCCAATTGTGACTAGGTTTTATATTTTTATGACTGTTTGAGGTTTTGCCGATCCATGGGTAGTTTCGGAGCCGTAGTTTTGCTCTTGAATCGGACGAGATTTAACGATTCTTTGTAAGTGAATGGTTTGATTTTATCAAAAGCGATGATCCGTAATAAAGCATCCTTTTCCTAAGGCGAAGAAGTGCTGAGCATTGTGTTAATGGATTTACTGGTAACTTCATTTGTTTTCGGTGTTTTTAAGAAAAAATTGGCTGGTTAGTAAACCGTTTCAAGTTTTGAAAGTTTTCCTGCTGATGTTCAATAGGTTAGGTTAGGTTAACACACTTTGGCCCGTTAGGCCCATTGTGATACCATAATGGATCTAATGTATCCTTATTCTAATGGAACCATTTCGAGATTACAATGAAGCGAGAGAGATGCAGGGCGTCGATGTGAGTTAGGGTCATCAAACAAATGCGAACCTAGGTGAACCCTATGCTTGTGAGCTAAAGCTGGACATGAACAGAGAATGATAGAATCAGTTACCTTCTCCTCCTCATTCATACAGCTTCTGCAAAAATCGTTTGAGAAGACTCCTAGCCTTGCGGCATGTTTTCCAATTAGACAGTGTCCTGTGCTGACACCTATCACACTAATCTGTTTTCTTTTGAGAGAGATCAAGCCGTTCTACTGCTTAAGATCTAGCTTGGGTCAGATCTGCTTCTTAGCATTACACGTCAAACTGCTTGACTATCTCAGATTAGTTTTCTTGTATTCGTCCTGCTTGAGCAAAAGTTTGTGTGTAGTGATTGGTATGCCGAAGCTCTTCGTTATCTTTGAGAAGGGCAGAAGTGTTCCTTTACAGTTTCCTGGAATGCTTCTATACCCTGGCACCCAGCACAGGTGAATGTTAAACGGCTCTGACACGTCACTGAGAGATGATAGGCAGTAAAGGGCTAGAATAGGTTGAGTTGAAGGATTTGATGCCAGAGATTTGATGGCCGCCTGACTGTCTGAGAAGATGCATATCCTTTTTGTTTTCTCTGAACCAAGACAGAGCTTCGCTGATTGCCATCACCTCTGATAAGAACACGCTACAATAATCTGGAAGACGAAGCGAGGAGGTTTAATTTCAGTTCGTCTGAATAGACACCACAACCTACTTCTTCATTTGTTTTCGAACCGTCCGTATAGAAATGGACGTATTCGTCGCCCGTAAATTTGTGTCAAATTCGAGTTTGGATGTAATGTAATCTGTTTTTAGTTTGGGGATTCCGAATTTATTCAAACTGTCAGCATGACCAATATTGTTGTTGGTCCATTGTGAGATTTCTTGTAATCGAATAGCCGAATTTTCAAGAGACACCTGCTTTTACTAAGATGTCTGCAATATCGTTACCATCATAGCCCTTGTTTGCTTCAATCCAGTGAGGGTTCAACCTCCACAAGGGTATGCGACTCTAACGCGAGTCGATCATGTTGTGATGAACTCAAATATATTAGATGTTATCACATTAAGGCAGGCTATTCGGATGTATACCTAGAGCCGAATTCGGGGAGAACTAACGAATGCTTATGCTGACTCCGTTCCTTAAAATTACGGCGAGTCTAACTCCTGATGATATGAACCTGAATGAACAATGAGAAAGTGTCAGAAGTTTGGTGCCTCATAACCTCACCCAGAGATTATCCTGACATAGTTCAAAGAAAGCCAGAGCTATAGTGGTTGTGTTTGTTCCTCAGAACCCCATCCGGAAAAATCCTGCATCTATTGATGAGTATGCTTTTCAGATCAAAAGTTCAAGGTACAGATTGTAGCTACCAAAGAAAACTAAAATTTCCTGTTTGAGCGAAGAAAGCTCAGAATAAAAAAGTAAATAAGTACTCTAGAAAAGTTCATTAATCAGCATCCGAAAAAACGAGTTGACATCCTGCCAATGGTCGTCCGAGGCGTAAGTGTGCCCAACCAGTGCAGCTGTTCGCTAGTGTGAAGCAAAGAATTGGGAAGTGGGAGATCTTAAACCATTTCAAAATCCCAAAACTCCTAGCGTCGTAAATGTAAAAGTAGAAGAATTCGTCATAATCGGCATCGCTTCTTGACGCAAAATCCGCCAGTGTCACATGGATTTTCGCTAACTTCCTGTCTAAGCGATATTTAAAGTATTTGGAATGTAATTGTTTGCCCGCCTTGAATTTGGTTTTTTTTATACCCACAGTTTATTGGCGACAAGGCTCCTTTTCTTATAATTTCAACGTCAAAAGTACAGGTGCCAGCATACAACCTTGAGGTTTACCTGCTGCTCAGTTTCTACGATATTCTGATAAGACCTGACAACTCCTACTCTCTAAAAGGATTTTGTATTACCATTACTTTCTGTCTGAAGCCTTTGCGGAGTATCATGCTTTAGTCAACCCACATTCCTTCCTCGCATATGGAGATTATGAGGCTAGCAGTTCATTACGTTGCTGGCTTTAGCCAACAGTTTAAGTAGTTTACTGATTCATTTCGAACGATGTAGTACTGCAGTGTATTCCTTAAACAGTTAACCAACAAACTATTCTTTCACAATTTAAATACTTTCAGCAGCCGTATCTGTGAGAGAAACCGCCCTCATCATCCACTGTGTCATTGTAGGAGACTATTTCGTTTCTCGAAGGAAGGAAGGAGTATTTGTGTTTGTGTAATGAAGAGGCCCCCCCAGGGTGTGAAAATATTTGCGTGTTCATTCATGTCCATTATCGTTTTGTCAACAAGGCTCAGTAAAAACAAAAAAAAAAAAACACAAAGCACTTAGTTTTTATGTGTCGCACCCTAAAATGACGACAGTTAGAAATGAAACACTCTCTCTCTGGTGTGAGAGATACCATTTGAGTATAACTTTGACACGACACCTTCATCTTCCCTCTGCGTCAATCCTTCTCAACTGAGTGCAGTTCAGTGCAAAGACAAAGCTGCTTATTAAAACAGATTCCGATTGTCATGCACCGCAGTAAAACTATTCACTGTTAAATTCCCCTTCAATTGACATTCAAAAATTTTGTATAAAATGTGGCAAAGTTGAACACAACAATTGCGATAAAAATTACGTAACACCCATTCACCGCCTAACTCGCCACAGAAACGATGCTTTGCTAAGTTCAAAATCATAAGTTTAACGAAGAAAAGAAAAGCTTTTTGGGAACCCCTCAAGTGTGTTCACAAAAAGAAGACGTCGTCTTCGTCCTCGTCTCATAACAAAAATGAAAAAAATAAAAAAATGAACAAAAAACTTCACGCTGCGACTCTTGGAATGTAGAAGTGGCTTCCCTCGTGCAGAAGGAAAACGCCTTATGTTATGAAATTTGGATTAAATTGCTCTATCTCTTCATAAATTTGTAAGAGTCGAAAGTTCGGGCTTCCTTTTTATATAGTTGTGAAAATATACCTAAAGCATATTCTACAAAGCACATTTCGGTTCGCATTATGAAAGAAGGTCAGGGTAACTTTTTAGTTCGCTTTCGGATGAGTGCAAAATTTAGATAAGAGATTTTCCGGCAAATCGAATTCTTCTAAAGTCTCCTTTTCTAACAGTGAAAAAAGAAACAAGACATATACACACACAGCCTGGCAAGGACTGTGTGTTGTAAGAAGATAAATGCAAAAATCGAGGATGGGGTAGCGTTTCAAGGATGCAGTTTCTTATGATTGTAATCACGTTATTAAACCAACTGTAATATATTTTTTGCTTAGTTGAAATTTATGTTTGTTATTTTACATAGTTAAGATTAAGTTGATTCATTTTCCTTGGCCGGTTTCAAAGAAATCGGGGAGGGAATTGTTACGAGGTTTTCTTTGTGAAACTAGAACATGATACTTTCAGCAGCATATATGTATATGTAGCTATGTGTTGCTCATTGTTTTAATAAAATTTAGGGAACTCAAAAAAGATGTAATGAAAACGTAAGTCTAGCTGTACTAAAAATTACTTTTTCTTAAATAAAACTATTTTATTTGGTATACTTATTTTTCGTACAGTATTTAATTTTTTATTTTCTTAAACGCTATGATGAATGTTATACGGTAATGATAGTTCATTGCTTAACAAATAGCTCGAATTTAATTGCTATACAATCTACACCGGCCCAAAATTGTAGGGAATACAGAGCAAAGTATGGGGACTGCCTGCAACAAACTTTTTTAAAGAAAACTCAATTACTGCTTATAGTGCAGTCAATGAAGCGAAAAATAGGGCCTTACCTCCGAATTTTTTTACTGTGAACCGATTTGCATGAAATTTTGGAATTAGGCTCATCTTACCCTTAACTTCAAAAGTGAAAATAATTCGAACACCGCCACCACCCTGGGGGTGGTTGCCACGCCTTCTCGGGGGTGAATTTTTTTTCTTCAAAATAACCTCGGATATCGATAGAAGGTCTAATTTTAAGCAAAAAATCAAATATAAAGTTTTTCACTAAGTCCAATACTTTTCGAGTTATTGGCAATTGAAAATTCGCAATTTTTTCACGTTTTTCATCTATTTATTGCAAATATCTCTAAAACTATACGTTTTATCGAAAATTTTATAAAGAACAAAATTGTAGCAGGTAAAAAAATGAACAATTTGGTTTTTTATAAAGTATTCTTAAAACAATATTAAGCTAGATATAAAAGATCAAAGCCATTTTTTATTTTGTCTGAAATTTAATCGTTGTGGTCAATGCTATTTAGCGGCGAGCAGATGCATTTTATGCATTCTAATACAAGAGAATGTTTTGTAGTGCTTGAAATAACCTTTAAAATGAGCACTATTAAAAGTCTTTTGCACGTAAAATAAGTGAGCTGTAGTGCAAATAAAGGGAGCATTTAATGTTTTTTTTCTTTTAAATCAATGGGTTTCCTAAGTGCCATTTCCACCAAAATTAAATTTAATCGTATTCCGCCTAAAATTAAGTTTGTTATGAAGAGTTTGATAGATAGTATCAGTTTGGCTGCTTCAAGACACATATTTTTCAAAAAAGTCACGATTAAAAAAAAACAACAAATTTTCAAATTTAAAAAAAACCCACTTTTTTTCATAATATCTCAAAAATGACGACAGATACGTATAAAAGTGTAAATAGGAAAAATTTAGGTATTTTTCTGACAAACAATTTGGTTTTTTTAGTTTTTTCAGTCAGACAAAAATTGATGGAGATATGATTGTTTAAAGAGCGCGTGGCAGCGCAATCGCAGCCTCTTTTAAGTCCTTTAACCCTTCACCGTTTTTGCAAAAGGTTGTTTACTACATATTGCAATAAAGCATGTTGTAGCTCTCTTAATTTCCTTTACTATGGTTTTTTATAAGTTTAGATAGCATGAAAATTGAAGGAGTTATGGTCCAAAAACTCATTGATTTAAAAGAAAAAAAACATTAAATGCTCCCTTTATTTGCGCTACAGCTCACTTATTTTACGTGCAAAAGACTTTAAATAGTGCTCATTTTAAAGCTTATTTCAAGCACTACAAAATATTTTTTTATATTAGAATGCATAAAATGCACCTGCTCGCCGCTAGATGGCATTGAACATATCGATTAAATTTCAGACAAAACAAAAAATTACTTTGAACTTTAATATCTAGCTTAATATTGCACATAGAATACATTAAAAAAAAAAAAATTGTTAATTGATTTATCTGCTACAATTTTGTTCTTTATAAAATTTTCGATAAAACGTATAGTTTTGGAGATATTTGCAATAAATAGATGAAAAACGTGAAAAAATTGCGAATTTTCAATTGCCAATAACTCGAAAAGTATTGGACTTAGTGAAAAACTTTATATTTGATTTTTTGCTTAAAATTAGGCCTTCTATCGATATCCGAGGTTATTTTGAAGAAAAAAAATTCACCCCCGAGAAGGCGTGGCAACCACCCCCAGGGTGGTGGCGGTGTTCAAATCATTTTCACTTTTGAAGTTAAGGGTAAGATGAGCCTAATTCCAAAATTTCATGCAAATCGGTTCACAGTAAAAAAATTCGGACCTAAAATGCTTCATTGACTGCACTAACCAAGTTATTCAAGAAATTCATCAAAATTCAAAATAACTTGTAAAAGAGCAATCGTCTTCAATTGTAAGTCTTTGAAATAGCCGCTCGAAGATGGAAGAAGATTCGTTCGCCGAAGTTCATTAACGAAGTTACACAAGTGCTTCTTGTGGATGAAGACAAAAATATGCACTGGTTGTGATATCCTTTGTTGTTGATGACCAAATTTTTTCCTCGAAAGAACTTTCTAGACGCTGAACGCAACTTAACGAAAATACGCGACATTACAGTCGAAGAGCATAATGAGTCAGTAAAGAATTTTAGAAAAGTCGAAGATTGTGGGCCAGACGAAATGCCATTTGAATTGAATTATGGAGAAAGGTGGAAGACATTAGGTTTAGAAAGATGGCTCAAGATTCTTATCTCCAAGCTTATAAAGGGTGATAGTCTGTCTGAGCCGGGTATTGGGTAGCCGACTGCGAAAAAATATTAAAGATATCTGATAGTCAATGTGAGTTTGTCGCAGCGAAGTCAATGTCAGATGCAGTCCAAATTATTTAGGTTCAAGGATCCTAGTGGAAAAACATCGCGATTCCTTAGAAGATCTGTTTGTTGTGCTGATTGACTTCGAAAAAGAGTTCGATCGACAACAACGAGATCTCATGGGGTGGCACTTAGGCAACCAGAAGTTCCAGGGGTATATGTGTAGATTATTGGGAATATGTATGAAGCAGCGTTGACGAAGGTAAGATGTCCAGTTGGAGTCAATGACGCATTCCAAGTCACAGTGTAGGTTTACACCAAGGAAGTGTCTTGAGACCTTTTCTTTTTACTACGGCTTTTGACTACGGCTTTTGACTACGGCTTTTGAGTACAGTACCAAAGTATATCAACTATTCTTTGGTTAATAAGGTACAACCATAAGTGAGAATCCTGCATCATTGCAAGAAGTACTCAATTTATGGGTAAACATTTTAAAAAGTTGTGAGTACCCTATCAGCTCAAAAGGACCTAGTACTTGTGTTGAGCCTTTCTGATCCATACATGCCTATTCCAGATATTTATTTGAATGGAAATGTGCTACCCAAATGTGAAAAGTTATATATCTAGGACTGACTTCATCGAGTAATCGTTGGTCGGATGCAGTGGCGAATCAGTAAATTCATTGCGATGAAAAGCGTTTTATTGAACAACCGTTCGGAACCAATAGAAAAATTGTAGGTCACCTCCATTCCCTCTCGAGGCCCGGCTGTGAGAAATGCGCTAGACCCTCAAGCTCCTCGTTCTGCTGCGCCTCCCTTTTTTTACTTATTTTAGTTATTGTGTTTAGTAGAGAAGTTGGAGTTAGTCATCACTGCCTTTTTTCAAAAAAAGTAGGCGAAAGTGGAAGATAGGTACCTTTTTGCCCTTTAGACGAGACCAACTGCTGTCCTTGAATTCTAAGATGACTTATCGGTTTTTGAATTTTCAAAGTAATGAAAGTGAAAGCATAGAAAACTGCTCATTCATGATGCATAGGTTTGTTGACCTCCATTAAGCTGAGATCCAGGAAGTTGTTCATTGTTTTTAAGGTAGTACAATTGTTGCATAACTTTAACTTGCCTATCTTTCAGGGTGGATTTTCTTATACGGAGATAAATTTCAATTCAACTGGCTCCTATCTTTCCTTGAATTCTATGCCGCCAGCATTAAGCATCAGAACCAAAGCCTTCGATGTTCTGGGTTTCGCTCTGCCTCTAAAACGAAACTTATAGTGCGATGAAGAATGCAAGCAATTAAATGCAACGAAACAAAACGCAACTGTTGATGGAAAAGAGAAAAGAAGAGAAGAACACCGAATTACCAAAAAGAAAAAGAAGCAACATGAGAAGCGTTCGTTTGAGGAAATTCATGACAGGACTCAGATCAGGAAGTTATACCTAAAGCTAAAAAGTTCATACCAGGGTAGCAAACTCAAACTCAAGCCTTTAAAGACCAGCACGTAAAGAAAGTAATTGAGTAAGAGTGGCAACCCCTACTAATAGTAGGGGAGCCCAAGAGGGGATTTCGCGCGTTACTCGAGCGCGTCAGAAAATCATATGGGGAGAAACCTTGCACCATGTAATGTACTCCTACCATATATTAAACCTAAATGTTGGGGCGTTCGCTGAGAGCAGCCCGTCAGATTAGTAAAAAAAGACGATCATCGGAAATACTCGAGCGCGTCAGATTAAAAGATGGTAGGTTGATTACATCGAGAAGAGTGTATATTTCAATAATCTGACAATTTGAGCGGGGCCTTCGTAAGTAGGCGAGTCACAAAGATGTAAAAAAAATCGATGTTTCGAAATACTCGAGCGCGATTAGTTTTTTTTTTTATTTTGAAGGTAATTTTATCAGGATTACGGAAAACATATAATCTGACATTTTGGTTGGGGCGATTGAGGTAAAATCGTCAGTGAAATGTATAATATATGATGGTTATTATCTCGGTTAATATTGATATTAGCAATTGGTCCATAAGACTTTTTTTGTAGAAAACTAAATTCTCTACAAGTTTGTAATTTACAATTTTTCTGTAGCTTTTGTTTTACGAGATAACTGCGACAAAACGTGAATTTTATGCAAAAATCTGGTTAAGTGGCCCGTACCACCTTCCCGGTATGAGTAACGACTTTGCCAAAAAGAACATTTTTGTAGAGCTTTCAATTTTGAGAAAAAAATATCTTCGGTTAAAGCGATCCCATGAAATGCCGCTGAGTTATAGAAATTTAAAAATAAAAAATCAGAGTTTCCGTGTATTTTCAATGGAAAATCTTCACACCTCTTGATCGATCACTTAAAATTAATATTAAGGGCTCAAACTTTCAGGATTTTTTTTTAAAGTATTTTTAACAAAATTTCAATATAAAATTTTTAAATACATAATATGTGTACATATTTTTTGATTGCATCCAGTAACAAAAAATAGAAACAACAACGAATTGTTACTTTAAAATTGTCAGACTAAGAGTACGCCCCCATATAATTGTCAGATTACCATCCTGGAGGACGAAGACATCAAGTTGATCACTCTGTATAAAAATCTGACGCGCTCGAGTATTTCAAGGTTACGTTTTTTTTTTACATTTTTAAAAATCAGCCATGAGTGATCGCCCCACTCAAATTGTCAGATTATTGAAATATACACTTTTTAGAGTACACTTAACATTCACTTTGAAAATCTGACACGCTCGAATAACTTTTTATTTTTTGTTTTTTTAACCTCTCTTTACGCCCATTTGCCCCCAGTAAATCGTCAGATTAATATATATCCGTTATAAGAAAGACAAAGCGCGTATACTCTATGAAAATCTGACGCGCTCGAGTATTTCAATTTAAGTGTTTTTTTTTTACATTTTTAAAAGCTCATACACGCCCATCGCCCCACTAAAATGAAAAACTGCCATACACTTTTTTTCGTTTTAGAACGTAAACTTCACAATCCAATAAGTCCCCATGACGCTTTAGTAACTGCAAATTTAGCGGCTCGGGCTCCCCTACTATAAGGATCTGAGAAGACCAAATTTTGCAGACTGCTTAGCGAACAGGATGGCACAAACTCCGCCGTCAGGTAGAGTAACCCATTCAACTCGATTGATGATCAAGAATGCTGTCTTCGCCCACTCTTGCCATATTGAAAAAAAAAACCTCAGGTACAGCTGGCCTGGAGCTAAAAATCAGTTGGAAAGGAGCACGCACCAGCTGGTCTGCATGATTTGGTCGGAAGAAAGCACCCGGATGAATAGAGCCTCAGTATCGCTTTTGATGGTTAATCAGGGCAAAACGAAGTTTATGTTGTCATCAAACAAGGACACCGAACATCGACGAATTGGACAAAACGCCACAATAGACAGACATAACTTCGAGGTAGTACAGGACTTCGTCTACCTAGGATCCGCTAAAGACACGGAAAACAACAACAGTGCGGAGATTAAACGGAGAATAACTCTTGCAACCGTTGCTTCTTTGGTTTAAAAAGATAATTTAGAAACAAAACCTTGTCTAGAAAAACCAAGGTAACCTTGTTTAAGACCTTAATCATGCCAGTCCTGCTTTACGGCGCGGAAGCGTGGACTTCATTGAAAGTGGATGAGGAAACTCTTGGTCGTTTCGATCTTTTGTGTCGTTTGTTATAAGAAAGTGTGTGGAGAACAAGATTCCACAACGAACCGTATGAGCTGTACTTAGTGAAGAAGTTAGAACAATTTTGTACCAGCTTTGTTAATAAGTGTATGGATTTTTGTTTTCGATCTAAATTCATTCGTACAATATTCGAGTGAGTAATTGGGATTGCTAGTCAAAGTGCTTTTTTTCACAAAAAGTACACGAAGACAGAAGGTAAGCACCGTTTTCTTACTGTTCAGACGGGAGTAACTGTTGTCTATGGCAAGATGATGAATCGATTTTATGAGTTTTCAAAGTAATGAAAGAAAAAGCTATACCTTTGAAAACTGCTTTATCATGATGCTAAGGCTTAATGACATCCATCAAGCTGAAATCCAGGAAGTCTTCCATTGTGTTTTAGATAATCAATGGAAGTTTCTCTCAAAACTTTAACCTGCCTTCTCTTTAGGGTTATTTTTTTTTTCATATAGAAGAAGATTCTAATTCAATTGGCTCCATTTCTGTGCAAACGGTTGACAGTGACCACAGCTTGAAGATTTAATTTTCAACCCCTAATGGGTACGTATGACAATCATGGGTGGTGTTTTCTTCACTGATTGCTTTTCGTTGACTAAAGTAAATGTATAGCAATTGATTTCAAATTAGTAAAAAAAAAAATGTCCTTACATCTTCTTTTTAAATTTGGACGCGCGAGGCTCCGGGGTCGCTCCGCTCTGTTGCTCCACACTGTACATGTTTGTATGCAAGCTCTCTCCACGCCCTTTCTTTTGACCTTGTCTGAACCCTGGACCACATCTAGTTCAGTCTCAATTGTACTGGGAACAGACTACTTTGCCGACATATACAACTGATGTCACTTAATCGTGTAAGCTTCTAAAAATGAGACTGTCAACTGAATTTCAAGTTTCAGATCCTTTGAAAAACAAGTTAATTTGAAATACCAACTCATTAGAAAAGCCGAGTAGAAATATTCATACTCTCACTAGCAAAAGTTACAGCAAATATCAAATTATGTCCCATAAGAGCAGCTGCCATTGTTCCGTCTTTTTTTTTTCTTATATCAGTTCGTCAACATTCACAGTTATTTCAGTCATAAAACAATACTTTTTTATTATATCTTATCAACTTATAAAAGAAGTGAGAGAAAAAACTTCCTACGCTCTACGAGATCTCACGAAGATTCTTCTTCAGGCAATATGTATAATCAAAACCTCTGATTTCGTTTCTTTGTAGGTGCTATGCTCTGCTCTAAGGAAGTACAAAAAGGATAAGCACCATATAAGAAGGTAAGTACCAACCATTCCACGCATTTTTCATTCTTGACTGCTACATACTTCGACGACGTCGAAGACGATGACGATAACTGTAGCGAAAGCTCAAGTTCTATTGTTCTTTTGTATTTTCGTCACTTTTGGCAGCCACCCACTCATGTGTTTGTATACATTTCCGCAGAGAAAAAAAAGGCCAAACACGACACACACGAGCATTTTTTCCGCAACGCATGTGTTTTTTGACATCACGTCGATGGCAAAAATTCGATAAATAAAAAGAATGGCTGGTAAGGAGTACACATTCAGTATATCCTTGAATTGGACTGGGATACCTAATACAAATATTGATTTTGTAATGCGATTGGGAATTGCCAATTGAAATGTGGGTCTTCTCAGAGTCTCAAGGAGTAGTATACTCGTATGTATGGATGATGTATATACAAAGGAATGTTTGCCATCGGGTTGAGATGAAAATAATTTAATTTTCAATTCAGAGTAGCTGCGATAGAATGAAGCAATTTACGGTTTTTCAAGCTGTTTTCTCGTAATATCAGCAGATTTGGAATCTCCTGTCGCTGCCGGTTCGATTTTGAACTTTTGATTAAAGGCAATGACATGAACATTCTTTCGTTTCATTTTTGTAACTGAACTGAGTGAGAGAAACAGGTGAGGGGGTCATGTTGGGATATAAGAATCGATGGAAATGATAAAACAACAGTCATGCATTTTAAAGAAGTGTTTGTGCTTTTTTTTTTTGATTGCCGAACTTCAACGAAATCTGAATTTCTGTTCCTTTGTGAAAGGCAAAAAAAATAAATCTTTTGTTTCACCGCGATCCTCCTTTTATTTCATTTTTCCTTTTTCCTTTTCTAATTCTAATAATTTAAAATGTGCTTGCATTGATCACCAAATCAAATCAGGTTTTTCTGTAATACATCAAAATATCCAGAGCTTGAGAAAAATGTTGATCCTTCTTATCTCATCTTGCGTTTTTAGATCATTTACCAGATTTTATTTTCCTTTCTAAGATTTGGATTTTTGATAGTGGAGTTTAAAGATTCTCCATACTTCATCATAAATTTGCTGTTGGAGTCGCCGTTTTTTTATAGAATTTATGTGTCGGGTCACGGTTCGAAAATCAATTATCAATGCTATTTGCATATGTGTTACATAAGTTCTCTCTGAAGTGTCGTGGGGTGCGCAACTCAAAGAAAACTTCTCTCCAAAGTAAAGACTTTTTTCTATAATCAGTTTTTTTTTTCAGTTTTAAATTCATTTTTATTCATTCTTTCTTAAAACTACTTACATATTTGCTAACAAAAATGATTAAACTAGCTTATTTAATCACTTAATTAACTTACTGACCCTAGGCGGGTACTCTAAATTATACAATAACTTATTTCTAATGCCTTTCGGCCTAATGATCTAATATCTATTTCTAACTATAACTAGTATTAAGGCTAAGAAAATTTTAAAAAAAACTTAGCTCTTTCGATCCTTTTTTATGTTTTTCTTAAAATTACTTAGACTAATTAAAACTACTTAAAACTAATTAAAACTACTTAAAAACTACTTAAGGGGTAATATCCACCAAATTCCCCATTTTTTTTTTTTTTATTGGCTTAAATTATGCTAAAAATATCCTAAAATCAAAATCTACAACGCCCAAGTCCAAAAATTCGTTTAAATCAATTTTTACTGAACAACTTTTATGCTCAACAATCGCATTTTGAAACTTTAAACGCGTTTTTCTCAAAACTATGTTTTCGAAATCGGCGAGCAGTAGAACAGAAAAAGTTTACATCCGATTGACTTCAAACTTTAACTGTAGTTTCTTCATTAAATTATCTAGTGAAGTACACACGATTTTAGCGATTAGTCTACAACAAAAAAAGTTATAAGCATTTAAAGTCGATTTTTTTTTGTCGAAAAAAGAAAATTTATTTCAAACCGTCGCCATTTTGCAAAAAAAATTTCTAAAAAAAGCAACACTCATTTAGATAATGAAAAAAATTTTTTTTTTGTTATAGGTGGAGTTAGGTACGACTTCTACTGCTCGCCGCGAAAGAACTTTTTAAAAAAGCGGTTCACGGCAATCGCTGCACAGCCGCCATTTTGTAAAAAAAATAACAATAAAAAATTTTTTTCTATTCTTCAACAGTTGCTTAATTCAATAATATATTATTTATATACCTTACATCTCAAATGTCCTTTAAGAAAGATCATGAATAAAGCCTTCTTTTTTTGAGCATTTGGTGGATATTACCCCTTAAAACTAGAGCAGCCACAGTAGCTTTTATTTGTTTTTTTTTGTGTTTTTAAATTTTTTTTCTTGTTTTTGTAAGTTTTTCTATTTTTTTTGGATTTTGAGACGCAACAATAAGTTTTTACATTTTTTTTTTTTTTTTGATTTTTATTTTTTACAATTTTTTTTTGACTTTTTTCTATAATTTTTATAACAAGGTGATCTGTTTCGTGTGTTCTCAAAACTTTGATCGAAACTCATCCTCAAAAATTGAGTGCAGTGACTGCAATTATTTATTTCATCTTCAATGTGCTCGTCTAACTAAGGATGATGTTATGTTGATGTTGAGTTACTTAAAGCTATTGGCAGTTTAAAAAATTCTAGTTCGTTGTGTTTTTTTTTCAGGTATCTTCCCTGAAGCTCTTAAATGCGCTGATGTAATACCTTTGTATAAGAAAGGTTCTGCAACCGATCTATGCAACTATAGGCCAATCTACCTTCTTCCCGTTGTCAGCAAAATTTTTGAAAAGGTCATTAAAACTAGGATGATAAGCTTTTTGGAAAGAACTAAATACTTAAATCCTGCCCATTTCGGTTTTCAACAAGGAAAGTCTAGTGAAGACGCTTTATTACAGTTCTGTGATCAAATAATGACTAACTTTGATATGAAAAAGTTTACAGCTGGATTATTTATAGATATTACCAAAGCTTTTGATATGGTAAATCGCAACTTTTTATTGAGAAAATTGAAAAAAGCTGGATTTCGTGGTTTTGTACTTAATTGGTTTAAGTCATATCTTGAGAACAGATGCCAAAGAGTAAAACTTCAAAATAGTAGGAGCCAAATTGGTTACCTCAATCTGGGTGCACCTCAAGGATCTGTCTTAGGACCAATTCTGTTTCTTGTATATATAAATTCACTTTTTTCACTTGATTTTAGAGGCAAACCAACTGCTTTCTCTGATGATGTTGCTTTTTCTTACAGTACAACTAGTCGTTTGAATTTGGTGTCTGATATAAACTGGGATCTGGAGTTATTGAGGGTGTGGTTTGCTGAGCAAAATTTGGTTATTAGCTCAAAAACTAAAATAATGTTTTTCAGTCTTTCTTCAGTGCTTAACTTAGATTTTGATTTCTACTTTCATGCCTCTGAATGCAAAAGCTTTAAGTTACCTGAATATAATTTTTCACCTGGAACTTCTTCCGATATTACTTATTCATGTAACCAAAACTGTAACGCTAATTGTTTTTTAGTGGAAAAGGTTACCGAATTTAAATACTTAGGTCTTATTATAGACTCCAATATGAAATTTTCAAATCATACAGATAATCTGGGAAAATATTTTCGGTGTACATTACGCTTTTTTTATTACTTACAAAATATTGTTTCAGCTGAACTTTTAAAAACTATTTACTTTGGTATTTTTCATTCCAAGCTTCAATATGGCATTGTTTGTTGGGATGGAACATACTTCAACAAAATCCAACCCTTATTGATCTTGCAAAAATACGCTGTAAGAAAAGTTTGTCGTAAGCCAAGAAGACATCCTAGTTTACCTTTGTTTCGCGAGCTAAAAATTCTTCCCGTGCGACTTTTGTATTGTTTTAAAGTGCAAAATTTTTTTTTATGAAATCTGGTAATCGCAATTTTCGAATTATTTCTTATTATAATTTACCATCTCATCACATCGTCTTTTTAACAAGCTTCCATATTCTTTGAGAATAATTACATCTCCTGGTATGTTTACTAGTCACTTAAAACTATGGTTTTCAGAATTAGATTATTCAAACTAGGAATCTTTTGTTTCTGATACTGGTTTAAGAATTTATAGTTTTTCAGCGAGCTTTATATTTTATTGATTTATATTCTTTATTTTGTTTCTTTGAACTTTGCACTTTGCTTTGTACTTTCATAACTTTAAATTATAGTCTAATTCTAGTCTGAGGGTCACCCCACCCCATAATATTGTTTAATTAGATGTTCTAATATTAAAGTGGCATTCAAAACTATTTAAATTACACTGTAATTTCTTTTTCTTTTATATTTTTGTATTTATTAATATCGCTTAACTTATTGATATCTTATCAATTTTATAAGAGAGAAATAAACTGTATAAACTGTAAATAAATAAACAAACTAAAATTGTCAAAAACTTAAATGTTTTTAATGTTTTATTTATTTAAATTAACTAAAGAATTTATCAAAAAATCCACTCAAAAACATAAAATTTGTTTTTTTTTAATTCTAATCATTCAATTGGCATACCTATACTTAGGTAACAAAACAGTAAATATTGCAAATAATAATGGAAATAGAATATAATGAAATAAGTCTTTTAGTTTTAAAATCAGTCATAACTTAAGTCAACCCTTACAAACTGTTAATTATCAAATATTTATATTATGTAATCAAAAAATGTGCTTAGTTTGACATTTTGAATCATATCATCTGCTACATCAGCAGGTTGAGTAATATCATCATCATGAATAGGATCCGATATCCAATCTAAGTTCTTTTTCTTTGATGAAAACTTGTTGAGGTGTTTAAGCAAGTACACCAATTTATTAGCTTTGTCGATTCCCAAACGGTTTCGCAGCCTCGACTGCACCAGCCCAAAACTTGAAAAAATCCTTTCAAGACCCGCTGTTGAAGCAGATGCAGTCAAGAGTCAAGAGGTGTTCACACATATTTAGGAACTTATTTTTGTGTTCCCATTGCGTCCATTGAACATATGTGTTGTTCAAGCTTAGAAGTTTCCATCAATGCACCAATGCAGTGGTGGGGTTGTTTGAAAATGAAGCACATAAAGATATTGCGGAAAAATAAATAATTGGGTTATTATTGATGTTCCTTTGTTGAGGGGTCAAGTTCTTGCCTGCAAATCGTTGATCAAGAATATTTGCCAAAAAAGGGGGGCACCTAACGCTATATCGTTCCTTCTCTTGAAAGCACAATTCACTTGAGCTGGTTGACTTGATAAATCTTTCTCTAACTGTTCCAAATTTCGACAGCTACTTAAATTGTCGTTCCATCTCGTTGGGAACGATCTAAAGCTTTTGCGATTGGATCCAGTCTTGCCAGCAAATCTAATGAATTGTTAGCAATTTGAATATCGTTTATTTATATATCGTCGAACCCTGTCTGATATATATCGGATATATATATTGATATATATCCGTTGATATATATCCTCGAACCCAGTGTCGAGTATTATTGACGATAACTACTTCAATCTGAACAGTGCTGATTCAACAAGTATAAAATGCGAGATTTCTGAAATCAACTGCTGTTTTGTCTGTGTTTATAGTTTAAATTTTTGTTCCGTAAATGAGTTTTTAGAGGAATTTTCTGATTTTCTCGAAAACAATAAATGTGATGTCCCTCAAGGGTCCATTTTGGGCCCTCTTCTGTTTTCAATCTATGTGAATGAAATTCCTTCCCTTATAAAGTACGGGGATGTGCATATGTTTGCCGATGATGTTCAGTATTTCCAAAGCTCACCGTTAGGTCTAATAGAAAACTGTGTAAGCAACATCAACGATGATTTGAAGAAGATTTGATTTGAGGTGGTCGAACGATTGTGGACTTGTTTTAAATCCACTAAAAACAAAGTGCCTTGTCATATCTAGGAAAAAACTCGATTTAACCCACTTTCCTAATGTATTGTTAAATAATGTTCCTGTGGAGTTTGTTCATACGGCTAGGAATCTTGGAGTTTACTTTAATAGGACTCTCACCTGGAATGACCACATAAACTCTGCAGTTGGAAAGGCATATGGAGCCTTAAGAACACACAAAATTCACACCAATAGAAACTAGAAAAATGTTGGCTAAAACTTTAGTAGTTCCAATACTAACATATTGATGCGAAATTGTTTGCAATATGTATTCCGTTTCTCTCAGAAAAATCAATGTCGCTTTTAACAATGCTACTCGATATGTTTTTGGGCTAAAAAGGCATGATCAGATCTCCAATCATTCTTCAAGCTTATATGGTGTTAGCTTTATAAACCTCTTAAAAGTTAAGACAACCGAACAACAGTTTTTTGTTAACGCTGCTCGCCTTTGGAATTCTCTCCCACGTGAATTAAGAAGAACGGATAACATAGGTGTTTTTCAGAAGAACTTAATTGCGTTCTTATCAGAAAATAATTTATTCCACCTTTTTATGTTTCAAATCATTATAATTGAACCTTTCAGTATTTTATTTGTATATGAGAGTCTTAAGATCATCGAGTCTCTCTCTCATTGTGTGTTAGGAGTTTGTTTTGGGGATGTTATTTTTATAATTAAATTGCTTCTCTTTCATTATAAATTATCTTCTCTGTTTTTTAATTATAACTTTAAAATCTTAAATTTTAATCATTAAATTTGTTGAAATTTTATATTATCAAATTTTAAATTTTTATTTACAGTTTATATTTAAATTCTAATTAACTTTTTATTAAATGCATCCACATCAAGGCTTAGTTATCTAAAAGATGTACATCTTAATATTAAGCTTTATAAAAATAAATACAAATAAAAAAATTTATTTTCTTCGGCGATTTCAATATTGATCTTTTGATTTGCTCATCGCAACTTGATAATTTTGGATCACTAATGTCCTGTTAAGGTTTGGCTCATCCGAACTTCATACGTAAAAATACTTAAAGGGTTCGCCATCTACATTTTTTTTTTTTTTTTAAAACGGGTTATTTTCGTGATTGGTAAAACTTAGCTCATGTCTCATTTGGCAAATAATTAGTTTTACCCTTCCGCGAATATGGTTGTGTATACGCTTAAACAACGCTGGGAAATATTGCGACATGATTTTGAAAATCCAATGCCGCTTTTGCCAAAAAAATCATCTTTTCAGAATGAAGCTCATTTTGATCTTGGCGGGTATGTAAACAAGCAAAATTGTCGCATTTGGGGCACAGAAACCCCGCACGCATACATTGAAAAGCCGATACACCCAAAACGAGTCACTGTTTGGTGCGGATTTTGGTCCAGAGGCATTCTTCGAAAATGAGCAAGGAGTGGCCGTTACAGTCAATGGCGATCATTATCGGGCCGTGTTGAACAAATTTTTATTCACAAAAATTGAAGGGGAAGATATTGGCAACACTTAAAGCCAAAACACATAAGAGCGCCGCGCCGCGTCGACCTCACGTGGACCTCACGTTACATGAATAATCCTCAAAGCGCCCTACTGTCACTCATTCATATAAGCTTGTGCGAAATAAAGAAATATATCGATTGAAATGTCGAACGACCATCTCCGTTATCAGTAACTATCGATAATAAAAATCGATTTTTAGATAATTCTTCTTTTGTATTAAGTGCATGGAAAACTAAACCAATTGCTAATTTGTTAATTACATTTGATAAAGAGATGAATGAGGAGTTTAGTCAAATGTGTAATGTTATCAATTGAGCTTAGTATAATATGCGTAGTTGCATTTCCATACTGTGTTATCGTATGCTATCTAGTTTGTGATAACATTTGCTGTTTAAAATGAAAACCTTGTCAATTTTTCAACCTACTGAAGCTGGTTTCTATCACCTTACATGTAGTCTATTGATTATGTCGTAAAAAAGGGCAGATAAAGGAACTCGACATTGAGTGAATTTTTATTGCATGAATCGATTAATGGGTTAATTTTAAAGAAATAGCCGAAAGTGCTATTAAATTAGAGGGTGCGATTCGGAGATATGGGTTCTAAACCATCTTTATTCGTTTTTTCAAAATATCTCGAAAACGAAGCAAAATTTTGATGCAGTTCCAAGAATGTTTTTTGTAGAGAGCAAATTTTCCCATCGAAATGCATCTTTTTAAAAATTATAAATAAAAATTTTTTATCCAAAATAATAAAATTCCCGACAGAAAAAAAGGCAATTTTTTCCAATTTCTGAGTTTTGTCAGTTCTTTAATGGCATTTCTTTCTGGTTGCAGATAGGTATAGGTAATGCTTCATAAAAAAAGAAGAAAATAAAATTTTCTTTAAAATGCTATATCAAAGAACTTTCTATGTTTAAAATTCACCGAAATATTGCCACTTGAACATAGACATTTATCATAGATTTTCATCCTTTTTATACTGACTGCATTTATTTTTACTCTGTGAAATAAAAAAAACATTTTTTACTCAATGAAAAGGTATTTGTTACAAAAAAAAAAAAAAAAAATGTATGTACTTATTTTTACCATAATAATTCTTCACTAACATTGTGAAGGTCTATATCGACATCTACATCTTCAAAAATGTCCTCTTTTGCAATATCGGCTACTTGCTCATGATCGCAATTGACTCCCATACATGTTGAGCAAGCAATTTGTAGTTTTCTACAATTATAAAACGCAGACGTAGTATTGCATCCACTAAATGCATGAATAAAGCCAAGATATTTTTGGAGATGAAGAAAATTAAAAACACTGGTCGACAGTAATTTTGCAGCCAAAAGGGAACTATATTTTTTAAAGGTTTTCGGCTCGCTGAACTCAAATCTGGCCTCAGAATTGCTCTGTCACATCACATTTTCAAAATATTAAGCATTCAAGATCGGAAATAGGAGTCCAATTTAAACAGAGTTTTTAAGATAATCATTTCTCCAAAAAATTAAGTCTAAGATTAGGTCTCTACCATCAGTATTGACAAAGAAATCGAGTTCAACACAGGTCAGGGTACACCAAAGTTAGTCTTTTTTTAAACTGTCAAAAAGTGATGTCAAAGTTGAGAAACGGACTTTACTGTAAAACAATTTTTTTCTTAGAATATAACCAAGAATATCTCAAAGTATGTAACCGAATTACGGGACACCCTGTATAGCTGTGCCTATTTGACATTTACTAATTGTATTAAAATTTTGTTCTTTTTTGGTGTATGAAATAAAGTAAAAAAATATCCAAACATTTTTTGAATTGAGAAAAGTTACGTTTCCAACACAAATTATTTCAAAATCAGTCAGTTACACATGACCAATCCCATAAAACGATTGCTACTCGTTAAGAAAATTATCTTTTCTTTCAATTTTGACTTAAGATTAAACGACCCATACTGCCACGTGACCAATTGCCAAACTTGTCATTTGATCTTGAAGGCGCCCAATGCATAGGAATTTATGTTTTTCGTTCATATCAGTCAAGCAAAGTATTTTGAACCTTGAAATAAGAAAAAAGAGAAAAGGAAAATGTCCCTTTAATATTCCTAACCCCAACATGCTGGCACGTTACAGGCTGTCTTTCCGACTATACACAAATGTGTCTCTACAAAACAAGCTTTTTTTTTGTAGTCTTCTATTGTGTATGTATGAGAGGTAGGATGCTGACACATTCGTAGCACTCTCTATGTGGAGGAGATAAATTAAACAATTTCCTTTGTACCGAAGCTACATATAATATGCCTCGAGAGAAGAAAAACGACTTTTGAATACAAATTACTTTCATTATCCCTTCAGAAAGTTTTTGAAGGATATTCTAAAAATAATATTCGAAATGTAACCAAACAACAAATGACACTCCAGCAGCGGTGACACAAAGAACGGAACGGATTGCCCTAAAAACCCTAAATTGCGGCCTTAAAATTACCTACCCAGCCTATTCTCTTCTGTTGAATGCGTGAGGGTATCGAACGATTGAATAGGAGTAGTTGTTGTTGTTGTCGGTCGGCTCTTGGGATATTAAAATGTTTTAAATTTGCCCGCAATTCCTGACAGAATTTCTTTAGAATGACAAAAATAACTTTTGAATTGTTTGTGTTGTGCTCAGCACAACGAATTCTTCTTGTGTGCGAATGTCAATTTGAATACCCACTTGTATATCCACTACTGTTGTCACATTTTATGGAACGCAGGAGAAACCTGTAAAAGCCCAATGAAGTTGGCAAGTGGTGGGTTCAAGAAGTGGGTAGATAGCTGGCTATATAGTCAAAGTTTTCATTCAACTTTGTGTATTGAGAGGATAATTCATGAGTTGTTGAATCTCAGGTCGTCTTCTGTATCAGAGATTTGCATGACTAATTTTTTTTTATTCAAATGGTTCTCCTTAATTGAATTAGGTTTTCAATTTAGAATCTTATGCCTGGTTGCTGGTGTTGGCGCTTTGGTTTTGGTGTGATTTTAATTGTTTTAAATAAAACTCTGTTGAGCTAGGGAAGGCATTCAAATTAAGGATCCAGATTTATGTTAACGTCTTTGTTCGTTTTAACGAGCACGAATTCGCGGTGAAATATTTTGAATATAATTTCATCAAAGTTTTGAATTGGCGGTCGTATTCAATTGACTTGGTTTAAGACTTTGAGCTTAGGTTGGCTTTGTTTTGATTTAGAAAGAAAGTTGGCAGGATGTACATTGGAGTAGTGACATGTCCGGCTAGAGGACAATAAAAAAACTTTCGTTGTATTGTTTAATGTAATTAATTTTTAAGTTTTTTGATTGAATATTGCTTTTAGAGATGCCTCAAGGCAGTTATTTGAGGCCTCCTCTTTTTGGGTGCCATTGGTCAAGACTATCTGATAACTTACACCGATCCTGTGAAGTTTATAGTCAATCAAGTTTAATGATGCATGAAGCGCGGAATTATTGTAGATTTGCTAAAGCATTTGGTTTCCTTGAGATTGGAAAGAGTTACAATTGAGTTTAAAAAAAAATCATCTGTAGCAGTTTGAGACAAGAGATTGCTGATGGAAAAGAGAAAAGAGCCGTTGACAGAACCGCGCCCTGGGACACCATAGCATTTATTTTGTGTGACTTGTTTTGAATAGTTCGAAAAGATGTAAATTGTCCATGGTAGGAGATTCACATCGAAGCAAAGAGCACTCATTAAAAATGAAAGAACTTTCGTCGGTATGTCGGTAAAACGGGAGTTCGAAACCCAGAGTCAGTCAATTGGTTTTTAACGAGTATCGTCCTTTGTGTAGAACTGGCTAACTTGGCTAGTTTGAGAACAGATACAATGCACTGTGAGCCTTCTCACTGTATGTATGGTAAAAGATGTGCTTTTTGCTTTTCAGTCAGCCGAGGCCTTGCTCGTTTGCTCGGCTTTATCTTTCTGGGGAAAAGCCAGAAACTTTGAGGAGAAAGCTCCTCAAGACATGCAAAACACTTTTCAATATCAAATAGGACTCTTATTTATTTATTAAAATGGGCTTTACGGTTCGGGGTGATTATGTACCTTAACCGATATATTTCAATAGTAAATTTGGGCGATTGATAATGCCACCTAAGATGAGGTTTCTCCTTCCACGATCTCCCTTCAGTGTGTTTTTGAAAACCCATCGAAGTTGATGGCTTCATATCTCAGTTATCTATGCCTCGCGATGCGTACTCTTCTAGCTATGCCAATGTCTCATACAGCTCCTTGTTGTATCTTCTTTCTCCACTCATTGTCTCCGCAAATAAGACCCAAATTGATTCGGAGTACTTTTCTTTCGAAATGACGAGTTGTTTCCCCTTTCGTTTTTGATAATTTCCGTGCTACTGTAAATTAAGAGTGGGACGATCGGGGTCTTCGAAAGCGTTGCCTTGGTTTTTTTTAGAGAGAGTTTTGTTTCTCAATTGCCTTCTTAACCCAAAGAACAGCGCTTATCAAAATTTAAGGACCTCCCAAGCCAATACGTTTTTTCAGTCGTGACAGCGTCAAATGCAGTTGTCAAAACTAAATTACACAGTCACATTTGAAAATACCCATACAGAAGCGGCAAAAAACTCTGCGTTTTCATACACTTTTTACAACAGCGTTTCTGCAGCTCCCGCAACTGCAAAAACACTTTGGTTGGGGTGAACCTTTATTCTCGGTTTTATCTCTGCACTGATGTTGTTTTCCGTGTCTATAGCGGATCCTATAGGTAGACGAAGGCCTGTACTACCTCGCAGTCATGTCTGTCTATTATGACATTTTGTCCAATTCGTCGATGATCGGTTTGTTTGACGAAAACGCATACTTCGATTTGCCCTCATTAACCATCAAACCCATTTTTGTCGCTTCTGTTTTTTGCGTTGTGTACAATATTTTAAAATATGATGTTGAAGAAATCGCATGACAGTTTGTTGCCTTGTCGAAAGCCTTTTTCGACACCAAAGGTCTCGGTGAGTTCTTTAACGACCTCGATGGATCAGCGTGAATTCTCCAAAGTCATCCTGCATAGTCGTAAGAGTTTGGCAGGTATACCGAAACAAGACATGGCCATGTACACCTCATCTGTGTAAATATTGCCATACACCGCCTTGAAATCGATAAAAAGATTGTGTATATCGACATTATATTCCCGGGATTTTTCCATGATCTGCTGCAATGTGAAAACTTGGTCTATTGTAGACTTTTCTGGTCTGAGATCTCATTGACAAAGATCTATCAAGTTATTGACGTGGGGCTTCAGACGTTCACATATTACAGCAGACAAGATCTTATAAGCGACGCGACGTTGAGGAGGCTTATTCCTCTTAAATTGGCGCAATTGTGAGGGTTTTCCTTTTTTAGGATCAGGCATACGATACTAACCTTCCATTCATCGGGAATGCTTTCTTCCGACCATATCATGCAGATCAGCTGGTGCATGCTCCTTTCCAACTGGTATCCAGCTGCCTTTAAAAGTTCGGCATCAAGGCCATCTGCACCCGCAGTCTTATTTGATTTTAGTTTGCATATGGCAAGCTTAACTTCTTCTAGGTCGGGAGGACGGCATTCTTGATCATCGTCCAAGTAGCGACTGTGACTCTACAACTATGTTTCCCTACTGGTCTTTACAGGCTTGAGTTCGGGGCTTGCGACCCTGGAAGGATCTTTTTACCTTTTGGCAAAACTTCTGAATCTCGTTTCTGTCATGGCACCTCTCAATTTCCGCAAACGAGTGCTTCTCATGCTGCTTCTTTTTCTTTTTGAGAATTCGGTGTTCTTCCCTTCTTTTCTCCTTGTAAATCGCGTAATACTGATCGTAAACAGCCCTTGTTCGCTTTTGCATCAGCATTTGTCGTGCTTTTTGTTTGGCTGCATTTGCTTGCTTGCATTCTTCATCGAACCATGGTACTCGTTTTGGGGGTCGAGTGAAACCCAGAACCCGTCAGAGGCAGCGGTTCTGAGGGCTTCTGTGTATTGCTGCCATTTGTCTTCAATTCAAAATTCAGGCGGCGTAGGATTCAAGGAAAATGTAAGGGACACTTGATTGTAAAAGGCATTGGCAATCTCTTGCGATTGTAGCTTTCCATCCGTCATATTTCTTCACAGCGTTAGTTCGTGCAGGTCGTGAACAAGATATCCTCAGTCGTACCTTGGCTACATGAAGGCAGTGTTCCGAGTCAAAGTTGGCGCCTCGGAAAGTTCGGACATGTATCACACTGAGAGAGTGCCTTGCGTCAATCGCAACATGGTCAATTTGGTTCAGAATAGATTGATCTGGGAACTTACTTAAGGTGGCGCTACAGTCCGGGTCGGACTAGGGCCTCAACCAACATGCTTCTCCAGCCAGCTCGGTCCCTAGCTAGCTGCCTCCAGTTTTGCACGCCAAGTTGGTTGAGGTCCTCTCCTACTTGCGTGCGCCACCTGAGTCGCGGTCTTCCTCTACTGCGCCGTCCCTCGGGATTGGATTCGAAGACTTTCCGGGCCGGAGCGTTGGTGTCCATTCGCTCTACATGACCCAGCCATCTAAGTCGCTGGACCTTGACTCGTTTGACAAGGTCAGTGTCGTTGTACAGCCCGTACAATTCGTCATTGAATCTTCTTCTCCGCTCTCCACTCTCTCTGGGAATCGCCATGTATATATTCTCGACACTACGGGCACTTCTTTGTCTCACTGGCAAGGGAACATTTTGTACTGTGCCTGTGGATTCGTCGAGGACGATTATAACGACCATAAATTGGACTTAGCGCTCTTAACGTTGAGGCCACTGACTCCGAATTTCGGAAGTAAAATTTTAATAATTTCGACTCGTATATCTTTCCATTATAAAATGGCAAGCCTTACTGAAGAGAAATGTCAAAAGAACGGCAAGAAATATGACGTCGTTTGCTGTCCTTGTCGCTCCACTTTTGTAGCGTTCTTGTTGAAAAACCCTTTACTTTTATGAGTTTTGAGATGGGGAGGCTTGTGCTACTAATAACAGGATTAACCCCACTGCGAAATCAATTAGCTTGAGATCTTTTGTCGAGCTTTTCCACGCAGATTTTTTTGAAGAAGTACTCCTTTCTTAGTTCTGCGTTAAAACCGCCGAGGATGATTTCCACATCATATCCAGAGCACTGCTCATATGTTTGTTTGAGAAGCTCGTTGAAATAAGCTTAAGTATTCTCGTCTTTCTCTTATTTTTCATGGCTTTGACGTATGCTAGCGAGTTTGCTGCAAATGGCCATTATCCTTGAGTCTGTTAACTGAAGCAGTGGCTTTAAATTGGGGATTTTCTGGTACGAGATATGCTGGTTTAATACAATGATCAGAGATGTTCCCTTGAGGAGATGAACTACTTGCAGTGTATTGAGATGCAGGTATAAAAAGCAAATCTGGCTAGTTTTAAGCCTTACAATTAGCGACGGATACTTGAGTCTGCTCATCTACAAGCTGAGTATGTCGGTTGATTCTAGCAATAGTCTCTGCATGCGTTCCTTCTGTCGTAGTTTGGTCAGTAAACGAAATCAGTGATCGTTACATTTATTTACTATCCCCCTCAAGGACGATATCATAAAGAGGAGCAAATGAATAAAAATGAACGTAAACAGAGTGGCACTGGCACTACAAAGTTTGCATGATACTATGACCTATCATACAAACGCAATCTCTCAACCAAAGCTGATGAGAAAAGGGCCTGCAAATTTTTGCTGGTTTCAATCTAAGCTTAGTGAAAAGTTAGTTCGCTTTGACGACTTGTAACCTCCTTGCGAGAGGCGAAACCTCTTTTTAAAAGAACTAGATGTTTCCGGGAGCCCCACGTTGCAAACAGGCATTTATTTCTATCAAGACAGCGAGATCGTGACTGAAAGGAATAAAAGGTGCGTAGTCGTATGTCGTATGTTCTGTGGTACCCGTGGCGTAATGGTTAGCATGTCCACCTGCTAACCCAGAGGTTCGAGGTTCGAATCCCAGCAAAGGAAAAATACAAAAATGTTTTTCCGCGGGTATCGCCTTTCGCGAGGAATTGGCAAGTCCTCCGTTAGTAAATTCATTGCCATGAAAAGCGCTTTCTCAATTAGCTGTTCGGAACCGGCCAAAAATTGTAGGTCCCCTCCATTCCCTGACAAGGCATGGTTGTGAGAAATGTGCTAGGCCCAGGGGCTCCTCGCGCTGTTGCGCCACCCTATTTATTTTATTTATTTAGTCGCATGTTCTGAAATCTCGAGAGGCTCTTCAAATTAGGTTCAACTTAATGACAAAACGATTGACAAATCGGTTGCAGATATTGCTACCAACCATAAACAATTTCGAGCCTTTCAGTGTTTTCGCTAAGTATCCTAGTTTTCTAGCTTTCTTTTTTTGGTCTTCCTCAACCTTGCAAACTTCTGGAGTTACAGTCTTCGTTTCTTATCTTCGTACTCACATTTTCATCCGGCCTCACATTTTGAATTTGCCACCATACATTAAACAGATGGAGGCCAAGTGTATTATCCTCAGTTAAAAGATACTTACTCAAGTAATCGCAGTCACTTAAAAAAGTTTGGACCTCCCAAGAAACCACCAGCAACTCAAAATCTGTACGAAATTATTGCTGTAAGTGTATCTCTGGGCTAAAGAAAAGTTTAAAGTACCAAGTTATTATCGCTCAAAGTACACGTTTCGCTGACAGCAAAAAAAAAAAAAAGGAAAACTCTAATCCAAAAACAAAAACATCCTCTCATCTAACCAAGCGTCTATACTACACTCACTGGATTATTATTCCTTGTTTTTCGACTAACAGCTCTTTCACGCAAATTAATTCCAATAAGTAGGCATGGAACTTTCTCAAGTGGGATTATAAAAGTTTCAGACCGCACACTCCCACCCAGGAAGCGAAGGAAGCAATAAATTGAGAAATCATAACTTGAAGTAGAAGAATTAAACGAGAACAAAGCTCTCTGAATAGGTAGAACAGAAGGCGAAGGATACACACTCCAACACTCCCGCTCTCGGACTCTCAGACTCCCTGAATGCCTGACATACCACCTCAAAAACTAATAAATGAAAATAAAGCGCGCATTCTGCCATGAAAATCGATATTGTGTTCGACGAAGCCGGAAGGCATCTCGTTCCGTCCGCAATCACGACTACCACCATCATTAAAAAAAAAGTCTTTTGTTTTTCTGGTCCTTGTATTGGGTATTCACCAAAAGGGTGCGAAAATAATGTTCGTAATAAATTACGAATTGCAAATTTTCTCTTCTTCTTTTTTGTGTAGGGACGAGGGAAAAACTATGATTGCACGGTTAGCACGCAAATCCATTCGACCTGACCGAACTTGATTCACTCTTTCTCTCGCTTCATATATTCAACTGGCTTGAGCTCCTCCCGACTATAGGTTTGGGAAGCACCTTCTTTAATCTACCCCCATTCCAACAATCCGATAGCAGTGCCCCTTCCATGGTTCGATTGCTGTAATTGAGAAGCGATAAATTGCAATGGCGGTTTCCCATTGCTATGCACCTGATTCTACGAACTACGAAGAGAGGGTGGTGTTTGAAGTGCAATTCCATTTTGTCGAAAATAATTCGTTGCTCTATCAACGTTTTTAGGTCAAATAATTGCACCGAGTCCTCATGGATGGCTCATGGCGAGGAGCATGTAGATTTATTGAATGGAGAGGATATACGGACACAGCTTGCAGAGAGAAATTATAGCGCACCATTTTTTTGCCTTTGGAGTTTTCTTTTTGGTCTTTCTCTATTTATAGCCCTTGAGCTTGCATTTAAACTTAATTTTATTTTATTGAATCCTGTTTGATAAAGTGGACTGCGATTTATTCAAATCTGTGAGCTCATTTGGATCGTTATGGTGTCGCTGTCGCTATCTTCGTCTTATGTTTTGTCAGGATAGAATCAACAGTCTTCGTCTGTCCTGAGTTGGCGTTGTTTGCTTTCTTGTCATGCGTTAAATTAAGATCTGGTGTGGGAGATTTAAATGGTGTATTTGTTATGCGGCACAATACATAAGCCTAAATTACCGCGCTGCCGTTCCTGTGTTTGGAAAACTTAATTGAACGCGACTAATCAGGGTGCGGGGATTGTTAAAAGGCCGAAAGGTTGTTCTTATGGAAAAATCGATAAATGAAGAGACTTATAATGATCCAATAAAGTGCGCATTGGAACATGGTGTTTGAGGAGCAAATACAATTAAAATTTAATACCTCGCGGGGTTTTGTTAGCATTGAAGTTGAACGGACCCAAATGACGGAAGGATTAAGGTTGGCCCAAGCGCGAAAGTTCAAACAAATTATGGTTTCGGTTCTTCTAAGGGAAGTGTTTTATACCATGAAAGTGTTAACTTTCAGTCACACATACTCTTTCAAAAGTTTCCTTCTTTTTTTGTTCTCCTCACTCAAAGGCAGACGGACGAATACATAAAAAGAGCATTTTATTAAAATGGCACCCACTTCCAGAGCTCGGTTCGTAGGACAATTACTTTTCAAATTATAATAATGAGGGACAATCCAGAGGTGAGCTAAGGAGAGGAGCCATATCGCTGTAGAGGAAGGCATGAGTAGGCAACAATAGAGAAAGCTCTTTCCTTTGTGTCTGCCCATGTACAATGTCTTCAAGTTTGGGCACTTTTTTGTAAATTGTTGTCTATTCTGTAGTAAGTGGTTGCTTTTGCAAGTGGGTATATACATTTGGGTAGAAAATGGAACGTTTTATTTTGTGTATAGTGAATTTTTCCTAATAGTATGCAGGAACTTTAAGTGAGCTAAGTACAGTTTTATATTTCGTTAAATAGGACAGTGGACTTTTTGTTTTGAGCTAAGGATGCCGTAAACTGTGCATGGTGAGACTTAAGTAGTTCTTTCTTCAGTATGTTTCGAGAGGATTTATATTTAAATGAGAAAGAGTTTCTGCAACCAATTGAGAGATGCTTTAGGACACCGCACCGCCACGTACTGAGCGGAAAAATTAAAACAGATTTGATAGCTCAGCGGCAGAGCGATGTCGCTAAGTTTTCAATTTCCCGCTTTGACACCTCGTGCGCGTCCTTAAGTTATGGTTGCGGTTAACATTAGTATGTTATGTCTTGCTCAATTTTCCACGCTTGTTTGATTCACTATTTTTTAAGAGCGCTTCGTGCTGATCTGGTTCCACTTATTTAAGAAAATCATTTCTTTTAATGCAAAGGACAATACGGTGGCTAGTATATTTTATTTATGAAGTGGAAATCTCTGCCATAACAAACAGAGACTTTTCACAACGGCATTTTCCAATCGAGTGTTTCTCCAATTGACCCTGAATCTCATGTCGGCATCATAAAATATCAAAAAACAATGGCAACAACGGGCAACGGAACTACAGCCTTTTGATTTCCTGTTTTGTGTGTTCTTGTGAATTTTAATGTCGAATTTCTTTGTGTCTGCGCTCACACTGCAAAATAGAGGCCAGCTGTTTTGGCATTGAGTAAATCTCAGGTGGGCGCTGATTCCAATTCCTCAGAGTTCAACCTACCACGGTCTAGCTTAGCGCCATTATTCTTTTCTCACATAGCCTGGCCGTTTATGTTCTAATGACATTGCTTATCGATTTCAGCCACAGTGTGGCTTCAATTTACCGTCCGTTAACAAGTCAGACACTTTTGTTTTATTTACAGAAGCCCCAATTAAGATAGCAATTCAATGTCTAACGAGCTTGATGCGCTATCTGACTAGATATTAAAAACTGTCTCCCAGGTAGGTATTCACACTAAAACACGCAATTGCGGGCAATTTAAATGCGCACAATTCTGGTTGGCTTCGACATTCTAACACCAGAAGAGATGAGAGATCTTAGCTGAGTTTGATCATATAACTCAACTTGTAGATGAGCCCACTCGAGTTTCTTATTTTGAAGCCCATGCGGCCACCAGTCTTGACTTAGTTCTCACTTCTCATCCCGAAAAATACAGGGTTTTTGTATCATCTCCTATGTCATATTGGTAAATTTTTCCCATTCCGTCATCATGGTGAAAAAAGACCAAGTCCCTGAAATAATTGTGTGCCAATATGAGAACACCACGGAACGATCTGAATAAATTCTTTCGAAACTTTGACGCATCAGCTGATATGATATCTAACGGAATTTTTAACTGCATGAAAAAATTTTTTCCTCACAGAACGAAAAGTATCATCCCCAAAGAGAATTCGTGAGTTTTTGAATGTTTAAAGACAACCTTATTTTAGAAAACTGAAATTTGTTCAAACGGGCTAAAAGTATCTGTAATGCTCACATACAAAAGGCCAAGTTTTTGCATGACCAAAAAGTAAAGCAAAAAAATACTGTTGTGTCCAAAACTAAGCGCACAAGTAAGTAAGCTAAGAATATTAAGAACTCGACCACGTCATCTGTCCCAACGCTCGTCTTCAATGACTCTCCGTATGTCAGCTCCATCGATAAAGCCAATTTGCTGGCAGCTCAATTTGCTGCCAACTCGACACTTCCTGATGGCACATTGGCCCCACCTGAGCTTGAGACAGTAAATTCTGCTATGAAGCAGATATTTTTTCGAACTCGCTCGGTTGCGAGAGTCTTCAAAGATCTCAACAAACATAAATCCGCTGGTCCAGATGGTATCCCCGCCGTTATTCTGAAGAGGTGTTCTTCTACGCTGGCAAAACCACTGCGTAAACTTTTCCATCTTTCCTATTCTGCTGGGATTTTTCCGAGCAGATGGAAAACTACTTTTGTCCAGCTGGTTCCCAAAAAAGGCAAATCTTCCTCGTTCCTCCCCTTCCAATTACCGTCCAATTGCACTTACGCCCTTCTTTCCAAGGTCATGGAAACGTTGATAAACCGTGAACTCAAATCTTGAAAAATGAAAGCTTCTTAATGACCGACAATATGGCTTTGGTAGCAAATGGTTCATTGGTGGAGAAAGTGAACCAATCTTTACACTATTTTGGAGAAAGTAAGATAATTGCGCTTGATATTTCTAAGACATTTGATAAAGTCTGGCATCAGGCTCTCTTATCGAAAACATGTGCTTATGGTATCGGTGAGTCTCTTTTCCGTAGGATTAGAAATTGCCCTTCGAACCGTTCAATACGAGTTGTATTGGATGGTTTCAAGTCTGATACTCGCCTTATAAATGCTGGTGTGCCCCAGGGTTCCATTTCCGACTCTCTTCCTCATTTTCTTAAATGATCTCTTGTCTGAAACTTTTAACCCTCTCAACTGTTTTGTTGACGACTCTACCCTCAGCTTTTCACATTCCTCTCAAAATTCATGTCCCTTCATTCATGTTCATGAAGGCTTCCTGAAGAAAGAGGAAAACTAAATTGTCGAAGTAAACGTAAAGGATTTTTCAAAATTGAAAATATTTCCGAAGTTATAGCCGTCTATTGACGTGCAAACTGATTAGAATTTCACTTAACGCGAAACCTTAAATGCGTTTTTCTCAGAACATACTTTTTCAGTATGATACCCACGATTCAGTTCCACTGGACCGATTCACGATTCACTACTGGACCGATTCACTTGAAATTGAGAGAATCTTCTTTATAGACCCCTCTTGTGTATGAACTAGCCTCATCCCCGAATTTCAACTTTTACTATTTTTAAAAAACTCGAGAACTTCAAAAAAAAGGTAAAAAAATTTTTTAACTTGTCGCTAGTTCATGCAATAGCGACATCATTGTAGATTGAAAATCTTTTTTTCTTTTTGGATTCGGATGACTAGGAGGGCTGAAATCATGGGTATGGTCATGTCATCTATTTTTTGAGATCCCCACTTCATCACCTGGTAGAATTCAAAGTTTGAAAATTTAAAAAAAAAATTTTTTTGTACTCTTTTAATATTATTTAATAACTGATAAATAATGACTTATAAAATGTATACTTAATATATTGACTGTTTTTTTTTTACGACAAAAATAAATAAAATAAAATAAATAAATTATAGGTACATATATATAAATAAAATAAATAATTTTTAAATAAAAATTACTTAAATTTCATGTCTCTAGAATTGGTGGCTTATCCCGCACTTTTCAGCTAATCCAAAAGCCATACGACAAACTTCCTTCCTGAACGAAACGAACCGGAGTACTAGAAATTTTTTTTATATCGATCTTCTCTTTATTTGCCTTGATAGGACACAGATCCCAAACTGCGTATTTGAGGATCTCGTCCCTTGAAAAGCTTTATAAAGGCATTGAAGGGAGTAAAAAGAAAAAACTTTGCCGCAGCTGTTTTTAACATTTTATTGTAACGCACAGCTTCAACGGCTGATGTGAATTAGGGTTGAGGTCATTTGAACCGGTTTGCTGAAGCTTCTTTTATGTATTGTTAGCATTTCTTACAAAAAATAATAAAAAAGAGGAACCGGGGGATATGGAACCGATGCCATAATCCCGAGGTTCCTAGGTGCCATGTCCCCCTTTTGACTAAACTTCTGTTTTTTTTTCTTTTATAGCGCAAATAAAAACAGTTGCTTAGTTAATGCCATAAGTCAACACAAAAACACAACAGCAGCGGTTCTTTTTGCATTAAAATGAACACCTGGTGTCAAATAATTTTGCAACCATATACGCACATCACTTATACACAAAAAAATTGTCACTTCGAATGCACTCACTTTTTTTCATTCAGATTCAGAAAGTTATCGTTTGCACGTTTTATTTCAAAAAGAAGTCTTTAAGTGGGAGGGTGGCATATCACTGGTGGTGCCATATTACCCGACTTTACTCTATTCTGCAATTTCTAATTCACAGTATCGTTGCTTGACTCTGGTTTAATTGTGAGTGTACGGTCACGAAATAACTTGACCGTCAACCTGGGATCTCTATTACAGTACGGACTCGGTTTGCGCAACCCTCGATTCGTGCAACTCCTCGATTTTCGCAACATTAAAATCGTTACACGTCTTGACTCTATAAGTGCAACTTTTCAAAAAAGCTACCTCGATAAGTGCAACTTCATGTGTTTATTTATCAACTTTTTATATTCACGTTCTTCTTTTGATTATTTATTCCTGCCGTTATTTTACAGCTAGTTTGTCTGAACAATATTTCTTGCAAGAACATGAATAAGAACATAAATTGCATCTGTGTTTATTTGAGTGGGTTGCGATCTCGTTACTGTTTAGGGGCGTTCAGACTATCAAATTTGTTTGTCAAATTTGCTGGATAAAAAGTTTGAAGGAAAATACCCATAGCGTTCACACTTATCAAACAAATCGTCAAACTCCATTCTGATTTGAATTTTAACCATGAAGGACATAGTAATAGCAGCGCTTATTAGGGATGAAATTCTAAAAATGCAAGAAAAACAAAAGAAAGCGTGTTGGGACTAAAGAGGTACCTGAAACCGGCGCAGGGACATAACTCCTCGGGACATAAGTCCTAAATGGACTTGTGTCCCACTTTAGTGGGACCTTAGTCCAAAACTGGATTATGGACCTATGTCCCACAGCGGTGGGGCATAAGTCCATAAAAGAAATGTTTGGACTTATGTCCCATTCTACATGTTTTGTTTGATGCTAATACAATACCTTTGGCGATGAAACTTTTCCAAAAAAGTGGCAATCAAAAGAAATTTGGACTACAATAAAAACGTGTTTTTTACGGGTTTTTTCTTTTCTAATTACTAGGCAGGGCTACCATATGTCAAGGAGTCAGCGTAATGTCTTATAGTTAGAAAACCAAAGGTTGTTAGAATAGAGCCGCTCGCTCTTCGAATTAATAAGCAAAAAACTGTAGAAAAATGTTAGTGTAGCAGGGAAAGGAAAAACAAAAAAGTGAAACAATATCATTCTGCTTTCTTTTGTTTTCCTCAAACAGAAAAAGATTGAATAAAATTAGAGAAAAACAATAGAAAGCGGAATAAGATTTTGTTTCTGAGAACTAATAAAAATAAAAGTTAAAATTCGCAGAGTAGAAATATGGTTTTCCGGAATCGGAATCGCGCGATTTTTTAATTTTAATTTCTCAAATTCTCAAAAATTAAAATTTTTTTAAATTTCTTTCTTAAACAAAGGAATTTTACTAACTTCTTAAAATAAAATATTATCTCCAAATTCCGGAAAACCATATTTCTACTCTGCGAATTTTTACTTTTATTTTTATTAGTTCTCAGAAACAAAATCTTATTCCGCTTTCTGATTTTTCAGGGGGTTAAATAAGTTTTAATAAAATAAATATATAGAAAGTTAGCATTTTACTTAGCAATTCAATCTTTTATTATTTTTTTAAAACACTAAAATTTTTAAATAGTTTTTGGCTTATAAATTTGAAGAGCGGCGGTATTCTAACAACCTTTTGTTTTCTAACTGTATTTTATAAGGCTTTTTATTTACTATTATTTATCGAATAATTGAGATTCTATGCAAATTGTGAACTTATGTCTCAACTAAAATAAAAAAAAATGTGGACTTATGTCCCATATTGGTGGGATATAAGTCCATAATCTACTTTTTATCCAGTTTTGGACTTATGTCCCACTGAAGTGGGACACAAGTCCATAATGGACTTATGACCCGAGGAGTTATGTCCCTGCGCCACCTGAAACCATCGTAAATTCCACTTTCAATCTACCCAGCAAAGAAAAAATAGTCTTTCCGTGCGATGTGCACTACTTGAAATTATTTGGAAAATAAAATTTCTTGCAAGTTTGACGAGTAGCGTTCACATTCGTCAAACTTAATGTCTAACTTGCAAAAATATCAAAAAAATTTGAAATACATCCATCAAATTTGACAAGCCACTTGATGGAGAGTTCACACTAACAAATTTGCTGGACAAACTCGATGATTGACAAACAAATTGGATAGTCTAAACTCCTCTTTTAGTATATCTAAATTCATACAGAAAATATGAAAGTTATAGAAATGAATTTTTATGAATTTTTTTTTTTTTTTTTAATTGACCGATTGTCAGCGCTTGCGAATTACGACAAAGAAAATGATACGACGAAAGAAAACGCAATGATTTGCCCGTGAGGGTTGGTACAATATAATACAATACAATGGAATGATGTGTTTATTCGATTTCTCTTCTATTTGTACAGAAAATTCACGTGACTATAAATTAATATTTAGAGCGAATTCAAAATTCAGAAATTAAGGCGATTGGTATAATTTGAGCGCCAGATTCAAATATAAAACCAAAATTTATTAATTTACAAATTTGAATTGAAATATAGATATGTATGATGTTTTGTGAAAAGATGTTAAGCTTCAACAGTGAGCGTGGTTCTTTTATCAATTCCAATTTTAAAATCAGAAGCAAAACGGTCTTCATTTTAGGAGCAGAATTGTCACTTCATCCGCTCCAAACGACCAAATGAAAACGACATTAGTATTCATCAGTTACAATACAGTGGCTCATAACTTTTCGTGGCAAATTTTCTATCGTGTCCTTCTCTTTTTTTAACGGCGCGAGGAGGCGCTATGACCATTGATATTTAAAACAAATTATAAGAAACAATCAGCCTCTTTTATGTCGTGTATGCTGTATGAGTTGAATGAGCTGAACAGTAGTATGAGCAGAGCTAGAGCAATACGCCTGCGGGACTTCGATAACTGTGACATATAAAGCGGATGGACATCCACTGCCCGGCTGGACTTGTTTTCGAAAGCACATTGCAGAGAAACCGCGAAAGGTGAAGACTTGGTGTTAGATGGATCAACCAAGTGGAAGAAGACCTCAACGGACTCAGAGAGTGCTCACCCGAAGTCAAAGTTGTTATCGAAAGACGTTGATTAAGGCCTCAGGTTCCCTCGAACTGTGATACCCACCTTAGTAAGTAATTAAGCATGCGTTCAGAATTCATTTTCAAGCCAAATTCAGTGTAGTTCCGTGCTGATTATTTCACAAATCATCAAGTCTATCGAATAGACTCCTTACATGTCTTCTTTTTGAAAAACAAAAATAAACGCCTTTTTCATTCAATTGCAAAGGATATCCAACTGAAGTACATGTTTGTTAGTAAATGGATAGCTTCAAATCTAAAACTTTACTTGTCAAGTTTGGGTCTCTGTTTAAGTAAATAAATGACTCTGTGAGCTACGAACTGAATGAAGAAAGGAAACAATAAATAAACAGTGTCACCTATGTGACAACCATTAGACTATTACATATTCCCGTGTCATACAGGATTCCACAATCCTCCTACATAATTGAAACTAACTATTTCCAACCGTCATAAATCAAAAACAACAACAACGGAATCCCCATCTTGTCCCAAGCACAACTGAGAGTTTATTTTTAAATTTTTCCCTTTTCACTATTTTTTCCTTCCTTTTTCTCCCATTTTGACACACGCGAACGCAAACAACTATAATAATCAACAATCACCAAAGCTTAGGTAGTTATACCTAGCAGTAGAGCACAGCACAACCCTGCCGCAATGATTAATCAGCATTATTATTTATTGTTGAAGAAAAAAAATACCTCAAATATCGCAGCACCTGGCAGGGGGTATCCATTAATTTTACATGAATTCCGCTTTAATCACTCACTATGAATATCAAAGAAAATTGAGTACTAAGACCAAAGACTACGACAACACAAAAGGGCTTGGGACTCAGCCAGCTAAAATAATAATACAAGAGTTGGTTGCATTGCACACACAATAAACAACATGTACCTACAACAAAAACCAACCTTTCTACACAAAATTCAATTACTTGTTGCAACATTTAGCTGTGCCATGCCACCCACCCGCCATTGCGATTGAAACCATTCAAACCACCACCACCCTGTTTTTTTATAACCATAGCCAAAAACATTACCATTTACCACGGCCACCAACTAGTTGTTTGGTCTGGCAATGAGTTTTCTTGGCAATGTGCCAACATTCCAAAAAATTCCATGAAATTAATGACTTTTAGTTTTGAACGAGTTCACAAGGGGAGGATTCGAGTAAATGTATGTTGGGGTTGGTACTGGGGCACTGGGGGTGTAGAATCGATCATCCGCCATTAATCACCACTTGTGCGAATAAAAGTGAAATATGATCCGAAATTGGTGTTGCAATTCAGTTGTTAGTGTTATAATTATATTGTCGGACAACGACAATGTGCTTCGAATGTTTATTTAGCCGGGTTAACAAGGGCTGCAGTAGTGGCAGACAAAAAGAGGGTTGAAAGGGAAAATGGAAAATGCTGAAAACATAATTGATGCCAATCGATTATTTGTATTTACTTTTTTGCCCCTTTCGACTTGTAGATTCTCCTGCTCGTCCTATTCAATGCGAAGAAGGAGGCTTTTTGTATTCGGTTTGTTTTTTTCCTCCTCTTTTCATGGGAGCATAGGATTTAATATGACACCCGAGAGTCTTATAAGTACACTGAGCTGTCACTCAATCAATTTTCGTTATGCCGATGCCGATGCCGCTGCCATTGCCATTTCTTCTTTAGCAAGCGAAACTTATTGTCTTTTTTCGTGACAAACGAAAGGAAAGCTGTCTTTTGAATTGCTTGAATGGATAAGGCGAACTGTTTGATTGATTGTGATGCGAGACAGATTGCGATTGGCTTCCTGCTTTGGTAGGTATGAACTTATTCCTTTATCCGAAGAGAGGTAAATGAAATTAACTTGCTCCTGAACAAGCTTTATTCGTTTATTTATTTACTTTTTTTTTATTTTCTATTTTGGAAAATGTCAGTCGAGTGAGAATTTCATCAATCTTTTATTGAAAAGTAAGTATGAAAAAGGCGTTGTGTCTATCAATTTTCTTCACTTTCCTTTCACTTTCTTGGAACTTTTTCTAAGAGAAAAGATGAAGAATTTACTTAGGGAACTCATTTTTTTTTCTCATTTCACCCTTAATAGTGGGTAGAATTATTTAGATTCTTTACTTTTTCATTTTAAACTATCATTTTTCGTTATACTGAGTTTTGTGTAAGCCATTTTAAGGCAAATCTGAAAGAGAGAAAAAATGTTTTGTAATGGAATCTATTGATGGAATTTTCACCCTTATCCAGATGTTCAAATTATTTGAAGTTTTTCTAAAACGTTAAGAACCGATGACACTTTGATAATTACATAGTTTTAGCAGTACACTTCACCAAATAATGAAATGAGACATCATTAAACTCAATACTATCTCCTTGATGTATGCTATAAAAATAGTCTTATCTTAAGTGATTTGAATATCTTTGAGAATGCAAATGAGGGATTTCTCTTTTTTTTTAAATTTTACTGTTCTTCTCACAAAAAAGCATCAATCGCTCTTTCACTAAAAAAAAGGTAGAATGTCAAACTACTACGTGGCAGGTCAGGGTTTGATTCCCTAGAATACCCAAACACCTTTCGGGGATGCAATGAAATAAATTATTAGGAAGGCTTAACACAGCGCAAAGGGACCTACAATTTTTAGCCAATTCCTTCAGCCTCATTGAAGGAGTCTTATTGAGAAAGCGTTTTCGCGGCATTACCCGTGGAAAAACGTGTTTTTTTCCTTGATGTTTTTGGGATTCAAACCTCGAACTTCCCAAGTAACAGGTAGACACGTTGCTATCACGACACGGGCAAGATGAGGATGCATTGCCAATTCTTCGCAAAAAGCGATGCCCGTGGGAAAACATGTTTTTCCTAGATATTTTTTTTTTTTGGATTCGAACTCCGAACATCCCACGTAACAGGTAGGTACGTTACCATTACGTCACGGGTAAGATGCGGATGCCGATTTCTTGCGAAAAGCGATACCAGTGAAAAAACATGTTTTTTCCTTAATGTTTTTGAGCTTGGAACATTGAAAATGACAATGGTACGCAAACAGCTCATTCTAGTTGCCCTTTATTTTACGCCAAACAGGAACCATTTCAATTTTTTTTTTTTTTTTTTGATACAAAGAAGTTTTATGTTCGATCCAGCTAACAAGTCTTAAGGAAAAAAATTCATATGATTTCGCTGTTGGACAATAAGAATGTCGACACGGTTAAAATTTTGGTATTGAAATAGTAGGCGCCTAGAGAATGCGGTAAGGGTCTTCAAATGAAGACCGCAGCAGAACAAAGAAGAGCGAGCTTTCAACCAATCGGGGAATTAACACGAACATGTAGATACCTTTCACTGTGTCCACCAATCGTATCTTCTGAAAACTTGATGTTCATTACACTGCGTTACGTCCATACAAAAGGTCTTGTAGGTGATATAATGCTTTTCAACTGACCACAGATACATGTAATTACCCTGGTGATACTGGGTAATACTGCTGGCGACCTTCAAGGAGTTTTTAATATTTGCATAGGTCTTTGAACTGGAAAGTGTTCTCAATGAATTGACTTTTTTATTTTACAACTACTTGTTGCGTGAATACAATGTGGGAAGTCACTCTTCTAATTTTGTGCCCAATTTCAAGTTGAATTGAATTTAAAGTACTTTAAACAAACGCCGAATAAAAATATGGCGAAATACAGTTACGTCGAGGCCGAATGTTCTCTTCATTACTTCTGCCAATAGACTGAAAGATTTGATCTGGGATGTTTTCTTATCTGGTTCTTAAGAAGTCTAGTTTTTGTTTGGTGAGGGAACTATATCCAAGCTTTAAAGTTCTTGACAAACTATTCAAAGGATTGAAGTACTCTGGCCAATGCCATCAAATCAATGTTACAAGGGGCAGCTGCAAGCTATGAAAGTTTTATGAATAAAAGCGAAGTCTTGAGGTGTGGTGTGACTGAAGTTGTTTCAGAGAACCAATTTTGATATATTACGCGGGGTGTTTCCATAGTTTTTTTAGAAGTGTTAAACTTAATATGAGATTAAAGTTATAAAACTGATTTTACTAAAAAAATTGTTGTGAGGTGTCAAATCGCACGATCTTGAAGGCATCTCTTACTTGCTTGCTAAGGTGGACATTACAGTTCGGAATGAACCTGGGCCTCAACCAACATCTTTCTATAACAACTTCGATTTCGGGCAAGCTCTCTCCAGTTTTGGTACTCTAAGTCGGTTTAGGGGTTCTTTTACTTTATTGAGCCACTTAAGGCAAGCTTTTATCCTTCAGTGATTTGTCTGCAATGTTTCAAAAACTCCGCTCTACATTTTCTAGCCATCGTGGCTAATCTTCTAGCTATGCCCATGTCGCAGTACAGCTTATACAGTCTCCACACATTGTCTTTGCAAACGGGATCAAAGATCATTCGAAAAACTTTTCTTTTGAAACGATCAAGAGTTTTCTCATCCGCTTTCGATGAGGTCCACGCTTCCGCACCGCAAAGCAAGATGAATTAGGTCTTATAAAGGGTTACACCTTGATTTTTCTAGAGTGGTTTTGTTTCTCAATTGCCTTCTTAACCCAAAGAAAAAGCGGTTGGCAAAACTTATTATTCGTTTCATTTCCGCCCTGATCTTTGCCGTTTTTATAACGAATCCTAGGTAGATGGAATTCTGTACTAGCTCCAATTTATGTCTGCCTGAAAGACAAAATTGACGTCAACAGTCATTTGGTTTCAAGACAATTAAACGAACTTATATACCTGTGAAAAAAGCATTCTTTACACTTCCCTGTTTTTTGAAGATGCAGATCTTGTTAAGAAAGGAAATGTTCTGGTTACAAACAAATGGTAGGCAATTGGAATACCGATAAGGCCGTAAAAAAGAACAGCCCGATGAGGAACGGGAACAAAACTCTGCCAAGAGTAAACTGACTATAGAGTGGTTCTCGGTCAGGTGGTGGTAACTGACTATTTGACCGGACACGTTTCTTTTATGGCTCTTCATCCTTGCGTGTTTCAGAAGCTCATCTGTATCCCAGGGCTACGGGCAGATGTATCTACGCTCGCGCTCTTTTGAACCCGACAGCAAAAATATTGTTTTAAGCTTGGGCTAGTTGGGAGCATGGTTGTCGTCCCGAAGTACCTACCCTCCAGCTGGAAGAACCAGAGAGTTCAACCCCAAACACTTCATTGTGCTTTATTTGCCCGTTGCTTGAGAGTTTCAGGTTTCAGGTTTCCTGAAAACATTCAATGGTTTCTCTAATGGTATCACCTTTCGGAAGAAATTGAAAGTCCTCCGAGAGCATTTACTTTGCCATCAAAAGTGCTCCATGCTTATCCGTTTCAGATTCGGCAAAAATTTGTAGGCCCCTTCGATTCCTTTAAAGGTGTGATTGAAAGAAGTGAAAACAATGTGAGAGATGCTTGTCCAATACAGATGCAATATATTTTCATTTTATGTTTTATAACTGATTCAGGGTTTCTGATATTCTGGTAAGAATAGATCCATCTTTATTAAAGTTTGTCCTATTTAATGCTGCTGAAAAAAGTTCCTTAGAGTTCCGCTTTAAGTTTGTGTTGAAACGATAGCCTCAAGAGATGTTCCGCAAAGAAAAGAGTTTAAGCTGCACATTCAAAAACTTTTTAAAATACTTCTAAAGACTCACCCATCTTAATTACAAACTATAGACTACCTAACACTTCGTGAGCCACCTTTCTTTGATTTTTTGATCTAAAATAAAAATAAATATGGTGTCGCAACGGAGCGAAAAGCCCCAGAACCCAGCGCATTAACCATGCCTTGGGAGAGAATGGAGGGACATATAATTTTCTGCCGGTTCCGAACGGCTAATCGAGGAAGCGCTTTTCATGGCAATGAATTTATTAACGGAGGACTTGCAAATTCCTCGCAAATGGTGGTACCCGTAACATTTTTGCCTCTGTTGGGATTCGACTTACGAATCTCTTGGTTAACAGGCAAGGTGCCAAGGGCACCACAATTTTTTGAACTTACCTAGAAACAGTTTCGGTAGCCTTCACATCAACTTGCCAAAGCTTTTGTGCAATCGACTTAATTTCTTGCAAAGGAATATGGTAAGGGAAAACAAGCGAACAGGATTCTAAAATCTCTTTTTTAACTCTACCTGCTGAACTTTTATAATTAGCGAACTACATCACATCCTGAATTTCCTCGAAGCACTGCCGAGAGACAACATAATATTTAAATGCTCTTCTGCGAATCTCTCTTAACACATCCGGAAAGTTTCTAGGAACTAAGGGGTGATTTGTACATTGTACTTGTTTTTTTAGTTTAGGAAAAAGTCAGTTGGGTTCTAAACTATAGTTTCACTAATGGAAATGTTTTGATTACTTCTGATTTTATTTGTTTTTAACTTTATTTTGGAAACTTTTAATGCATATACTTTCCAATCATAGGATTAAATTTGTCTTTGATTGAAAGCTGAAGTTAATTAATTTCTACCTTCCAACACATTTCCTAGTCACGGAAGAGACTAACTTTGAATTATTGTAAAGGGAAAAAATGTGGCTCCTTTAAAACTGACACCTGTTTAAGAAATAGTGAAATTGTTGGTGAATCAAAGACCATTGCGAGTGCTGAGAATCAGTATTGGAATTACAAATCACAATGCTCCCCAAAAAATAACTAGAAGTCCATCCTCATCCATAATAGCTTCTGGTTCTTGATTCAATATTCTGATATTTGGAATTTTATCAAATTTCTCCTCCTTTCTAATTAAATTCCTCTGCCTTTTCTTCGTAGAGATTTGCATGAAATATTTTTGAGAGAAAGGAGTTTTCTGAACTCAATAAAATTTAATACATTTACCTACCATATAGTCTATTGATTATGTCATTTCTTAAGGAACTCGACATTGAATGGACTTTTATTGCATGACTCGATTAATGGGTTAATTTTAGAGAAAAAACCAAAAGTGCTATTAAATTAGAGGGTGGGATTCGGAGATATGGGTTCTAAACCATCTTCATTCGTTTTTTCAATATATCTCGAGAACGAAGCAAAATGTTGATGTAATTCTAAGGACGTTTTTTGTAGAATTCAAATTTTCCCATCGAAATGAATCTTTTAAATAATTATAAAAAAATATTTTGTATCCAAAATAATAAAATTTCCGACCAAAAAAAAGTCAATTTTTTCCAATTTTTGAGTTTTGTCAGTTTTTTTAATGGCATTTCTTTCTGGTTGAAGATAGGTATAGGCAATGCTTCATAAAAAAGAAAGAAAATAAAATTTTCTTTAAAATGCTTTATCAGAGAACTTTCTATGTTTGAAATTCACCGAAATATTGTCACTTGAACATAGACATTTATCGTAGTTTTTCATCCTTTTTATACTGACTGTATTTATTTTTATTTTGTTAAAAAAAAGCATTTTTTACTCAATGAAAAGGTATTTGTTATAAAAAAAAAGTATTTTATTTTATTTTTGGTTTTTTTTTTGTCAACAATATAAGTGTATAGTTCTGGTACTATTATACTTCTTCAATAACATTTTGAAGGTGTATATCGACATCAACATCTATACATCTTCAAAAATGTCCTCTTCTGCAATATCGGCTACTTGCACACTATCGCAATGAACTCCCATACATTCCTTAAAAAATATTGAGCTAGCGATTTGTAGTTTTCTGCAACCAAAGCTTCCATGGCTTCATAAGCAATATCTCTGGTGCAGGAGGTGCAATTGGGCGAATCGGAATCAGTTCAAAGGATTTACATAAGTGGTTTCCGTGCCACTGTTGGATTTGGAAAAAAGGGAAGCGGGTCGAAATGCTGTATTTTAAAATACGGTAAGGTCAAAATACTGTATTATACTGTATGATACTGCATGCTCATAATGCTGTAAGGTTAATGTTCTGTATTTCAAAATTCTTCGTCTCAAAATGCTGTATGAGCTTAACACTGTATCTCAAAAATCTGTTTGTAAAAATACTGTATTTTTGCATAATTCCGTTCTTAAACTTCCATTAAACATAAAGCAGAAATCGATCAACGTGTTTTTCTTTTATTGAAAATCTTAACAAATGTACAACCAGAATACATTAATAAGTCATAGATAAGCAAATTATAGTAAGTAGAAATTTATCAACAAAAACAAACTAACGAAAGATTCTAAAAAACACACACAACGAAATAACAAAATTCCTTTTACTGTAAGTCAAAATACTGTATCTCAAAACTTTGTATTTCTAAATGATGTAGGTAGGCCGAAAATTAAAAAATGTTTTGAGAATGTTAAAAAGTGCACATACAGCATTTTGAAATATTGAATTTTGAGATACAGTATTTTGACTTACAGTACTTTGATCATACAGTATTTTGTACAAACAGTGTTTTGGAATACAGTATTTTGAGATACAGTATTATGACGCATAGAGTATTTTGACCCTAACCCGGAAAAAGTTCACGCATCGCGTGTTGGTGGTATTTGTGCCAGCGAGAAATTTGTACTTTTTGATAATTTGCAAAAATATTGGAAACTACAGTTGCTTAGGTCTGGTTTAACTATAAACTTTGGTACATATAAGGAAACTGCAGTCAGTATAAAAAGGATTAAAAACTACGATAAATGTCTATGTTCAAGTGACAATATTTCAGTGAATTCTAAACATAGAAAGTTCTCTGATAAAGCATTTTAAAGAAAATTTTATTTTCTTTCTTTTTTATAAAGCATTGCCTATACCTATCTTCAACCAGAAAGAAATGCCATTAAAAAAACTGACAAAACTCAAAAATTGGAAAAAATTGACTTTTTTTTGGTCGGAAATTTTATTATTTTGGATACAAAATATTTTTTTATAATTATTTAAAAGATTCATTTCGATGGGAAAATTTGAATTCTACAAAAAACGTCCTTAGAATTACATCAACATTTTGCTTCGTTCTCGAGATATATTGAAAAAACGAATGAAGATGGTTTAGAACCCATATCTCCGAATCCCACCCTCTAATTTAATAGCACTTTTGGTTTTTTCTCTAAAATTAACCCATTAATCGAGTCATGCAATAAAAGTCCATTCAATGTCGAGTTCCTTTATATGCCCTTTTTTACGACATAATCAATAGACTAATACATCCATTCCTAGAACTAACTGACTTCTCCTTTGAAATTCTATTTCTTGAAATTCAAAATATTTCTCCACACCCTCAGGCAATTAAATTAAATTAATTAAAGTCTACTTATGCAAGTGTGCTCGTTTTCATTTGAATAAATATTCATCTTGTTTGTGGGAGGCAAAAAGCATATTTTCCTGGGTGAATTGAAATTGAAACTAACAATAGCATCTGAGTGGAGAAAGCAATTTGTGTCATGAATTTCGTTCAGGTGAAATTTAAAGCCGAGAAATTAAACAAGGACGTCCTATTTTTAGGGTAAAAGAGGAGTCTCTTTTGGCCTGAAAATATCACCGACAGATAATGTTATAGACTATGAATTTGAAATCTTCCATTCAATAACAATTGACAAAGGCCATTGTCCAAGCAAAACATTTCTATGGCTCCTTCTGGCATTATCCTTAGGATGTCTACTCGTCTCTGTGTATATGTTAAATTAGCGTGTTGAATTGCCCGTCGAATTGGAAAATCGAATACAAATAACAATTCTTCTTCTTCGAAGCCATCCCAAACACTTGAGTCACCATTATAATTACAAAATGGAGCTTGAAATGGCACGCAACAAAAATTAATTGGATTCAAGAGCCAAACGCTTCTTAACACTTAACTTCTACACACTCTCTGTGTGTAATACACAAGTATATCGTAGGTAGGTACTTAATTAATTTCTGACTCTCACTCAGGTCCTTTGCTTTGTGTGCGTATTTCTATTTTTTATTTTTATTTTTGAAAATAAACGATTTGCTCCGCCGATGATTAATATTTCTCAGTCACGAACAGACTTAATATTCCTTGAAACCGTTGAAGTTAGTTCATTTTTTTTTTCAAAGCCGTCAAAGCGTCTATATGTATGCTCTTTGGCAGGATAAGAAGGTTCACATAATGCAGACGACAAAGAATCACTTAATACTATTGGCCCGGCTGAGAAGAGCGGCGACCCCTAACCTCCTCCGGTGGGTCTTTGCTGGAGTCGTATTTTTCAGATTTTATGCGCCTACGTGACACACGTTGTTTATGATGTCCGCCATTATTTTGCACTTTGTTAAACTCATAAAACTGAAAGAAAGGAGCAACGAGTTCAGGTAGTTTGTTTGAACAGCACATTGTGGAGTATAAATTTTATTTTATGGAATACACTTGTCACGTCATTCGGGGGGCTTTTTAGAAATTCATTCATTCATTCATTTATCGTTACGAAATCTAATTCAAAAAATTTCAACTGCTTTTAACGACTTTCCTATCAAAAATCTCTGGTCCGACAATTTGTTGACATAGTGTTTCTGACTTCAATATGAACATAGGTACCCAATAAAAAAATTCGTGCAGGTGGTGGTGACCACTTTTGCAGCTTTTATATTAAGAATATCAGTACCTAGTAAGAACATTTAATAAAGAAAAATTTTAGCGTGAGCTATACAGGCTCGCACCAATAGATTTCTGAATAAGTATGAAAAGCCTGTGCACATTTTTGGAAGTCCTTTGACTTTTGCCAAAGGTAATGAACAGCCACTTTCAAAGTTTCTTACATTATTCAGTATTCTAGAAGAAAAACCTTTATGAGAAACTGACAAACAGAGGGCAAAAGAGGCTATCCCTACGGAACTTTAATAAAATACTTAGAAGAAGCTGCAAAAAGATATGACGTCGGGAGGCTACATTCGGAAGAGATTGCCAGTACCTTATCCAATCGAGTGTCCATTCAACTACCCTTGAACCTTATGCTGCCAGCATCAAGTATTCAAGAGCAGTGGCAGCAATACTAACAATCCATCTGAACCGCCGCCTCTGAGGTTCTCACTCGGCCTCCAAAACGAAACTAATGGTTCGATGAAGAATGTAGGCAGGCAAATGCAGCCAAACAAAAAGCACGACAAATTTTGTTGTCAAATAGATCAAGGGTTGTTTCCGACCAGTATAACGACACTTTTATAGAGAAAAGAAAGGACCAATACCGAATTCTCAGAAAGAAAAAGAAGCAGTATGAGAAACGATCGTTTGAGGAAATGGAGAGGTGCCATGACAGGAACGAGATTCGGAAGTTTTACGAAAAGGTAAAAATATCCTGCCAGGGTGGCAAGCCCCGAACTCAAGCTTGTAAAGACGAGCAGAGAAACATAGTAATAGAGTCACAGTCGCTACTGAGGATCTGGAAAGATTATTTCTGCAGACTGCTTAACGGCAACGAGGACACAAATTCAGCTGTCAGGCATATTGCCCTTTCAGCTTGGACGATGACCAAGAAAGCCATCCTCCCGACCTAGAAAAGAAGTTAAGCTTGCCATATGCAAACTTAAATCAAATAAGACTGCGGGTGCAGATGGCCTTGATGCCGATCTTTTGAAGGCAGCAGGAGATCAGTTGGAAAGGAGCATGCACCAGCTGATCTGCATGATATGGTCGGAAGAAAGCATGCCCGATGAATGGAACCTCAGTATCGTATGCCCGATCCTAAAGAAAGGGGACCCTCACAACTGCGCCAATTATAGAGGGATGAGCCTCCTTAACGTCGCTTATAAGATCTTGTCTGCTGTAATATGTGAACGTCTGAAACCCCACGTCAATAACTTGATAGGTCCTTATCAATGTGGTTTTAGACCGGAGAAGTCCACAATAGACCAAATTTTCACATTACGGCAGATCTTGAAAAAACCCCAGAATATAATATCGATATTCACCATCTCTTTATCGATTTCAAGGCCGCGTATGACAGTATCTACAGAGACGAGCTGTACAGATCCATGTCTAGTTTCGGCATCCCTGCAAAACTCGTACGACTATACAGGATGACGCTGGAGAATTCACGCTGCTCCGTCAAGGCCGGTAGAGAACTCACCGAGACCTTTGATGTCGAAAAAGGTTTTAGGCAAGGCGACAAACTGTCATGCGATTTCTTCAACATCATACTTGAACAGATTGTAAGAAACTCAAACGTCAATACCAGAGGAACAATCTTTCAAAAGTCTGCGCAATAACTCGCTTAAGCAGACGATATTGCTGTAATATAAAGAAGGAATCGTGATGTCATATGTGCTTTTGCGAGCATTAAAACAGAAGCGGCAAAAATGGGTTTGATGGTTAATAAGGGCAAAACGAAGTATATGTTGTCATCAAACAAGGACACAGAACATCGACGAATTGGACAAAACGTCACAATATACGGACATATGTTCGAAATAATTACAGGCCTGAATTCCGTTATTTCTTAGACTATTATTGTTCAATCGTCTATAGTCGATTGTTTCGTGAAACTTGTTGTTTTTTGTTGTTTTATTACAGTTCTACAATTTTTTGTAACTTATTGCGGTTTTCAAATACTTCTCTTTTGTCTTCAGTGCCTGAAATTAAGATGATAGTCTTTAACGTTACGGAATCCAGGGCCAGGACCACCTAGGATCCTTAACAGACTCCTCAAATAATATCTGAAATGAAACAAAGTTAGTTTTTCCAGTCACTGCTTTTTTTAGTAAAATCAAGGTAACGCAGTCCTGCTCAACGGCGTGGAAACATGGACCTTATTTAAATCGGATGGGAAAACTCTTGGTCATTTCGAAAAGAAAAATACTCGGATTGATCTTTGGTCCCATCTGCGAAGATAGTGTGTGTAGGAGAAAATACAGCAGCGAGCTGCATGAGCTATACCATAACATTGGCATAGCTAGAAGAGTACCTACGCCACGTGAGACTACGATGCGATGGTTAGGACATGAAGAACGGATGGACTTAATCGCTGCGGTTCGACGGGCTTTATATTTTGTTGCCAGATCAGAAGTGGTGAAGAATTTTCTTAAAAAACCTAACACTTAACAGCATTTTTGGCAACTTCAAATATGTGGTCAGTTCAACGAAAGTCTTCGTTTACAAACATACAAATTAATGACAGCTTTTTTGGGTTCTTGAATGCTGGTACAATGGATTATGGTTAGCTCTAACAACAAGATATATCATTTGTTTTTCAAACCATTAAATTCTAACAATGCTGTCAAGGTCAGAATTCAATGGAGCTTATAATACGCATCCGTTCCAGTTTAAATTCCGAAAAGCAAGGACGCGAATTTGAGTCGTCAGGAAAACAGTTGAGAGTAGAAGATCTTTTCATTTAAGAAAATGAGGAAGAGAGTCGGAGACAAAACAAAGCCCTGGGGCACACCAGCTTTTATAAAGTTAATATCAGACTTGAAGCCATCCAATACAACTTGTATTGAACGGTCGGAAAGGTAGTTTCTTATCCAACGAAGAAGAGAATCATCGATACCAAAAGCACGCATTTTCGACAAAAGAGCCTGATGCCAAACTCTATCAAATGCTTTAGAAATATCAAGCGCAATAATCATACTTTCTCCAAAACAATGTAAAGATTGGTTACACTTTTCGGTGAGATATGCTTTCAAATCACTAGTGAAATTTTTTCTACGAAAGCCTTACTGTAGGTCATATTGAAACTTTTGTTCTTCAAGATATTTCATGGGTTGACGGTTAATCAACGTTAACTCATTGAATCCTTGACTTTGTTGCTGAATAATTTCATTAAGTTTAATGTCGCTTCTGGTTACGTATTTGTATGAAATACGTAAAATACCTACTAAAAGTGCCTATATTATTGTTCTATTCAAACAAACCTCAAAGCAAAATTTTTTTTAAATTTTTTTTCCATTTTTCCAAGTATCATAAAATGTATAGGGTTTTGAGTGGACTTTTTGATGAGTTTTTTTATTATTGCTTTTTTCATCTGTAAAAAATAAAGAAACTCTATGGTAAACAGACATTTTTTAAAAAAAAATGACATTAAAGTCAAAACTTTGTTTGCGGAAGAAAATTTGAACACCATTTAAAATTTTTGAAAGTCTGGCAACCCTAAGCTATGGAAGCTCAACTTAAATATAGTCTTAAAGTATGTTATTTCTACAAAAAAAAAACTAAGTCTAAGAACAATTTGGTTCTTAAATTTCTCCACATTTCCAATCGATATGGTGAGGAATATGCATTAGGGTCTCTTAAATTTGCTACTCTTATGATTCATTAACTCCATTTTGTCTAAAAAAAATTGAAACACCTTTGTGCCCAATGAAAATGGGCACCACATTCTGCAAGCTCTAACCCCTCCTGCAGTGTGGTCTCACAAAACAGTTCGTTGTTGGTGAGCAACCTTCACATAACCTTAGTACAACATTACAACAGAGTAGTAGCGTTGTCATGTTCATTCGTTAAGAGATGGCGCTACTTGCATTAGGAAGCGCAACAAACTTACAGTGCAGTAAGGTGCACGTTACAACACGTATTTTATTTTAACCAATTCATTTTTTCCACTTCATAAATTTTTATGCGCCCCGCCATAAAGCTCCAATTCCAATTATTGTGAAGCGAAGTAGTTTTATATTGCTATTACAAATCAAGACCTTACAAGCGCAATGTGTCCCCTCTTAATCCACTTTGGTTTCATTGGGAATAGGGTTTTCCCGTAGGACTTCCAACGAATCTGTTGCCATGCCTTTTTTATAATTTAGATCTCTGCTGGCACAGTATACGAGGAGTTATTTGCCAGAGAAGAAAACATTTGACTTTCATTTGAAAGATGGTGTCGCAAGTGAAATAAAAGTAAATTGAGTGGGACGCAGCACTTTTTTCTCTAGCATACCTTGTAGGGGAGTGGAAGGAACCTAAAATTTTTTGTCAATTCCGCAGGGCTTATCATGAAACCGTTTTTCATGGCATGAAATTCCTATCGGTGAAATTGCCAATCCCTCGCGAAAGGCGATAACCATGAAAAATTTGTTTCCCTTGATGTTTTTTGGATTCGAACCTTGAACCTCTTACATAACAAGCAGACACGCTAAGCATTATGCCAAGGCCATCATGAGTAGTAAATATTGAAATCACTCAACTTAAAATATCAGTAAATCTTCCAAAAATTTACCGAAATTTTCATTATGTGCTTGGCTATTTACAAGTCCGAAGTTGACTGATACCCGCACATCTAAACAATGAGGAATCTTATTCAAGTTTGAATTTGAGCGCAATTCAGTCTAATATAATTTTAAAGAATTTGGGTCACAATAAAAGTTGCTTGTCACGCCTCTCCAGTTTAGCAGACCCTAATTTTAAAAATGACAGTGACATAGGGCAAAAAGTTTTTTTTTTTAAACAAAAAGGACACAAATCAGTTTTAATTACCCATGTTTGTACAACACCAACCGATCCGAACCTATCTTCGGGTCATGAAAAATCTTTTATTTGAGTTAAACGGATGAATGAGGCCTAATTATATTCATGGCTGTCGGATTTATGCCAATTATAATCAGACAATATGAAAACAGCAATGCTCTGAGCGATAGTAGTCATATTCATATTCATGGATGGCTGCGTATTCACGATAAATCACATTGGAAAGAGAATGAAAACAGAAACAAGAAAAGTTATAAAGAGGCTCGCTCCTCAACAAAAACACAACAATGAAATAATGTCAGTCAAAATCAGATATGAATTTATTTTGGGGTTGCTTTTGTACTACACAATTTTTCACATGAACTCGAACTTCCATCTCCATTCTCCAACAATCGATGGTATCTGCATGTTATCTGTAATGTTGGTTTTCAGGCAATTAGACTTCGATGTACGAGTAGTTTACGTGTGAAATGGTGAAATGGTTCTCGAATGTTATTTAAATTGTGTGCCACATATTGCATCGCCATTAAGGATTACATTTTTTCATTGAACGTAGAAATCATTAATTTTATAGAGCTTTACACTCTCTACGTGAAGCCAGTCCGTTACTCTTTTCCAATAAATGGCTTGCATTAGTAGATGGGGCGGAGGTTGAAGTATCTCATTGGCATTGAGGAGCGAGGTAACCCCATTTCAAATCCGTCGATTGTGTTTTCTGGACTACCTATTTTATAGAGACTTTTGTGGCGTCACGTAGCCTCTTATTTGTGCTGTTCTATTTGAAATGCACATTTACCTGCATACCCGATAGTTTTATGTTTAAAACTGGCGTACGTGTGGAGTTAAATAAAATGTGGATCAGGATAGTAGGGGTTTGGGACAGGAACAAAGGAACGTTGGCATATGTGATGCAAAGCACTCCTTTATTAGATGAAAGTACTATTTTGCTCGTAATCAATTACCTATGTGGAACGTACAAGGGTTTTTTGCAAAAAGTCAGGTATTCAATTAGCTGTGCTAACCAAATCGAAAATAGTTTATTCTGAGGAAAAATACTGAAACACTGTAGCTGTGTGGATGTGTTTCTTTCGATTGGTAATTTTTCAAATAGACTTTTCGAAAGAGGAAAGAAATATAAAATACACTCGATTTAAAAAAATTAGTATATTGCGTTTCACATTCGTGTTGTGCAGTTTACTGACTATGCAGAGAGTTCATTAATGTCCTTTATTCCCTGTGACTGAAGTCATTTCCTGGGAAATATGGAAATTTTATTTGAGTTTAGTTCGAGTAAGATACGTTTCTTCCAAAAACCATTTCTTTATATTGCTGTATAGTGCAAAAATTTAAATTTAATTTTAACTTCAAGAATTTAAAATGTAGCTGTTCACAGACTTTTTACTAGATGCCCTCTTATAAAGCAATTTTACCAGAGATACTTCGGTAAAACTTCAGTAATAACAGGAAAAGTATCGAGCTTTCTGAAGAGTTACCTTGGCTTGGAGATGAGTAGCACTGAGTTGCCCTGAGCAATTGAGGGTTATTTTCAAGAGGGATCAAAACAAAAAAGCAAATTTGAATGAACTTGTGGTCTTTCCCTTTAAGCGAGCAGTAAAAATAGGAAAGGATTAAAAATGTGTCCACAGTGCACTTGGGGATGGTTCTGGCCTAGTGAGTTTATTTCCCTTAGCCTTAAATTATAAGAAGTTTATTGTCGATTCTGAAGGATTAAGAAAAGAAAAGAGCATTTAATGTCATTTAATAATTCTTCGCGAAAGGTAATACCTGTGAAAAAAACAGGGCGAGCTATGCATGTACTTTATTTTGAGTGAACGAATTAGCTACTCAGACCTGTCTTATATCAAAATATGCACAAAGATGAGAGGGAATGACCTATATCCCAAAGCCGTACAAAAGATTACGAATGTCAAAAAGGAAGCGTCATAAGCACCCTCGTAGTGAATGTCTTGAAATGAGATTTGTTGACTATTGATACTATTACTTATGAGTTCTAAATATCTGTTGTAAGATATTCCTTACTAAGATGATTTCTGTCCATTCTTTTTGGTCGTATAGTCCTGAACTTGCTCCGATAACGGGCTTTGTGTTAAGCGTGAATACCTGACTGGTCAAACTATTTTTAGCTTTCTATAGAGCAATATGGAAACATTAAACGCCTTTTATTATCAGGTCACTAGAATCAAAGAAGAAGAGAGCAAGTGATTTGATAAACATAGGCTTCTAAATCAACGCAGGGTGAATTTAACGACATCTTGTTGGAAATAAACGTGGTTCACATCAGCATTGTTCTGTTCCGATCACAAATAATCAATGATCACTGTTCCATAGCCAAATTCCTTTACTGTTCCAGTAACTACACCCTCATTTTCGAGAAAGTAGGCTCCAATGACCCCGCTAAACCAAAAACCTTATTAAAATATAGCAGGTTGAAGATAAAGACTCTTTTGAAGAACAGTTTTTGGTTTTCCGAGCTCCATCAGATGATGCAGTGTTAATAGTTAACATAGCCGGAAATGAGCCCTGTCACTGTATATGAGATTTCTGATCATTTTGATATGATTTAGGGACCCCCGATCGGCAGAGACACGACGTTTCTGATTATCGCTTGCTTTGAGTTCTTGTGTTAGCCAGAATTTAAAAAACTTTAAGACTTAAGTATTAATGAAAATTTAGGTGTACTGTCATTTGTGAGATGCCATGAACGGCGAGAGGTGAACAGACAATAAGTTATCTTCAACACTATTGGCTGCAAAGCAATATTCTCAGTTGTTCTTTAGCAACGCGCTGGAGTTCGATTCTTTACCTCACTAACTTGTACCAAAAGCTCAGATTCTTAAACACCAATTTTACCAGTGGCCGAGAAGGTACCTCACGAAGACTTAAAAATTATTTGGTTTTGCGAAAAAGGACCTCGATATTGTCCTTTTTGAATCGTTTCAATTTGTTTCTGAAGTTTATATCGTCCCATTTTTTATTGGTTGGTTTTTGGTTGAAACCTTTTAAGTAGTTACATCTTGAGCCACTGCTTTAAATAGTAGGCTCTAACCTCTAAGTAGATTTTTGAAACAACCCTTGCAATAAAATCGATAGATCCGTTATCTTTGCTGATAATTTTAAACACGTTTTATAAATGAACAAATTTAAGTGCGCTTTATGTGCGGAAGTATTGATTTTCTGGGTTTTCTTAAAATCTCACACCTCAATGAAACCCTACAAATGTAGATCTTGAAATTTGTTTCTTAAGCAATCTTTATATATGTCAGTTCTGTCGATATGAACGTTTTGGTCGTCTTTTTATAATCTCCATTCTCAATGAAACCCTACAAATGTAAATTTTGTCATTTGTTATGTTAATTCTGTCGGTATCACCGATTTTGTTATCCTTTAACTTAACAAGCAGTACCTAAACTGCTTCCAACCTTGAGATTGTAAATTTTGCTACACAGCAGATATTTTATATAAATGCTAACAGTCCCGAACATCAGTTGCTCGGACCCTAAGTTGATCGAATTGAGTTAATTAAGCTAAGTGTTCTCAAGTTTCCATTCCGAATTCGGATGAAATGTAGTCTATGTTATTTAAAGACAATGAAGTATTTTAACGGTGAAGGAAGTTGTGGAATCGGTCCAGTATATTCCAAGTTCTCGATTATGTTTCATAATATGGAAAGGAATTATATCCATAGCTTTTGTAATTTCTCAAGTTTTAGACCATTTTTGTTTTAAATTTTAGCGAAAGTTGCTCAGTAGTCTTGTAGCCTTTTCAATACAAACACACAGCTCTCTTTTAACTTTCCCGTTCCCGTCTGAATACGGGGAAGAAATGAGGTCTTGAGAGGAGAAGTGGCGAAACCCCAAATTCATAGAATTAAGATATTTGAGGTTAAGGGCGAAAGAACCTTAGAACTACAGACCCGAGCAACACCAGGCGGGTCAGCGTGGATACTTATAAACTATCCTCTTGAATCACTCAATCTATTAAAAAAAAAAACTTTATCAAAATCCGAGTAGTTTTAAAGATCTTAGCATACAGACAGACAGTGAAAAGCGACTTTGTTTTATAGTATGAAATGATGTTCAGATGCAATGATGATCAACCTCAAGTAGTCTTGTACATCGACAGAAGTTGACGGCGACTTTATTTGAAAGGGAAACATCCACTTAGTACATCTCCGTTTGTCTTAAGGTATTCCACAGTTTTGAGTCTAAGGCGTCAACTTTTTAAGAAGAAAGACTCGCTTGAGGACTAGTTATAGGCAAATAAATAAATTAAGTGGCGCAACAGAGCGAGAAGAACCTGGGCCTAGCGCATTTCTCACAACCATTGCCTTGCGGGAGGGAATAGTCAAGCTTCTTACAAATCTTTTGATACATAGATGCTCAATAACATTTAACAAATATTTTTACATGTACACATAAAAATCATAAAAAGAATTTCAAATTGACATCTTTCTTTGCGTCAGATTTAGTAAATTTTCTTCCACACTTCCATAAAAACAACCCCCAACGACAGACTGTCGTTCCATTCTGATCTTCTTCATCGTCCTTATATGATGAAGATTTGATTTAAACCTCGATTTTAAGAGTGAAACAATGTCAATACTCTGCAAGTAACTATACAATTTATAAATTTTTACGGACAGCAAAATACAAACATACTTCTAAGGCCATAGATAATACGGTGTTAAATAAACTCCAAATGAGGTTCAAATGCTTCAATGAAAAATATTATGTTTCCTTTATTGTCACTCTAAGCTAAACAAAGGTCCTTGTATGCGCACTTGTAATTCTGCGAGCGTGTCACAAATCGATCTAAGGCTTTTTCCTTTTTACACTTCTCTGCTCAGATTGTACATTACGTTGAGTGTTTATATCTGAAACGCCTGCTTTTTATTTCCTACGGTATATCTCCTTCTTAAACTCACAGTCCTCTGGTAGGGTCGGAGATCGGAGTATACCCTCAAAAGACGCGGAACCAAGTTCAAATATTTTTTTACGGACACAACATGTGTTTCGTCTTTGAAACTTGAAAAGTATTCTTATTAATATTGAAGCATTAACACCTTCTTTTACCATAAATAATTCGTTGGATAAGAGTGTCCTTTGTTTCGAATATCACTTAGAGTAAACGGTTCTCAGTTGTCGTGTACATAAAAAAACAGTTGTCCTTTATTCGAAGACAACTACTGTCAGTCGAATTTTCAATTAACAAACGATTTACTCTCTCATAGTGTCAAACATGTTATTTTCTATACCCTTACCCGCATTGTCTTCTTGGTAAAGGAGAAGAGTACCTACTCAAGTATCATTGACTTGTTCGATCTTTGAGGGTCATTGAAATTAAGTTTTAGTTTGACATACAATTTTCACTTAAGTCTACGCACTGTGCTTGGAGACATATAATAAAAGTCAATTGCCGCCCTCTTCTGCATAAAAGAGTTGGGCACTCGGTTGCCGGTTATGCCACCTACAAGCTACAACACTTTCGATTTTAATTTACTATTCGAGTAAGTTTCCTAATTTCTTGATTGACATGCCTGATTAAAGATTGATCCAAGGAACACAAGCTTCGTGTTCGGACATAAAGAATGTGTACAATTATTTGGTCACTATATCCAACTAATCAATGTGGAAACTTGACATGTTGCTTGATACCGAAAGTATTCCAGACCCAGTTCCTGGCCCAACCCTTACCAACCGAAAAAAAATATGTAGCCAGGTAGGAATGTAGATAGTATGTGTTTTTCTTTGTAATACAAAAGCTGTAGGCTATAACTGTCATCAGACATTTTGTCACACACTCATGCTATTGATTTATCCTTGCGGTGGTAGAGTAAATTGGAATGCCTGCCAAACTCCAACTTACTGAATTTTATTGTTGGCTTTCATACAAATTGGCATGTGGAATTGGAAAGGGGGTTTATTAAATTAACATTCCGCAAATAATGAACGCTATGTTGCTTGTTCATTTAAAACATTTTTACTCCAGTCCGTAACTTATTACAAAGTCGTACAAGATGTAATAAAAAAAAGGTACACAAAAAATAGGAGGTTTTGTGGTTGCGTGTTAGCACCGGAATAGTGTTTGTCACGAACAACATAATTGATTTATCCCCGAATTTAGCTTAGGGTTACTTCGGGTAGAAATTTGTTCACCCCTATTTGCACTCACATGTTGTAACTACGGATGTTCGCATGCTATTATGAGAAGTGCACAGTTTGGTAGGGTAGGATATGAGTAGTGAGTTCCTATCTAGTTTATTATTCGCAAATGCGGTGAGCTTATGTGTCTTTTAATTTAAAGTCACGTACGAGGTTAGATATAAAAGTTTTCGTTGAATGGGATTTCCGGTTTTTGGAAAAGTCTTTACTATCCAAGGTACGTAATCTCGAAGGCTTTTGAAATATGTTTTCAGATTCCACTCGTTCCATTGTCATGGTTTAGCCCCTCGAAAAAATTTGTTTTAGAAAACCTCCTCCTAGTTGGGATCCCTTTTTTTAATAAAGGGCGGCTCGTATTAAGTTTGACGAAGGAATAATTTATGAATTAATGAAAGCAGCGCAGCAAGCGACTTTATATTGCTCCTTTTATTTATAGGTACACGATATTACAATTTTTTCTTTAATAAGTAATTTAAATTCAATTTCTTTGAGGGTCTGCTTCTCATAGCTTCCTTTTCATAAACATGGCGCTTTATATTCCTCTCGGTCAGTAACTAACTTTTAGAGAAGTTGTTTAATTTTTCGAGGAATTCTCTCATCGCCCACAAAGAAAATATTTCAATTTGTATGATGTGTAGTTTCATTAATGAGAAATAGGGTGGGTTACCAACTTAGTTTTTTCTTAGTGCAAACAGTCAGCTTAGTCACAAAAACGTGAGATCATTGGGTTCTCGCTTCTGTGACATCTGAACACTGCAACCGCATTTTTTTCTTTGTTCCGTAACAATTTCCAAATTAACTCAAAAGAAATTGAATGAAGCAAGAAAATGATTACAGCTAAATCGACAATCTCAGTTCCGTTCACGTTCGCGGTGTTTAGTCATACGTTCGTAGAACAGAGACACGAATTTGTAAACGAATATGAGAAGCTGAGTTATAAAAAAAATAGGCTTGCTCAACAAAGCTTTGGAATCCTCGGGGCCTAACGAATTTCAAGGGCCAACACTTTTATGCCGATCCCGAACGACTTAGTGAGAAAGCGCTTTTCATGACAGTGAATTCAATTACTCTAGGAAGACTTGCCAATTCCTCACCAATAGTGAGTGACATTCGTCGAAACGCAATTCTTGGGATTCGAAACTAGAAATCCACGCTGCTAAACACAATTTATACAATTTAAGTTTTTATTGAAAGGCCCATTTGTTTTTCAGTATTTGGAATATTCAGCTATAGATTCTTAGACATTTTTTCTTTTAAAATCTGTGTAAAGGGGGCTCTGCTTCGTTACGTTGGCTGGTGGGTTTTATACATTTTAATTACTACGCGTCGTCTATAAATCAATATTCAAAAGGACAAAAGTTAAATACCAGAAATCGTTTATGAAGATGAAAAAGAGAGTCGGAGACAATGGCGAACCGTGAGGCACACCACAAAACAAAATTTTTTGAGTATCAGGTTCGAAAGTGAGACAAAGCAACCAATTGCTGTTTCAATTCTATTGAGAAAAACGCTCATCGGTGTCAAAAGCACTAGTTTTTGGTATAACCAAACGTTTCACATAATAGTTCAAGTCTTTTATTCACCAAACTAGGATGAAATAAGCTATGCTTACTAAGGTGGTCATTACAGTTCGGGGTGAACCTGGGACTCAACCAACATCCTTCGATAGTGACTTCGATTTCGGGCGAGTTCTCTGCAATTTTGCACTCTAATGTAATTGGGTTCTCCTTCCACTTGATTGCGCCACATTAGACGAGGTCTTCCCCTTCAAAGATTTCCCAACAATCTGCTTTCGAAAATGCATCGACCTGGAGTGTTTGGGTCCATCCGCCCTACATGGCCCGTCCGTCGTAGTCTCGCGATGGGTACTGTGCCCATGTCGCGGTACAGCTCGTACAGCTTGTTGTTGTATCTTCTTCACCACACATTGTCTTCGCATACGGGATCAAAGATCATTCGGAGAATTTTTCTTTCGAAACGACCAAGGGTTTCCTCATCCGCTTTCGATAAGTTCCATGTTTCCGCGCCGTAAAGCAGGACTGGGATGATTAAGGTCTTATACAAAGTTATCTTGGTTTTTCTGGAGAGGGTTTTGTTTCTCAATTGCCTTCTTTACCCAAAGAAGCAACGGTTGGCAAGAGTTATTCTCCGTTTGATCTCCGCACTGATGTTGTTGTCCGTGTCTACAGCGGATACTAAGTAGACGAAGCCCTGTACTACCTCGAAGTAATGTCTGTCTATTGTGACATTTTGTCCAATTCGTCGATGTTCGCTGCGATATGACAAAATATACTTCGTTTTGCCCTCATTAACCATCAAACCAATTTTTGCCGCTTCTGTTTCAATACTCGGAAAAGCACCTATGACATCACGCTTTTTTCTTCCCATTACGTCAATATCGTCTGCATAGGCGAGTAATTGCACAGACTCTTGAAAGATTGTTCCTCTGGTGTTGACGTTTGAGTTTCTTACAATCTGTTCAAGTATGATGTTGAAGAAATCGCATGACAGTTTGTTGCCTCCCTTAAAGCCTTTTTCGACATCAAAGATCTCGGTGAGTTCTTTATCGACCTTAATGAAGCAGCGTGAATTCTCCAAAGTCGTTCTGCATAGTCGTACGAGTTTTGCAGGGATGCTGAAACTAGACATGGCTCTGTACAGCTGCGCTCCTTAAATAGTGTCATGTGCGGCCTTAAAATCGGTAAATTGATGGTGTGTATCGATATTACACTATCGGGTTTTTTCCAAGATCTGCCGTAATGTGAACATTTTGTCGATTTTGTCGATTAGCCTCAGTCCGTTTTCGGAGGTTTTGTCGGAGAGGCTAGGCTTACCGATTGTATTGCCAAAGATGTCCTGCAGCCCTAGTTTAGTGTTCAAATTGTCAAGAACGAATTTAACGTCGTGTCTAAGGGATTTCTCATAAATTTTTTTGAGCAGCTCGTAGAAACAGTCTTTGGGGTTCTCATCTTTCTCTTCTGTGGGGGAATGGGCACATATTCTTGATCATCGTCTTAGTTGAATGAATCGCTCTCTTTCAGTTTATGGTTTCATCACTGTTCAGTTGTCTGCTGAAATTATAATGCTATAATACCCCTGTGTTTGCCTGATGGACGCTAGTACTTACATCCTTGATTTCGAGATTTGCCACTTTGATTTGATATTTTTACTTTTTCGTATTACTTTCGTATCTCATCGGTAAATTTTCAAAAACTGTTCTACCTCCTTTTTTGTCTGAGAATTTTATGTTCTCTTTTTTCCTTTTTATTGATTGTCTTTCAATGATCATAGCACTGGTTCTGTTTTGCATCAACATTTGTAGGGTTTTGTCTGGTGGAATTCCTCTGCTATTATTTGATCATTTAGTTTTGGTAGAAGACTTAACAGTTTTCTATTCTATCCTCGATGTCATTTTTGTTCACTGAAAAAGATACACACTTCCAAGGTTATTTGGAAAAATTGCTAAAAGCTGATTACATTTTTCAGAAACAAAATATCTGTCCATTGCATAATTTGGTTAACCCAAATATGAGTTCTCGTTTGAGGCGCCTATACTGGCGCACTTCCTTTCAGCACACGAATGTCATCATATGATACAATAAGTTGCAGTATTATAGACTTGCCGTGAAAGTAAGGATTTGCGTTGAGTTTGCAAAATGAACATTTCGCTAGTCTCATATCATCCTGACTGAAAATTAATGAAAAAAGTCAGCACATCACCAATCGGCATTAAATGCGAGATAATTTCAAAAAGTCGGACATCCAACCTCGCAAATTACAAAAGTTTATCATGTCAACTCATATGTGCGTGCGTATGCAGATCTTCTGTAAATGACTTCAACGTAAATAATTTTCATATTTCTTGCAACTCATCTCCACACACACACACCGAGAGATTGATGAAGCAGGTAACCTGTACGTCATTTAAATCGTAAATTTTACATTATTGTAAAAGAAAATTGTTGTTTCCTCGGAATGGAAGCAGTCCGATCAGATTACATGCACTATGCACACAATGCTAATTTCCCAAAGGAAACATCACGTAATCGCCCACACACACACACACTTATCATAGAGTAAAATAAGCACACACGCCGACGACGTATGGTGTAAGTGAGGTTGGGTTCATCAAGTAAAGCACCACCATCCATCAAGGACCACTGACAGGCATAAAATCTATACATCCCAGGAACAAAGAATTGCCATCAAGGCAATTTTCCCCATCTCGTTGTTTCCAGTTCTGTAAAAGAAGGAGCGATATATAAATGTGAAAAGACACCTGTCACTTGTGTGACACTGCGGTTATTTCGTTTAAAATATTAAACAATTTCAGTTCTTGTTTTTTTTGTTTCATTTTGTTTTACCGCCCTCCCCACGTATGTTTTTTGATTACTTCTTCTCATTAACTCAGCACATGGAGTCTAAAGCCGATCAATCTTACTCAGCTTTAGTCGAAGCACGCATCGATTGAAGCCAAAACACTTGACGAGCAAGTCGAGATAAGGTACCTCGGATATAATTACGTTTCGACCCGACCCAACACCAACGTACATTTTTTTGTAGCTTTAATTTTCTCATTCCGTAGGATTCTTAAATAAACAGCTGGCTCACTACACAGTTCAATTTTCTTTATTCAAATTTCTTGAGGTGGGGCCGAAATCCAGAGACATACCATCCAAGGTCGAAATAAAATGAAATTCTGTGTCTCTGGCACAAGTACCTACACTTTGACCACAGCCCCGGACGAATTACGAATAACCTAACACGAATAAAAACGTCCGATCCGACCACCGCATTGAAAGACAACGCAAGGCGAATGCTTGTCATTGGATCACGGGTAATCCTGCTGACATTGTGAATTTGTGTGAGTTATGGGCATACAAAGCATATGAAGTTAATAAGCCAATTTATTTTCCTCGCACACCATTCCTCAAGACCCAGGCCGATACGATGATGACGACGAGGGAGTGTGTTTATATGGAGGAGGTTGGATGCTCGTTCTCGTCCTTTGGGGGATTTGGTTTTTTTTTTTCTTGGAACCGAACGAAGCAAAAGCAAATCCCTTACGATAAATTCTTTTTGAATTCAATTCGCTCTAATTTCTATTCATGCGATATGCCCTGTCATACTTTGTTTGTGTTTGGAATTATTTTCTTTTTCTCATGTTTCTTTCGTTTTTTCTTTTCTTATCTTGGTCCTCTCAAAGCTTATTCATCTTGGCTTTGTAAAGTATACATATGCCGCCCATATGTGGGAACAACTTTTGCGGGTGTGAGGATCCTGATGTGGTATGTAGAGCGGTGCATTGTAAAGATTTATTTCCTCGGGATTATCTTTATTGTTTTGTGTGGTATACAAGATTAGCAGACTTAAAAACAAAGACCATTGATCGCAGAACGTTGCTGGTGTATCATAACATGACGCATGGATTTAACTTATTTACTTTCAATACAAATCCGAACCCAAAATCCGATGATATCGAATTTGGTTATGAATTTTGACAAAATGACGGGAAAAATTAATTCCTACCAAATTTTGTACATTTATTATTCAATATTATTGCACTCTACCCAACACTTTGTTCTCTCATTAGAAAACGGGAGGGACGAACGAGTTCTGCTTTATTTTGTACATCGATAGCTTAGTTCTTGATTTGCAAAGGTATGGAGATTTCTGTCAGCTTTGCAAACGAAAGACTGTCGGCGACGACTGTCAACCGCATCAGTGATCGAGTGAGTTCGAGATTGTTCTTTCAAAATTTGCACTAAATTACTCCATGTCATTCGGCTGCCCATCTGTTTTTTGAGATTCCGTTGAATTAATGACGAGAGAATCCTAAGTTATGAAATTAGATTGCTCGAACTCAGGGTGAGTTGTAACTCCAAACTCATATAATTCCGTTGCGTATTCCTCGATAACGTCTGCAATAGCTCGCTCCATGGTTTGATTGGTTTGGAAATCCTAGTTACTTCATTGCATTTTAGGGGTCGAATATTCCTCACGAAGCATCGTCATTGGGAAGATGCCGATAAGGAAAAAGATACTAACACTGAACATCAAAACATACGAACGTAAAGCTGAAGGAAGGAGAAGTCGTCGGAAGAAGCAAATCCATAACATCAATAAAACGCTCACCGATGAGGCCCGAAAACTATAGAATTTGAGAAACTTGAAACCATTACGGCGAGAATATGAAGTGTGACCATTCAGGATAACCATCGCGCTTAGAGGGCTGACGGCCTTCTAGGCGAGTGTGAACTATGCAGACTGGCGTCGACAAGCGTACAGTATGCAGTACAGTACGAGTCAAATCATGCAAACACCGGACAAACCAAGTGGATGCGTCAAACCGCAAGACGCCTTCCCATGGCCAAGTAAGGTGAGGTTGAGAAAATGATAACGTTGAAAAACCATGGATCTGGTGAAAACTTTTCTTAGTAGACTACCGGAGGCCAAATGACGTGACCAAGCCAGACGACTGTTCTCTGCCAAGAATCAGAGATTCCTTAGATTCCATCGAGGGAGAAGCGAAGTTCAGCGATTTATCTATTTTGGGTTATGAATTGCTCCGGCAACATTCGAGCGGTAAATGAAGTGCCTTCAACAAGGACTTGGAGGGAAACAGTCCTTATCTACGATCTTTTACGTGAAAACATTAGGCAAACATTGCATGAACCTGTCAGCTGTGGTTTAGAGACTAAACTTGTGGCTAAATTTAAGTTTGGTCTGAAGAAGTGCTTTTCAAGACCAAAGTTTAATATTGGAGACACATCATCTCTTCCCCAGGAGTAAAGACTGATCTTGAGAAGTTGAGACCGTCAAAAATTGGGCAACACCACAGTGCAAGAAGTAACTTGATAGCTTTCTTGTTCTGGCAACATATTGCTAACATTTTTTAGTAGACTGTGCTGGAGTTGCAAAAAGCTTGCGTCAGCGTACCGAAAAACGAAGCAGTTTAGCAGCCACGTAGTTTGGAAGGGTTTCACGGAGCTTTTGTAATAAATAAAATTAATAAATAAAAACCATCTAAGTAGATGCAAGCAAATTGGACTCAACTATATATTATTGAAGTGAACGATGGTGAAAAACAAAGTAGTGACATACTGCAGCAGGAATCTGGTACGTGACCAAACGGGAACTTCTAGCTCTAATATACTGGCGAAAAAGCACTTCCATTAGTACATCTGTTTACAGAACGGTGCTCTAAACTGGCTGTTGAGCTTAAAAAAATTAGAAAGGCAAGTCGCATGTCAGGTAGAAATGCTGCAGGCTGACATATGACTTCCAGGTTCAACAACGTAGTACCGGAAATCTGTACTCAAACATCGACGTTTCATCCCTCAGACAATGCAAAGTAAGTTGTAAGCATTGCAGAATAAGAAAAAAAATTATTGCTGCTCAGCTGTATTTTGATGGATCAACGAAGAACTGAAAGCTCTTCAACAGGAAGATATAGATATTGACCCAGCCTCTAGTTGAAAGAGCACGAAGAGAAACCAGAATGGAGGGATATTCCCGACCGGAGCTTAGTCCACCATGCCACTTGGGCACAGAAGTTCTCACTTCACACGCAGGAATGTCTCTCCATCGAAAATGGAAGCCTGCTGAATGTAAACCTTATTTGATACAGCAGCTGTACATATACCTCAATTCATACCTCGATAATAATCAATGAGGTTCTTCAAGACATAAATGATAGCTCGTCCGCAGGCTATTCAGAAACAAATAAGGCGCCGGATAAAGTGTCCTCGCTAGAATCGTGGCCGATGTGAAGATGTTGTGCCGATGATATCCGCTTGTTCTGCGATAAAGTAAAAAGCTTCAGCTGGTTTACCAGGATTGCAATATTTGTGACGGGTTCTCTTCCAGAGATTGAGCAGATTCTTTGTACTTATGGAATTGCACTCCGAGCAATTGAGAAACTGGGAAAGAAACGTTCTCTATCGATAGTTTTTTTTTTATTAAAAAATATGAGGCTCATACTAATCTGGAACACTCTGGAACATTGCCAGGCCCATTGTACTGGAAGTGAACACTCTACCACTGCACCACGGCCGCCTTTTCCATCGAAAGTGCCCGCTACTTGGTATTATGAAAACGAGAAACGCCGTTTCATCCTCAATCTGACGCGATGGTTCAAAAGTTTAATTGGACCTTGAAATAACACCTTACCAAGGTCTTTGGCGAATATGGACTGGGATAAACATATAAGACGACAGGACAAACACCACTCCAAATCATGTTTGGGAAAACCATGTGGCTTTTTTATAGGTAGTGGTTAGCTTGTCTGTCTGTTACGTTCGAGGTTCCCAAAAACATCGATTTAATAAATATTTCACTGGGGATTGCCTATTGCGACAATTTCGCTGATAGTGTGTTACGGTAAATTTTACAACAAGTTAGACCTTTAGTTTTCTTCCTATTCCCATTTTTACCTCCTCCTTTTCTTGTGGCTTCAAAGTGCTGGCAGACTACAGAGCAGCCCTAGTCCATCAGCTTGTAGTCTACGTTAAGCATTTTTTAAAAGCAACCCAAATAGGTACCCCTTCATTGAGCCAGTGGACGGCTGGAGTATCAAATGGCAGCGGTAAAAAGAACCAAAAGACAATGTGAACTTCAACAACAGAGGGTATGTGCTGCACGAGTGAACTGCTAAATTCTCTTATCAAGGTAAGAGCTCGATATATCCTAGATAAACACTATCTTTTCATCTCGGAAGACAGTTGATGCAGACAGATTACCAAAGAAAAATTGAAGAAAAGAATCGAAAAATGTTTTCCGATAAAACATAAAACTTTACTTTCAGCCTCCCAGTTTCATCTGGACTCAACCTTTGGGGTAGCATGGGAATTAAAACCACCATTATTATTTGCATCCCAACAGAGGTAAAAATATTTTTCCACTCGTATCGCCTTTCACGAGGAATTGGCAAGTCGTCCGTTAGTAAATTCAATGCCATGAAAAGCGCTTTCTCGATTAGCCTTTCGGAACCAACAGAAAATTGTAGGTTCGCTCCATTCTCTCACAAGGCATTGTTGTGAGAAATGGGATAGGCCCAGGGGTTCCTCGTTCTGTTGCGCAACCCTATTTATTTATTTTATTTATTGCCATCTTCTGCACCACAAAAAAAGCTTAGACTGGTAGGCAATAGGTCTGAGTACTCCAGATTATCATAAGTTTCCTCTTTTATATAAAAAAATCAAACAACGAAAACGAGTTTTCAAAACAACAAAGCCGTGGTATCACTTTAGTATTTTCCATTTTTCAGTGAATCTTCTGCCAGCTGCAGGACATTCTCGGTGCTGATTGTTTTTGTGGCATTGCTGGCATCAACGTGAAGGCTTTGATGTATGCAGACGATGTCGTCATATTATCAGAATCTGCAGAAATGTTACATATGATGATCAACAAGCTTCAATCTTACTGTCACCTGTGGAGACTAACGCTGAATACCAACAAATCAAAAGTTATGATTTTCCGAAATGGAACAGGCAGATACGCAGTAAATGAGAAGTGGAGGTGGGAACATGTGGACCTGGAAGCTGTAAAAGAGTACAAGTACCTTGGAGTTATCATACAGCTGTCGTTTAAAAAACACCTGAGCGCTAAGCTGATAGAATCAAGAAAGGCCATAAATTGCAGTTGGAAGGGTGTACTTATTAAAAAATATGTAGCTCCAAGTGCCAAATATAAGCTTTTCGGTAATGTGTTATGCTTGCCAGGTTTGGGGGTTCCTCCAATATGAAGAAGTAGAAAAGTTGTTGACGTACTTTATAAAAAAAAAATTCTGGCTCCCGGAAAATACGCCTGCGTATATGTTACACCTGGAGACTGGTGTTTCGCCGTTGTTTATATTCTCACTCAAGATGCACCTCAATTATATTTTAAAATTTACTGAGCTTCCCCCTTACCGCCTTCCTGGAACCATTGCAAGGCATCTACTCAAACATAAAGCTCAGTTCTTTACTGAGTGGTCAACTTGGGAGCGGACTCACAATGTGCAGTTATTAGAAACCGGGACGGAGACTTGAAAACGTAGCTTTCAGGTGCTACTTGCTGAGTTTGAACAAGACAGCTTCTCTAAATTTATGGAACCGAAGCGAGACTGGAAGCATGTACAAATGCCTAGCACACAATCTTTGATCAAACAATTATTTTGATGATTGCTACAACCTAGAGACTATTTCCACTGTATTCAAAACGAGAAGAGAGTTACTGCACCTCAACTATCGAACATAAAGCTCAGAGGAAAACACGGACTGTACTCTGTAACCACCAAGTTAGAGAAAATGTGTTCCACTTCCTAGGAACTTGCCCAATTCTTGCTGCAATCAGAAGACAACACTGTTGAAAAAACCTATCAACTGTAGATGAGACCAAGGAAATCCTAAATGGACCGGCTTGGAACATTTAAAGCAGTTACGTAAGAACAGCGCTGAGATACCGTTACCAAATCCTGAATGAAGCATTTTAATCCTACCTTCTGTTCAGTAACCAATCAAAACATCTCCTTAAGATTATAAACGAATCAAAGACTTATTTGCCAATTTATTAATTAAACTTGAACATTGCTTGAAAATGTTAAAAATCTATATTATTTTATACCATTGATTCATTTATTTTTGTTTTATACTCTTTTTTCTGGATGACGGCAAAAGCCATACCATAATTGTGAAATTGTATAAAAACAACAAAAAAAACCTTTAATTTTTCACACTACTAGTACTACTACTTGTTTTTTGTGGTTAGAAAGGATTTTTTAGTATTGATCGGCAGTAAAATCTTTTTACTGATCTACAAAGCCGCTTAAAATTACTAAAATTTCTTCGACTCTTCAATGTATACCTTCCGTTTTTACTTTTTTGTCCTTTTTTTCGGAGCACCCTGTATTGGAAAAGTTACAATATTGTGTAAGCTTCAATTTCGAAGCTCCAAAAAAAAAAATATACCCAAATGAGAGTAATTATCAAATGTCTTGGGACTAATTAATGTCACATTCCACTTATGAAAACAAAAACAGACTTTTGTTACTTTTGTCAGCTATACGAAACTGACCTGTAGGCAAATATAAATTAAATAAAAGCCATCAAGGACTACTCAAAAAAAGTCTGGCTCTTAAAATAACAATTGGATAACTTCTCTTTGTGGTCGAGACTTATATAAACATTTCTCTAGGGGCTTGAGCTGTTTTATTAACCATGAATTTTTTTTTTCTTCTTATATAATTTTCCCCTTGTGATGGGGGGGGCAATCTGAACCTTGAAAATTAAATTTTATTCCATGGTGGCATTGCACACCTGACTTTCCATGGTCTACTAAAGTTTACATTATAAATATTTTATTAGTAGGCTGTCTAAGGTGCCGTTGTTTGGGTGCATTGTAAATACTGAGAAGTTTTTACTTTCTCTATGGGAGAAGTTTTGATTTCGTGTAATTTGACAACGACCTTGTCATTGGAAGAGTCCTTCACTATCCACATATGGGCTGAGGACAAAAATATTATTCCAAAAAATCATTTCGGTTTTGAGGCGGGTGAAAAGCTGAACATATCGTGTCTTATTAAGTATCAGATACGAAATGGAACAAAGCTTAAAATCACTTTACGAGTTCATATCTAGTCGAATTGTAGAATGGGATTCGATACCATTTGGTCATTTGGTTAACGACCTTTCCTATAAGCTTCCCACATAATTTGAATAAATTCTAAATGAGTTAGTTACCCACTAAAGCTACATTTGAAATGAAATTGAATGAAACAAATTATGAGTTCTTCCTGATGGTGTATTAGAAATTTTCGTTCAGCATTCTTCCCTTTCATCTTGGCGCTGTTTTTCAAAATTCGACTAAATTCATGTCATACAATCAGGTAAGACTTGTTTTACTGAGAAAAACTCACTTCCAAAAATACTTCTTCAAGTTTTTCTCAGAGTTTGACATCTTTCGATGCAGTTGATAACCTCCTCGCTTTACGCTAAGTTGCCTATGCTTCATACCAGCAATAAATCAGGTATGTGGACTGTGGAGTATGAAGTTACAGCTTGATCATTTCCTCCAAGACTGATCATGGCTTAGCATCACGTTTCCGTTGTTTGAATAGCGTAAAAAAAAATTCAGTCTACTTTAGGTACGTTGTTTTGGACAAGGACCTGGAAGTTTAAGATTTTACACACTGCTCATCCACCGTTTAAATAACTTCATGAGAGTCTTACAGCTCGATGCCCTCTTGATGTTTAATTTAAATTTTAAATTGCATCTTTCTGCATGACCCAACCACTCAATGTACCAACTATTTAAGTCTTATGAGGTTCTAAGGGTACGGCCACTTACTGAGCGTCAAAGCTCTTCGGCCACTTACTCTACGTCTAGCTAGGCGTAATGCTCACGTTAATAAATCAACTTTTGCACGATATATGTATTAATACAGTGGGCCATAAAGACTTACGATGTTTGAATAACTAATCCTTTGCAGCGATTTGTGGTAGCGGGGAACGGGAAGTAGGAGTCAGTACCTCGATATGCGGAAATTTAGTTCCCATAGGGGCGCTTTAATGGGGGCTAGCGCAAAGTTAAAAACAAAAAACAAAATGACGCTCAGTAAGTGGCCGTACCTAAGACTGGATTCTGTGGTTCAACTATATACCTTCTCAAATGGAAAAGCTCCAGATGGTTTGAGAGACGTCGCGTCGTCTGTGTAGTTGACTGGGATGACACAGAACACATGGCAACATTATAAATGTTACTATCTCAATAAAGGTCTTTAACGACAGAGCTCATTTAAGCTCTTTTATTTTAATGTCAAAATAATTCACGGTTTCAAAAGCGGTGAATCTGGCCAATGTAATGGCTTGATATTCGGGGTTTGTTACCCAAATGCTTGTCGTTGGGAAAGAAAGCGTTGCAGTGCTGTTATTCCACCAAAATCTTTCATTTATACTGACGTAGAAGGGTTGATGTATTAGCCTTTATAAGCATGGCTTATTTACCACGCCTGTCGTGCCATGAACCCGTACAGCGCCAGCTGTGGATTAATTATAACTGAGGCCATCGCAGCAGGCAAATACAGTGCAGAGCTCTTTTGATTAAATTTTTCAAAGGAGTCTTACTATGGCTTATACAATTTTGACTAATTGGTATGGCTCAAAAGTGAAGTTAGGATACCTGAAAACTTCACACACAATAAAGCCATAATTGTTCGTGTTGTGTGGCTCTTGTTCTGTTCTGTTTTGTTGGGACCACATGTTTTCCAAGTCATAATATCCAATCGAAAGCCAAAAAAGTCTGTTAACATTCGACCATACCGCTACATTCATATTGACTGTAGCCATCTACTCATCGACATCTTCGCAAAAATACGAACCAATGACACCTTCTGACCATGTAACATACCAATCAGTCTCTTTGTCTGGGTTCAACGGTACTTCTTCGGTCACTTGTAGGTTTTCTGTGTTCCATTTGCTTGTTTGCATACGCACCGAGTGAGAAATATGCCTTAACATGTTATTTTATTGCGTGAATGGTAAGCAGGCTTTAATTTTGGCATACTTTGATGCAGAAGAAACAAGACTAGAAGAGAGCAACAAAGTCTGTTAAAAAAAAAGTTTATAATAGGGATTAAGTACCTTGCAACCCATTATCCTGAGGTATAGATGGGATTTTCCGGCATTATTACAGGTAGGGAAAGAAGTGATCCTATTACACTTGCTAAGAGTTATCAGAAACAGCCTAGTTCTGGGATATATACCCAGTCCATGGACGCGATCGAAAATCATATTTTTATCGGATATAAAAGACACGACACATCCTAAAAGCTTAACGTCCTTTTCACTGAAAACCATGGAGAAGGTCATTGACAATTTCTTAAGATCAGAAATTGTAGTAAGCAATTCCCTCACAAGGCAATGGTTGTGAGAAAAGCGCTAGGCCCGGGGCTCATCGTTCTGTTGCGCCACCGTATTTGTTTATGTACTTTTTTTTTTTAATCCACTAAACACAAGACAGCATGCACAAAGACTAGGAAGATCGACGGAAGCTGCCCTTAGCCATCTCTCAACCATCATCTGAAAGGTAATCGATTCGAAAGAAACATCGATCGGTTTTTTTAAGAAAGTGGGGGTCCATTTGATTGAACCTCCCATTAGGTAGTTAACAAAGCACTACACTCCGAGTAGCATAATGAATGAAGTGAGTTAGTGCCATGCTCTGACGACAAAAACACTCTAGGCAAAAGACTCAGAGTATTTAGAAGTATTTCTTAACTTGGCATCTAGTCATAATTCAACGTTGGCTAGATTCGCCAAAGGAACAGAAAGATTATAGAACAATCTAGCGAAAAGAATATAATAACAAATGAGTGGCAACTCATTTACATCCCTTGGGGTAGCATGACTAAGGAATTTCGATAAGCTCATTAATGTTAAACAAAGAGACGAGTCATAGCGACCAGGAAACCGAATCAGTAAAAGTTTTTAAGTGGAATATTAACTATGTAAGAAAAAGTCATAACAAAGTGAGGAAAACATCTACTCAATCAAGACCCATGCTTTAAAATAGTATAAAGATGGCTCAAACGCAACGGGAGCTGAAACCTTTGGGACAAGAACAAAAATTATCAGTATCTATTGGAAGGATGTCAAGCATACTCCAAGCTGAAGTCTTTGCAATACACACATGTGTGGAGTTGAACATTGACAGAAAATATTAAAACAAACCCATTGCAATAATATCGGACAGTCAAGTTGAATTTAAAGATCCTACAGAAACACTTCCAAACTTACCAGCGAATGCATTGACAAATTTAAAAAACTGGGCAGTAACAATTAGCTTTCAATCAGGAAGGAATCAAATGTAATGAACTGGCAGACGAACTAAGAACAAAAGGTAGGAGCCGGACTACCTCTAATGAGACCGGAAGACAACCAAGTTAAACATTGCAATGAACTTCCTAAAATGAGTCAAGCCAAGCTTATTCTTGGCACATTCAACTCAAAACGGTACAAAGATGCAATAGGCCTAAGCAAGGACAATATAAAAATGCTAGCTGCTCTAACAACTGGACATTGCTAGCTTAGGAAACAGCTTAGAAATTACCTTTCCGATCGTTCAATAGAAGTTCTATTGGATGGTTTCAAGTCTGAGACCCACTCTATTAATGCTGGTTGTGCCCCAGGGTTTCGTTTCGTCTCCGAATTTCTTCCTTACACAATCTTTTGTCTGAAACTGCGAATCCTCTCAAGTGTTTTGCTGACGACTAAACCCACAGATTCTCATATTCATTTCCAAATTCATATCCCTTGCTTTAAAATTCAATACTGTGTCTTGTCGTCAATGCTTAAAATTCCCTCATTGCCATTATCCTCGAATGGTTCCTGCATCCAAGAAACCGAAAAGCTTTCAGACTTGGTATATGTGTTAGCGATAATCTTCGTTGGAATGACCACATATTTGAAGTCGCCAAAAACGCTGCTAAATGCTTAGGTTTCTTTAGACAATGCTTCTTCACCCCTTCTGCTCTGTCTACAATTTGTTAAGCCAATATTCGCCCAAAACTAGAGTATGATTCCCACATTTGGTGCTCCTCAAACATATTTGCACCCATTTGATACGGTCCGAAACAGAGCGTTAAGATTGACAGGTGATAGTTTAATCGCAGGACCGATTGATTCTCTTGAACATTGTCGAAACGTTACCTGTCTCAGTCTCTTTTATCGCTTTTTGTACAAACAGTGCTGTAGTTAAATAGACAGTTGCATTCCTCCCCTGAAACAATCTAGCCCCAACACCCGACTCGCTATAGGAATGCCCTTCAGCCCAACTTTAGACGTACAGTAAAGTATAGAGAGAATTTTATTTTTTTTTGAGTCGCACCACTCGAATGTAGCATGTTTTGCCAGACTCTGTCTTTCCCTTGCATCACGATTCACCAATGTGCATCGGTATCTTCTATTAAATCCTATTTTGACCTCCTAAATTCTAGCACTGTGTTTTTTTAGCATAATTCCATGATTTGTGCGCTAATTGTAATAAGAAATCTTCCAAGCACCTACTTGGCAAAGAGAGCGATGAGTCGATGACCAATGCGGATACTATCGCGAACAGGATGAATCTCTCATACATCAAAGAAAGAAGTGTCTAGGATCATACTACACATAAAGGAAAGGTATTCCTAAACGGAACCCAGATTCTTAGTTTCATCAAATAGACTAATCTTGATGAAGTTCTTGAAGTAGGTTAGGTTAGGTTAAAATGGCTGTCAGGAAAAAAGAGTACTTTAAGTAAGGAATCCAACTTAAGGAGCAGGGGGTACAAATCTATATCGTCGAAGTGAAACAAAACCCCCAAACTTTTCATTCATTCAAGGAAAAAGACACAAATCCAAATGGAAAACATGCTGTAGTGAGATGATTGCTTCAAACTCCGCCGCCGCGCCGGAAGTTTTTCAATGAACGTTCATTACGATAATGTACAGGCCTTTGCGACTTCAGTAAAACTTCCACTCTCTTCAAACTGCTTTACAGTTTCATTGATTGCTTGCGTAGTCGGTCGATTATGACGATCATAAAAAAGACAGCGTTTGAATCACAATTTTTTTAGTAAGTTTTCATGGTACCCGTGGCGTGATAGTTTACATGTCTGCTGTTAACCCAGAGGTTCGTGGTTCGAATCCCAACAGAGGCAAAACTGTTTTTCCACGGATATCACCTTTCGCGAGGAATTGCCAAGTCCTTCGTTAGTAAAGTCTTTGCCTTGAAAATGAAAAGCGCTTTCTCGATTAGCTGTTCGGAATCGGTAGAAAGTTGTTGGTCCGCTCCATTCTCTGACAAAGGCAATGGTTGTGAGAAATGCGTCAAGTTTAAAAATTTCAGCGCAATCAACTTGAAATCATAAATTTAATTTCCCTGCACATACGCATAGAAAAAGAGACAAATTTATTCTCAACTTTTTTCTTCTTACTTTCAACATTTGTTATATTATTTTTTTAAATTATAGTTGAAAAGGATAAAGAAGTTGGATAAATTGCCAAGCCAACTCTCAAACACCTACTCAAAAAGTCTTCAGAAAAAACCCAGTCTTAGAAGCAACAGATAAAGTTCTTCTCAATCGTATTAGCTTTTGAAAATACGCCGCACATTTGTCCCCCGCGATATGTGAATAAATTGAATGGGCGTCTTTTTTTTTAATTACGGCAAATTAACCTCTCAGCTTAATTCATACCCACAAATCACGAAGTCCTACAACAAATAGACTAACTCATTTACTATGCCACTCATCAGACACCATTATCATTCACTTTTAATGTTGACTGTCGTGTCAAAAGAAAGTCAAGCCACGTTAATGGCAGGAAAGAAATTAATAAAAATTTATGTATGTACTTTAAACACACTCTTCGTGATAACAGACCGCTTAGAACTGTAATTTAACTCAAAAAGTGTTTTTATACACTCGACTTTTTCATTTCCACCAAGAACAACAGTGATTGGCTAACACACTCTACTCCTATTATGTATACCAATCAAAATACCACCCCATTAATTCGACCCTTCATAAGGCGAAATCTTCGACTCACAAGCAGCTGTTTGTTGTAGTCCTCCTTCATTATACTGCTGTCCCCAACAATCAAGATTTTGTGAAAATTTGTTCTTCAAGAATTTTATATAATTGGCTTTTGGTTTACCGAAAACACCAACCCAAGTAATTTGTGTGTCTTAAGTCCTTATTCATCATAAATGTGGGCCAATGTGTACACTGTACATCGTCGCAACACGAGCACAACAGGACTTCCATAAAGACATTTCGTTTTTTACCTTAATCAAAAAACAAAAGGTGTTTGGCCCGATCCATAATGCATATTATTTATTCCAACGACACAATGAGGCAAAAGAGCCTCTAGGTAATAATTTTGTTCAAAACACACAGAGCCTAAATGTCCTTAATTAATAGTCGAGTCTGGGGTTAAGGGCAAAGAAAACAACAAAAAGAAATTGTCACTCACTTGTTGGTTGTGAAGAAAGTAATCCCATAAAAACGGCAATTATCCAAAAGGTATCCATGCTAGGTGTTGGTATAGGTGCTGATTTGGCCTAGCAACGGAACGTCAAAGGAAAAACAAAAAACACTACGAAAAAATATCGACTAAATTTGCCTCGGGTTGAGTTATGAAATCCTAAGTCACTAACCGCACGTTCAGTCGAATTGAATTGCGCTACACCGAAAACACACACACACTTCACTTTGATTGACTTTTATATGAAAAATCAGTGCACAATTTACTATCGCCTCACTTTCGAAACAAAACCAAAAAATAAAACAAACAAGAAAGGGATTAGCTCAGCTCGAATGCACAACGAATGGAGCAACTCAATCGAAAACTCAATAAATTCAAAGGACGAAAATTCGATGAACCAGGGGAATGAAGGATTCAACCGACCGACGGCAATTGCACGGGTTTGCTTCTTTTTTTCTTTTCTTTTTCAATTCAAATCACACTTCACTTTTAAAAAAAATTCGTTTTAATTGGCTAAGCCGTGTGTAGGCCATTCACATCGGTTTAACATCAACTCTCCTCTCACCATCATCAATAATTTTTTTATTTTTTGCTTTTTTTCACATACACGCACTATTTGGAGAGGACCTTGCGACGAAAGGGGGTGGTGACGAGATGCAGTGCAGTACGATAATCAAATCACGACGACGACGGCGACAATGACGATGACAGCGGTGGTAGTAAGTAGTAAACGAGGGGTTGTGGAAGTGGCAGCAGCAGATGATGCTAAATGCACATTAATTTAAATATTTTTTATTAATTTACTATGCCTCAACACTTGAGCTTAAAGAATTTAACACGCACTTGTTGTGCCCGACTATAAAGTTTATCCTAGACTGAAAGGGTCCTTTTCTGGAAGAGCACAGCAACGACGTTATGGAAGAGCCCTGTGCAGCTGTTTGTGTGTGTGTGTTGTGTCTCGTTCAACAATATTGGGGAGTCGAGCAGCCTTCCAGTTTGTATGAAGCTGCTCCCAGGATTTGAGTAGAGGGCGGTATGGTGTGGGTGATTGTATTGGACTATAACACCCCCTGATGTGGGTGAGGCAAAGGGCAAAGCTCATTTGTTGCGCCTCGGATTTGCAACAGTTTGGGAATCAACAATCTGTTTTGGAATAGGGGAACTTAAAATGAAAGCTTTTGGACTCCTTCCAGGTCTCTTGGCAAGGAGAACTTATAACCGCTAATGGAATTGAGCCCTGGAAATTGTCGCAGACATGCGTAGCATCTAAGGAGCGAGAATCAACAGGCAGTTGTTTGTCGATATTTCAATGCGATGTTAAGGACCTGGAAATGAGGAAAGAACACAGAAGAGAAAAAAAACGAAGGTGTCGGCAGGACTTTAGCCAGGCTAAGGCGATTAGTTTATAAGGTCAGGTTGCGAGGGTGCAGTTCGTCGCTGCTGGGGCTGTTTGTGCATCGAGCTGTAGGTTCAACGCGCAAGACCAATTACTATACAAAATGAGTTATGCCTATGTGGAGAGATTTCGAGTTTTGTGGGGAGACGCAATCTTTTTTTTTTAAATTTTTTCCTGAGCAGCATAATTGAATGCAATGTTAATACAAATTTTCTTATTTCGTAACACAGTAACATGTCCCAAGGTTAACTTGTCTTTTACATTGCCTAATGACTTATGCGAGCATGACCTATTCTCGAATCAATCTGGGCCGTCCTGGAGGGAGGCGAACTGAAATTGAGTGGCGTATGCTCGTGTGCTGGAGGGCTTTACGAATCGACCGATGAACTTTGCTGAAGAGTCTGAGTAGGTTATGGATTTGTATGGTGGGTGTTGTATATGAGGGGAGTGTGTGCCAAAGTTAAAACCTTCGTCAAATTAATGGTTTTGTCGGGAGTTAATGATATGTGATCGCATTTATGTTCTTGTCGTGGGTTTTTTGTCAGAGTTTTTTGTGTCCAAGTGATTTGTATAGCTACAAATACAGGGTCTTGAAACTTAAGAAGGTTCTCTTTTACACTATATCAGTTGATTTTTTTTTAAATGAGTGTTACTTGTCAGCATAAAATATAAAGAAAAGGTCATTTATCACCAATGTGAAGGGCTTCGTGTGAGCGGAGGTGTTTGAGTACCAAGCGGAGCAAAAAATGGTGTCTTTAAAGAGATGATGTAATATTGGGGAAGTTGTCGTTTATTTTAAACTTTTTTCGTGTTGAAAAATTGTAACTTGAAGAGGGTGTCTCACTTTTCCATATCAGTTCCTTGGGCAATAATTTTTATTCGTGTTTCAACAAATAATTTGTAACGAAGAAAAGGGTCTATATACCTTTAAATGGCACATATGTTAACCAACAAACCAAGGAAAAACACATGACTTCAGTGCAGGTTATTGCTTCAGCTCTTTTTTAGACCAGAGGCGTTATGACTGGGATGTCTGTTACGTGGAAGTTCTAGGGTCAAATCCCACAATCATACATTTCTGGAGAAATCGGCAACTACATTGCTTCAGAATGCTCTTTTTAGCCTTTGATTTGGATGCAATCTTTTTTTGATTTAAGGCTGCAAAGCGTACAGAATTGATTGAAGCTCTACTGTAAGGGCAACAATTTAAAAAGGAGCCCTCATTTTCTATTAAAACTTTTGTTGTGCACATGCTTAGGGCTTATGAATACCCCTGTGCTGAGATGTAAGAAACGCTGCAAGCATCAAGAAGGAATGTAATCGAAGACTGAGAATGAAACACCGATGGAGGGGGAAGCAAAGTGGGGTGAAGCATTACACATTCGGATTAACAATAATGATTTAGGAGTCTATACTAGACAGTACGACGAAAGTTGGGGTGAGGGTGAAAAAGAAGGGTCGTTCCTGGCAATTCGACTGTTGTTGTAAAATTGTTTAAGCGGAGGAATGCATATTTCTTCTTTAAAAATAGCGATTGTTCAAGATCAACAAACCATCACCATATAGTTATAATAAATAAGTTTCTGTTTGCCATACTATTAAACATTTAATTCATTAAACTTGCTAACCATACTTGTACAATCCTCTTTACTTTCAAATTTCGTTAATTTAGCATTAATTTGTGAATTCAACTTGTAACACGATAACTTTGAACTCTATCAATAATTTTCATGATTTTCTTTTGTGCAGTCACCATAAACACGCATTTGTAAATAATTAGGAATAAGCAGTTTTTGTGTATAAATAATGTGTGACAAATAAAGACTTCTCAGATAGCTACGAGACAGAGACCAAGACTTTTAATTCGTTTCTTCCAGTGAGTCTGCTGGAAGCTGTTTTCAATTCTATTACAAGTGAACAAGGTGTTATAGTGTTTCACTGTAGCCACCTTACTCAGTCACAGTACAAGAACTGTGGTCTGGCCGTCAATTCACTTGTAAAGAAAAGGTTATCTACCTAGAATTCACTACGATAGAAGCATCGTAAACAGTGATGAAATAGGAATTTAATTGATCCAACAATTTAACTCTCACATTTCATATCTAACACTTTGTTTTGTATCCAGCAAATATGTTTATGGCAGCTACCATTCATGAAGAATGACAATAGTGGCACATTATGCTTTGCACAAATAAAAGGCGCTAAGATCAGAGTTCTTTAAACCTATCATACACAACCGTTTCAATTAAACATTCAAAGAGAAGAGACATGCACATGAAAATTAGCATTAGAAGCTAAAAGTTGAGTCGTCAGCAAAGCAGTTGAGTGGATAAGAACTGACAAGAAATGTTCTGTTAAAATATGTAAGAGAGTCGAAGATAAAATGGAACCATCCGGCACACCATCATCATTCTTAAAGTGGTCTACTGGCGTTGCAAGACGAGTCGACTGTATGAGACAGTCTCTCTAAAGCATCCTTAGACTTGCAGATGCAGCCATCGCCGAGCAAAACGGGGATAACACCCTGTTCGTTCCTAAGATAGACCTCGAAGACTTCTTTTACAAAATTAAGAAATTGAAATCAGCAGGAGTCGAAGCCAGTGCTGTATATTCTTAGTGATGTGATTAATGGTAGAACGTTTGTTTCCAAAAGTGGAAATGTAACTTTTACCTGAACTTTCGTGACACAAAACGGTCTGTAACAGTTAGAGATGAATTCGCCTATTTTATTTAGCATTTTCATTGGCGATCTAATTAATTCTCTTTACCATGCTATAGCGTATACTGATGATCATATTGCGTACAGAACGGGTCCATAGATTAAAGTCATCAGAAGTGTCTTATGTGAAGTTAAAAATCAAGTGTGAAAGGGACTTGCTACTCATACTCAGCCCTCATAAGTCCAATGTTTGTCTATGGGTGCCCTGTGTGGTTAAACGTTACAGAGTCTCAAGTGGAAAAGATTCGGGTGACAGTGACTGAGTTCCTTTCTTGGATTACACAGAACACCAGAATTGGAGTACCAGAAATATTATCCTAATAGGGTTATCCTTCTTCTTTGTGGTACCCGTGACGTTATGGTAAGCATACCTGCTGTTAACCCATAGGTTCGTGGTTCGAGTCCCAACAGAGTCAAAACTGTTTTCCTGCAGCTATGGCCTGTCGTGAAGATTTGCCGAGTCCTCCGTTAGTAAATTCACTGTCGTGAAAAGTGCTTCATCGAGTAACTTTACGGAACCGGCAGAAAATTGTAGGTACCCTACATTTCTTGACAAGGCATGTTTGTGAGAAATGGGCTGAGCCCTGGAGCTTTTCGCTCTATTGCCTCACCCTATTTCAATATTTTAAATTTTGAAAATCCTTTCGCTAAAACCAACACATCGATTTCCTTATGAATTGGACAATAAAGTAGGAACCTAAAGAGGCAACAAACAACACAGTCCAGATGCCTTGTAAGCACAAAGTATGTACGAACTTGTAAAGCCAGGGTCTAGCGCATTTTTCTATATCATTTCTTGTAAGAAATGGAGGGAACTTGAGCTTGTTTACCAATTTTAGACGACTAAAGAAGAAAACACTCGGACAACCTACCAATTTCTATTTAAATGAAAAATCAATTGGTTATATAACTATATCACGGCGCTTTTTCGTTCGATTACTGTAACTTAAATTTACAGAAATGTATTGCAGAAATTACACATCCGCCTGGGGATTAACTACCCTGAAAATGGTGAGCCGCATGGCTTTGTTTTGTCTCCGACTCTGTTTTTTTATTTTCATAAACGATCTCTTGTTTGATAATTCAAGGTTAGAACGTAATAAACTCATCTTATGGAACAGGCCATACCCGAAGAGCAGGGATGGAAATTCGGAAACGAATATAAGAAACTGATAGTTGAAATTCGTTTCCGCATTTGCATCGCTGCTCTTCAGGTATGGCCTGTTCCATATATTCTAAAATTCACAGCACTGTTACATAAAGTATTCAATGCTTTAAAAATTCAATGCTGTCTTTTGTTGCTTAAACTCAACATGCCCCTTTTTCCACTGTCAATGAATGGCAGTGAAACCGAAAAGCTGTCAATACTTGTATGTATGTGTGTAAGCGATGACCTTCGTTGGAAAAAATTCTGCGAAATGTTTTTTATCCCTTCTGATCTGGTTACAATTTATAAGCCTACATGCCAAAAACTTGAGAACAACTCCTATGTTGGGTCAGGTGACTCTTAAAAAATATCATTGCGCTTACTTAATAGGGTACAAAACATTGCGTTAATACTAATAAGTGAAAATGCATTGAATGGAACAACCAACTTTCTTGAACGGTATTTTCACAAACAGTGCTGTAATGAAATAGCCACCTGTATTCCTCCCCTCAAAACAGTTCAACCGCAACACCTGCCTCGCTAGGAATGCTCATCAGTTTTACCTTGAGCCCAAGATTAGAAGTATAATTAAGTATAGAGATTCTAAGTCAGTCCGAATGTTGAATGCCTTACCTGATTCTTTTTTTTCCTACATTATGATCAAAGATGCAAAACAAAGCGACTTTCTAAACATGAGCATTGTTTGAAAATATTGAAAACCTTTTTCCAAAGCAAGTTCCATTTAATTTGAATTTCTTTTTTCGTTAAAGTAAATGCAAAATCAATAATTCAGAAACAATTGGAGCACATAAAATCAATATCATTCAATCAACCTCAGAGTTGCAGTCTGAAGTCATCAACAAGGTCTAGGAAACTTGGAGTGACAGAATGTGATGCTGCGAAGCCAGCCAATGTAGTAACTAGGACGACGTTGCTTTCCATAATCAATGGAAATGTTTGCTCTTACTACAAGAACAGATAAATTCGATACTAAAAGATCTTTTTCTTTAAAAAATAGAACAATTTTTATTTGTTTCACAACATTTATTTAATGATATAAATATACATTAATTTAAATTTTCGTAACGCGTTTCGGAAACAAGTTCCATCATCGGGCTAAACTATAATGTTGACGTTTGGCGTTTCATTTAATATAGAATATATAACACAATATGAAGACGAACAAATACAAATTTTTAGAGAACAGATAAAGCCTAGTTTAACGTGAAAATCTGCCTTTTAATGGCTTAATTCCACGGCGAGCCTACTCACATAATGGAGTTAAATTGAGTGTCAACCACCACCCTGATTGCCATTAGCAATAGTGAACTTGTTGAGGCAAGTCCAACCCCTTGCTAAAGAGCGAAGCCGATCTACATCTCTTGCATTCTAAGAATGCCAATTGTTTCCGCATTTGGATAACCACAACCACTACGATACTCCCACAAACAGGCCTACCTCATAGAAAGTCCCAGACAACGCTCTGCACCTCAAGCACACAAACGTCATCCAGACGGGCCTATCACCCATTGTACCAGAGCCCAGCTTCTGGTGAAACCTCGCAACCCGATGGTCACTTCCAGATGAGTACCTCAATACTCGAGGCCTTTCAACCTCAGGTGTACGTAGCCGACCACCAGTCAAGGCAGAAACCAGCAGCCCACTACGCACACTAACATATCTTCTCACCTTCATTCATTCAGCCTTGCAAAGTCTATCCGGTCTGAAAGGTCCTTCGTCCTACCATTAATGTCAAACAGCAGGAACCGATCAACAGAGAGTCGATGCAAGACTTCTACATTTGCTACAAATAAGCTATAAATAGCCAACTTCATTCATCTCTTGTCCAGCGAGGTCCCATTAGAAAGGTCCCACCGTTCTTTCTCCAACAGCAGAAACCGATCAACGCATCAACGCAGTATTCAAGATTTGTCACACATTCGCCTCTTATCCAGCAAATCCTCTCAGAAAGTTGATACTACTGTTGTGGGCAACAGCAGGGAACGATCAACAGAGAGTCAATGCAGGACTCAAGATTCTTCATATATCTCTTATCAGGCTAAGTCCCATCGGAAAGGTCCCACCGTTGCGAGCGTTCAACAGCAGGCACCCATCAACAGAAACAAAGCAGACTCAAGATTTATCTCACATACAACTTCGTTCATCTCTTATCAAGCTACATATGTGATGTAACTCCATATCAACAGAGAGTCAGCGCAAGACTCAAAACTTTCACTCACATCTCTCTCCTCTCCTCTTAAAGAAAAGAAGAGAGACCACACAGCCATTGGCTTCAATTCAATTCGTTTTTTATCTCATTTATCATCAGCGTTTGCTACTTTTCTGTCTTTCATCCTACGTCATGAATCAAGACCCCTTCTCTCTCTGTTCTTCGGACACTTCTTGGGTTTTCTTAGTTTGTTTGACTCAGAAAGAGCTAAACATAGGCCCCCCTCCACGACAAGGTGAAACTTTCGGGGGGTTACTACAAGAACAGTAATACATGCAAAAAGTTTAACTCTATTCATTTTATTGCATTTTTAGTTTTAAAAACCCCTAAATTATTATTGAAAAAAAGTTACTCATACGCCAGAGTGTAATATCGGCTTAGGTGAAGTCTGGGTATTTTTTTTTTCTTTCTTATATGAATTCGCAATGAGTGTGTTATAGAGGACTTTATTATGTATTCAAAACAACGCTTTTATTGTTCTTGGAAAACAATTTTTTGTTTCCCTGAAAGTATGTAGCTTCAAAAGGAAACATATCTTTCCGGATTTCCTTGCAGTGTTTTTGTCTGGTTTGTTATAAAAAAAAGAAGTATAAATTAACAACGATGCATGTTAAACATCCATCCGGTGGCCTTTGTTATGGGGAGTTACCTTTTGCTAGCAATGCTTGCCAAGCTTTAGAGAAAAGACCCTTTTTAACATTATTGTTTGTGAATATTCTATTTTCGATAATTTTTTGGCTTCGAATAAAAAAGAATGAAAATGAAAAGATTTCCTGAGGCTCTTTATGGAAAATGAACATAAGGCAGAACATGCAATGATTTTGTTCCTCGTCTTGTCATAATTATTTGGATCAAACGAGAATTGTGATGTTTTTTTTCATCCCAACTGTACAATAATTTAGTCGATATTTTCAGGTTTTTCTCAAACAAAACAAGGATAAAACCTCCCAACTCTTCTCTAAAAACTACAAAATTTAAAGGAATATAATAATGGTAATTTCGGGTAGTATAAATGTTACAACGATCTGACAGCGAATGCTACATACAGGGTGTCCCGAAATTCGTTTTACATACTTTGGGATATGATTCTTGGTCATATTCTAAGAAAAAAATTGTTTTACAGTAAAGTCCGTTTCTCAAGTTTGACATCACTTTTTGACAATTTAAAAAAAGTCTAACTTTGGTGTACCCTAACCTGTGTTAAATTCGATATCTCTGTCAATACAGATGATAGAGACCTTTTCTTAGACTTAATTTTTTGTAGAAATAACAATATTTAAGACTGTATTTAAGTTGAGCTTTCATAGGTTAAGGGTTGCCAGATTTTCAATTTTAAGTGGTGTCCAAATTTTCTTCCCCAAACAAAGTTTTGACTTTGAGGTCATTTTTTCGCAGAAAATACCTGATAAACATAGAGTTTCTTTATTTTTTACAGATGAACAAAACAATAATAAAAAAAAACTTAGTAATAAGTGCACTCAAAAACCCTTCCTTTTTAAGATACTTGGAAAAAACTAAAACAGGTAAAAATTCTAATTTTGTCTTTTTTACGGTTTTTTATTGCAACAACTTGCAAAGGGAGCAGTTTTCCAAGAACTTTTAGTAGTTTGTTAGGTAAAAAGAGTCGTAAAAAGAATAAGAAAATAAATTTGTTAATTAGTTTGGCAAATTAAGTCACGATTGCAGTTTGATCAGAGAGTTTTTTGAGATCCTTTCATTTACGAGAGAAGAATGCGCTTTTTTTTTGTATGAGTTTTTTAATGGAAATTGAAGAAAAGCACAACAAAGGATACCAGGAACTTTATCCTAACTGAAAATCTGGCAACCCTTAGCCTACAGGAGTCAAATTTTAACACAGTTTCAAAGATTACATTACTACAAGTAAGACAAGAGTTATCGACAGCAAACACCCACAATGAAGTCCAAAAACGGGCTCTGGCATGGATTCAAAACGAAGGAGGGCACTTTGAGCACTTCTTATAATTGTATTTGTATAAAATACATAAGAAACTATTAAAAGTTCTTGGAAAACTGCTCCCTTTGCAAGTTGTTGCAATAAAAAACCGTAAAAAAGACAAAATTAGAATTTTTACCTGTTTTAGTTTTTTCCAAGTATCTTAAAAAGGAAGGGTTTTTGAGTGCACTTATTACTAAGTTTTTTTTTATTATTGTTTTGTTCATCTGTAAAAAATAAAGAAACTCTATGTTTATCAGGTATTTTCTGCGAAAAAATGACCTCAAAGTCAAAACTTTGTTTGGGGAAGAAAATTTGGACACCACTTAAAATTGAAAATCTGGCAACCCTTAACCTATGAAAGCTCAACTTAAATACAGTCTTAAAGATTATTATTTCTACAAAAAATTAAGTCTAAGATAATTAGGTCTCTATCATCTGTATTGACAGGGATATCGAATTTAACACAGGTTAGGGTACACCAAAGTTAGACTTTTTTTAAATTGTCAAAAAGTAATGTCAAACTTGAAAAACGGACTTTACTGTAGAATAATTTTTTTCTTAGAATATGACCAAGAATCATATCCCAAAGTATGTAAAACGAATTACGGGACACCCTGTATGTGTGCTGTTCCCTTTTTTTTGGTACTCTTGAATTCTTTCTCAAGCAACAAAGCAAAGTACATCAAGCAGTGAATGAGTTACCATATTCAAACGGAGTTCAATCAACTCAGCCATTCGTTGTCGACTCTTTTAGACCGTCCGAATTATCACCTCGTTCCTGTTAATTATGACCATTCACTGACACACTGAATTTGTGTATGTGCTCAGTATTCACAATGAGAAACAAGAATTTCGAATCACAAGTTCACGTTCATTAGTTTCCTTTTGAATAGTAAAATTGATTTGCCAAGTTATCCGTGATAGTTGATCATCGATGTCAACATTTGAATGAAATCATTTATGTTCTATTTTAAGAGTTGTATCATCCAGCAACAAATAGTTTACATTCGATCCACGATAGTCAGCATCCTGGCCTAGTAAGCTTCATAGTAACTCAATTAACTATCGAACATTGATGATTTTAGAAGCAAATGGAGGTCAATTTATGGAATGAAGTGCCAATGCAAAATTGACAAATAATATTGTTGTTTGAACAACTCTGCCATGTCACGAATCAATTACCACCTCTTCAAATTGCACTTTTGGGCTTGCACAAATCAATATTGAGTGCAGTGGCATGTATCTGCACAAATCGAAGTGGTTGTCAATAGCAGTGTATTTCCTGGGTAACCATGAAGCAGTTGAGATTAAAGCAATCCATTATCATTTATAGTGTGCATGCTTATTTGTTGGTTGAGGCCAACAGGAGTTTATCAAATGCAACAACAACGGCTGGAGATACAATCAAACTTGAACGTGGCAAACGGTATTTGGACTTTTTGAAATCAAGTCGTGTTTTTGTATGTGGTACTTTGTTTGTGTATTGTGTTTTTTATTGTTCTAACATTTTGATTTAAAATCAACATAAAAAAAACAAACATCGTTTCTCTATATGTGTCGTGTAGTATCGAGCGAACATGAAAAACAACATTTTGGATGTGAATACGCTGTTTGCGTATGCATATGGATTCCGGGTAAATTATCCTGTGGAAAATGATCAAAAACACAAACCAACTATGAAGCGAGACATTTATCGAGTGCTGGAAACGTTCATGGATGGGTAAATAGAAATAGTCAAACACACACACACACACACCGACACAAATAACTTGGAGCTTTTGTTTTGTTTTTTGTTTTTCTATTTTATAGTCATGGTTTCGATGGAAAAGCTTGTATTTTGAAGTCATTCTGCTCCTCCTTGAAGAGTGTCACTGAAACAAAAGGCATTTTGTTTAAAACTTTTGACAGAATTCTATCGTAAGTTTGAATGTTTCGACATAGAAAACTTCAGTTTTTTTGTTAATATTAGTTGAGATATTAAATTTGGTTCAGTTAGAGTAGGGTTTAGTGGTGGTCGTGGCGTAATGGTGAGTCCATATCTTCTTTTTACGAAAAACATGTGCAATAAATTTTTACTCGACGAGTGAAATAAATTGAATCGATGGACAAAAACTGAACTTTTTTGCATCATAATTACGAAGCGGTCCGTACCCGTGGCGTGATGGTTACCTTGTTTGCCTGTTAACCGGAAAGTTTGTGGTTCAAATCCGAACAGAAACCAAAAGTATTTTTTAAACGGGTATCGCCTTTCTCGAGGCAAAAAATAAATTCATTGAAAGCGCTTTTCCAAAAGTATTGTCAAAATTAAAACTAACGTAAATCTTAGAACAGAAATCATAGAAGATGACTAATATCTGAAAAATTAAATCGTGTAAGAACCCAAGAGAAGTATGAACCAACAAAATTATTTGTATGAAATTTGTGCGAAGTTGTATATGCCACTAACAGAACTGTACTCTTTTGAATGCATTTGAAAATAAAATTAAATGGAAAGAGAGCTTTGATTTACTCAAAAGTATTGTAATGGCGAAATCCGTATTGAAATCAGTGCAGTGGTTTTTGAATTCCGGTTCCCGCCCCTGTGGGTAAATTAAATTTTTGGAATTGGTTGACTATATTTTCCAGGTTTTTGGCTATGTAACCACGCCCGTTTCCGTTTCCCAAAGAATATGCAAAGAAAATAATTATAGTCTTTGTTACTCAGGAGGAAGGAAACACTCTAACGTTGAAAATTTTTTTATAATTGCTCCAGTATTTTCCAAGTTCCCGCTTAAGTTTTTGTTCCCGTCCCGTTCTCCTGGGAATATGGGGATAACATCGTACTGTAATAAAATAAAAATAAATAGGGTGGAGGCAACAGAGCGAGGAACCCCTGGGCCTAGCTCATTTCTCACAACCATGCCTTGTGAGGGAATGGAAACTGTAATAGCGACGAAAATCAAAAATTCAATTCGTTCCAGTGGTTTTTGAATTTCTTATCCCGTTCCTATTACCGTTCCTGTGGGAATATAACATTCCCTCATTGCCATTATCCATGAATGGTACCTGCATCCAAGACACCGAAAAGCCGTTTTTTTAAATTTTTAATTTTTAAAAATTTAACTAAAGATAGCCATTATATAAATATATATCCTTAGGGTTTGCCAAACAATTAATAAATAATTTCAAAATTTGAGTCTTTTGCAAGTTTTCCATAATAAATTCTGAAAACAGTTCGTCTGAGATCTCATGTCGTAGTTAAAATCCTCATTAAAATTAAATGTCATGTCTCACACTATTAGCTCCCAGACTGCTAAATGTAAAACTAATGCAACGTAAAATATATGCAGATCAGTAAACCTGCACAGTAGATACGCAGTAAGTACTGCGTACTGCCTCAGTTAAACTCTTTTTCTACAGTTTGGAACTCAGCCTTGGTTGAGTGGGGAGTGCAGCCGCAAGCTCACTCGGATCTCAAGGATCCATTGTGCTTCCCGGATTACAGAAGATGAGGAGGAATCTTTGAGGCTAACATTTTTTTCCCAATGATTTGCTATGTACCGAATCGAAATGCATGAAGGCAACTGAAGATATTCGCGAAGCTTCTGATGAAACTAAAGTAACACTTTCAACATTGCTTGATTTCTCCAAAGCGTTTGATTCAGTAAATCCAACATCATTTTTGTCATTTGTCAGTAGTAGTGTGGGATTTTTTTTTTTCTTACTTCACTAAAAACTCCTCGTAATCAGAACCAACGATCGAGAACAGATTTTTCTGTCTCAACAGTATAATCGCTTTAGTGGAAGCTTAAACTTTTAATGCTTCCCATGACTTTTAGACCATTAGCTCGTCTGGCTAGGTTCTTCTTAATCTTTGAACATTGCCTCTCGTATTTAATATGGACTCCATTTCAGAATTGATATGACTATGCAGTCGCTGATTGTGTGATACAGCATGTTTTCTTACAACTTCTGTAACCGTTTCTATTTGTAGGTCACGATGTAAATCGCTATTTCTTATATACCATGGTGCTATTCCACGAAGGACTTTGTCAACACGAAGTGCGACGTGAAAATTTATCGTCCCATCGCTAAACTATCGCATATACCCGAAATTTTTGAAAGCATATTATATAAAAACTTAGGTTTTCGTTGCAAATCTCTCATTTCCCCTAGTTGTCACGGGTTCCTCAAAGGCAGGTCAACAACAACAAACCTCGTTGACTTTGTCTCATTTTCCCTCTTGCATTGGAAAATGGAGTTCGATGTAATTTCAACTGACTTTAGTAAAGCTTTCGATAAAATCTCTCACAAACTTATTCTTTTTAAACTTTTCACCCTCGGCTTTGAACCTATTCTGTTGAAATGGATTTCTTCTTCGTTTTTACAGCGTTCGGTTCAGATTCGCCTTATCCAGCCGCTTTCTAGCTACATCCGGTGTTCCCCAAGGCAGTCATTTAGGTCCTCTCCTCTTTATTCTCAGTATTAACGACATTGAAAGGACATGAGAACACACTTTTTGAATTTGTACAGATTCAATTTCGGTTTTCGTTTTAAATCCCGTCGAAAATCAGAACACCCATAATTATGAGAGTTTACCGAAATAATTTTGTTCACCAGGAACTAATTTCCGCCGGTAGTCTTCCCAAATACGGCAAAGGGAGTCCCAACTTTCCATCGAGCCCATTCCTTTTGAAATGCTGAGCAAGGATTTAAGCCAAGTTCCAAAAGAAATCCGAAATGGCATTACAGAAGAGGGGAGAAAGGGTTGGGGATAATTGCTCGTTGGCGACCAAATACATTGAGCTTGCTGCCACCTTTTGATGGTGGAAGAAATACGTTGAAAGCGGCATTCCTTTGTCCTTTTTAGTTAAGAATGGAAATCGGTCCTATCGACTTTTACCAGTAAAAAAATCTACTAGCGTTTATGTTTATGGTCTATTGTGTGAGAAACTATTTTAAAAACAGGGTGGGCCAGAAAGTTGGGTGGGTTTGAGAAAATCATTCCAAAAAGGAACTGTCATTATACAATTAAATTTTTATTGTATTTAAAATAGGTACACGGGAAAGTTATTTGTTGAAAATAACATCCTCATGATTTGCACCGTCACGCTCTCTACTTTTCATGCATTCTCACTAGAAAAGTCCACGCAATATCTCCTCGTCGCGATATGAATTTTCCTTGAAATCTCCCGTTTACGCCTTCTATCGAAACTTCAAATGTATGTTATCATCATGTCGCACGGTTCTACCTTTTTGCTGTCGTTGAAGGAAAATATCTCGTAACATGGTTGTGCATCGGTCCAAATATAACATCGCTTATTGCACCTGCTGATTTTCAATAAAACACTAACTTTGTTAATAGATTCTTCTGTTCTTGTTGACCTTTTGAATTTCGAAGGTTTCTGATTGAGAGTTGAAGCATTTCGAGCTTTTCTGACCCGAGACCTAATCGCTCTTTCACTGGAACACTGATTTAGGAATTTAATCCATAACCAGAATCTTTGTGTTTTTAAAATATTTTCTTATACATTATCCTCAATGGCAACTTAATTACTGCGAACCGAGCTACTCATTCTCACCTATCGCGCTCCTCTACCGCAAACCTCTACAACGTTATAGTTGTTAAAAGTCGTACGTTTTTTATGACCCAGCCTGTATTAAATACTTTTTATATTGTTCGCCTTAAAAAAATTAAATTAAAATAAACAAATAAATCATTCCTAAAACGCAATGTTTGGTTACTCTAAGAGACCTAGTGGCACAAACTCTACGTCATGTGCATGGAGTTGAGATTGATTGTGCCTTTGATCAAAAACTAAAAGGTTACATTTCTTCACTTAACCAAAATTAATAAATGTCTCTTTACAATTTAATTGCAATTCTTTGAAACGTTTGTGATTCTCATTCCACGGTTCTTGGACTTATTTGAAGCTATTTGCCATTTGTCTGCATTTTCAAAGCAGCACTTTGTGTAACTAAACAAATTAATGAAAGAAAAACAAACACTTTCAAATGCGAAGATCTACAACCAACAACATAATAATAAGAAAAATCAACAAAATTGCTGTACATAGACCGTCACGTCGCGTCGATACTTTGTTGCGACGAATGAATCTGTGTTTGTTGAAGACAAGTTCATGTTTATTCCTTCTCATAAGACTGAATATTCCCCAGTCAGGTCGGCTTCATGTAAATACTCCAAACATCATTTACTGAGAACGATGTAGACTAAACTATGCCACATTAAGACTTACTGTCAAAAATGTTCTAACACAAAACAATTATCACTTCCCAACTTGACCCACATAGTTCATGAGTTTGATTTAGTTTAACTTCTGCATGAGAATTTTTTGGTTTATTTTGTTTTTGGTTACGATTTTAGAGCGTCTCTCGTGTCTACTTTTGAAAAAGACCTCACAGTTGATAGTTCTAGAAAAATCTTAGCTATGCATTTCATTGCTAAGCTCACGGCAATTGTTTTTCTCCTGTCATTTGCCAATTGTTACGATTGTGATTTTAAAGGCAACGATACAGTGCTTAGTCGTCCAAGACGTTTTCTTGATTTCATAGACCAAACTCGTGTGTTTGTATGTCTTTTGTCATAATGTGGTGAATTAATTTTTCAATTTGTCAATCTTTTGTAAAGTTTCGTGTCAATTACAAAGTGAATGTGCTTACATGGGGTGCACTTTGGGCTCATGCATCAGGATGGAAGGCAAACATGAATTTGTTGAACAGCAATAAGGCCTTGAGGCCATTCCGCAGGGATACCTATGAAATGTTGAAGAACCTCCTAAACTAGTAGGTCTGAGATAGTGAAATATTTTTTCTTTAAAAGCTACGATTATGTGATTTATTTAGTCAAGGATTCGATGGACAAGCGTGCATTTTGAAAGCATTCTGCACAGCCACTAGGAAGTCTGATGGAGACATGGCAAACGGAATGTTGTTCAAGCTGTTGAGGCATTTATTTACGTAAGTGGCTATGAAAGTATCTTTAAAAAAATATAAGTTTGTTTGTTTGTATAGATATGTAAAGTGGCGCAAAAGAGGGGGAAGCCTCGGGTCTATTGCATTTCACTCAACCATATCTTGTGAGGGAATGAAAGGGAACTACAATTTTTTGCAGATTTCGAGTTACTAATCAAGAGTGCGGTTTTCATTTCAATGAAGTTGGTAACCGAGAAACTGCCAATGCCTCGCGAAAGTTGATATCCATGAAAAAACTTTCTTTCCTTAGTATTATAAGGATTCGAACCTCGAACCTCTCACTTAATAGGCAAACACGTCAATCAGTACGCAACAGGCATCACTCGTTTGTTTGTTATAAAATGAGAATCTGTTAATTAAAGGCTTATATAGGCGGCCTCGGCACTTGAGTGTCGTTATAAGATAGAAAACAGAAATTAGGTAATTGAAGATTGAGGATTTAAGTTTAAAGATTGAAGATAGAAGATAGAAGATAGAAGATAGAAAATTATGGATAAATAAATAAATAAATAAAATAAATAGGGTGGCGCAACAGAGCGTGGAGCCCCTGGGCCTAGCGCATTTCTCACAACCATGCCTTGTGAGGGAATGGAGGGGACCTACAATTTTTCGCCGGTTCCGAACGGCTAATTGAGAACGCGCTTTTCATGGCAATGAGTTTACTAACGGAGGACTTGCCAATTCCTCGCGAAAGGCGATACCCGTGGAAAAACAATTTTTTCATTTTGCCTCTGCTGGGATTCGAACCTCGAACCTCTGGGTTAGCAGGTGGACATGCTAACCATCAGGCCACGGGTACCATTACCACGGGAAAATTATGGATAGAGGAAAGATATGTACGATAAAAGAAATATATAGAACATAAAAATTTAAAGATAAAAGACAAATGATGAAAAAAGATAGAAGAAAAACATTAACTTCTCGTAAGCGGCTTTCATATCATTCTTTGATAAAATAGACTAAACAAAAACCGGGTCTTCGTAGATATCTTCTTCTATCTTTTTTAAGCTTCACAAAGTCCTACCAAGCGTTTGTAAAAATTGGTTGAAATAAAAGTATGTTAAACTCTGCCGTTACTGGCCTGTCAAAAGTTTTTCGTCGAATATCAAATGCATTTTGAAAGAAATAGAAAAAATATAAAAATAGTTGCTACCAACTTTGTTGCATCCATTTCACTCTTAACCTTTTTTTGCTTTGTCACTCCAACATAAACTTTTTCTCTCTATGCTAACAATTTGTCAGTTTTTGACATGGTTGCTCGTAAAAACATTCAAATCGATATCAAACACCGAACTAATCTTCCGGATAGAAAATTAAATAAAACTATGAAATTTTGAGAAGTGCTTCTCTGTTGACATCTTTTACGTCCATTTTTATTTGGAAACTCGTAGTCGGGCTGTAGTCGTTGCAAACGTTATTTAGATTTAATGAAAGGAGCTCTCATGTTGATATAAATTGAGTTTTGTTTGAGTTTCTATTCAACATTATATAGTTTTGATGGCATGTAAAATAATTTTTTCTAAATGGGGAACAATTTTGGCCCCTGGGATTGGCTTTGAAGCCGATATTAAAAAACTGACTGACCTGAGTAGGCTTCTAATATCGTAAAGATAAGTATATTGTCTCCCATTGCTTGGCATTCAGTGAAACACTCTCAAAAGGCATTTTCAACGTTTATTTCCCATTTTTAGGCTTGACAATCAGGAGCCTGTAACACAAAGACCAAAGTCTATAGGTCTCTTGCAAGGTCCTGTAACACAAAGGTACAAGTACTGGCAACATAAGTGAAACATGAAATCTGTACAAAATATTGTACAAAAATAAAAGTTTTTCTTTCTACAAGTGTAATGGACATAATCATACAAGTGGCTCTTAACTTGTGCACTTGTAACTTTGTGTTACAGGCCTCTGAAAAGGTCCATTATACTTGTGGAAGAGCAAGCAAACTTGTAGCAGCTGTGTGTTACAGACATTTCTTACACTTGTCACAATTCACATGTATTACAAATACTTGTAGTTTTGCGTTACAAGCCGCAGGTGTGCATTTGAAGTGTTCTTAGAGTTGAAAGGCTGGCTGATGACAATATGTTATTCTGATTCTTTTGAGGCAGATATTTAAGTGAATTGAAGTTATTGCCGAACTCGGTAAATGAGTAAGTGGAGACAACTTGATAAAAAACATTAAATCTGGTAGAATGGCCCCTATAACAAAGCACGTCGTAGCGATTGCGGACTACGAATACCACAATAGAAGCATCACAGACGCCCTTGTAGTGAATGTTTTGCCACAAAATTTGTTACTATTAATAAAGTTACTAACAAGTTACAAAATTTTGTTGCTAAGCGTTCTTTACGAAGATGTTTTTAGTCATTTCTATTTGACATTCGTAGTCCGAAATTGCTACGACGGGAACGGCCATCTTGAAATGAAATGAAATGAAGTCATAAGTCATACGTTTAGTAATAAACAGAACATTTGAACGAACTCGATTCAATTAATGTTTGAGTGAAGATAGTTTTTTTTTCAGTTTTATGTCGTTTGGGTTTTAATTTTTTACATCTTTCTAAACCTTAAATTTTTGTGTTTGAATTTTTTTTATTTTTAGACTAAACGAACATGACCGCAAGCACTTCTCGTATTTGAAGGACGAAAATTGTGACCAAATTTTGCATCATCACTGTCCGCTGAGTTTTAGCAGCATTTCTCCATACACTGATGACATCTAAAAGCAAAGTGGAGCTGTTCCATTAGATTGAAATATAGAAAGTATAACCGATTGTCTCACTCATTTTGGACTAAATACATTTTGAAATGAACAAATTATGGAAAGCTAACTGTTTTCATTTAATTGCTGAAGTTAAGACAATTTGAATGCTTTCACTTGTGATTCAGAGATTCAATGAGTTAGTGCATCACAGTAAAGTACCTAATGGAACTCTGCACATGGAAGGAAATAAAAAAATAATTTTTTTTTATCTGTGTTGCTTCCAAATGGTAGATCAATTGATACTCAATGAGCACAGTACGCTTATCTCATTTCAATCCTTTCAACAGCAGTTGATTGTTCAGGTTAATTTGAAGGGGCACCTCTTCGACCGCGACGTAATGGTCAGCATGTCTGCCTGTTACATGGCAGATGGGAGACTGAAATAAGAGTTCTAAAAACATCATGTTTTTTTCCACGGGTGTCGCCTTTCGTGAGGAATTGGCAAGTCCTCTGATAGTAAGTTCCTTTCCATGAAAATCGCTTTTTCGATTATCCGTTCGAAGTTGGCAGAAAATTGTAGGTCCCGTGCATTCCCTCCCAAAGCATGGCTGTGAAAATTGCGCTAGACCCCTCCTTGTTGCGGTGCCTATTTTGTTTATCTTCATATTCGTTTGGAATCGGTATCAAATTGAAGGTTTTTGAAATGCGTTGCCGAAAAGTCATAAAATTTAGAAAAGACCGCGATTTTTAGGAGTTGTCATGATACAAGCGGTGACTGTTTAGCGGCAAAATGATCCTTAATTTCATATTTCATCGAAAATTTTTCTCCAGTGGCGAGACTTTTTACTACGTTAACGTTACGTTGCGTACCGCCACTTAACATTACGTTACGTTACGAAAGAAGTATTGGTGAAAGTGTCTCTAAAAACTAAATCAGTGAACTGCACCGGCATAACTAGAAGAATATACATCGCGTGATTTCAATGGACATCAAAGCTGCGGATAGACGAGTTATAAAGGCACATTGTAAGGAAATCGAAGAAGTAGAAGAGGAAGGTGTCTAAAGGCGGTATTACACTATCATATAAATATGGCCAGTTGACAAAAAAAGTATGGCACAACATTGTCATATAAGTGTGATAGTCATATATATATGGCAGTATTTGTATGTCTCCATATATATGACAATGATTCTAGAGCCATATATATATGGTGTAGAGTAATACAAAATCATAATTGTCACCATATAAGTATGTTCGTCTTGTTTCAAGTCGCGTAGAAATAAAGGCATTTTTCTTTTCTTTTTTCATTATTATCTCAGTCACTTTTTATTAAAATTTACATCTATGTACGAGTATGCATTTGTAATAAAATTTCAGATTTCACATAAACACTCCGTGCATTCAACGTACAATACAAATAGAAATAAAGAAAAAACTACAAAAAGAGAAATAAAAATAAAAAAACATAGGATGCCGATTGTATGACAAGCGCAAGTCATATAAAATCAATCGATTTTTATATGGCTAGTTCAATATATTCATGCTTGCCATACTTTATATGGCGCAGGCTGTCATATAAGTGTGATAGCGATACTTTTCTTTGTCATATAATTATTGTTTGCCATATAAATTGTCCATATATATATGGCATAGTGTAATATCACTTGCAATATTTACAGAAAACGTGCCATACATTATATGACGACTTTGTTCATATATATATGATAGTGTAATACCGCCTTAAGGTGGTGCAATCAAGTGGAAAAAGACCTAAAAGCACTTCCAGAAACTAGACCTAGAACACTACAACGTACTGAGTGGCAAAGCGGCGAACTTAGAAAAAAATAAAAAAAGACGAACACATTTAACGGACATTCACTTCGTGTTGGTTCTTTAAAGTGTTTACTTTGAGCATCGTGATCCAGAAAAGATCACAGCTTCACACTAGTGATCCGCTTAGAAAACTTCGATGCTTTGGGTTCTTTCATGTCTGAGCCCAGCTAAATACGGATTTTATTGCAATTTTTTGTTCCAGGTGTGATTTCCTCTCTGAACACGTTGTAAGACATTGCCTTTTCGACGGGTTTCTCTGGATCTCTGCTTTGAACTTAAATAATCACTGAACAGGTCGTGCTCTATTTTTTCCAAGGCAGTATTTTTGAGGTGAAAGACTCCACGAACTTTCCTACTTCTATAGTAACTTCTGAGCGTTAATATGAACGATAAAAAAAACGCCCCCGTACACGAGAAAAACATTAGACGAAAGAGTTTGGCGCACGTGTTTGTCGTTTAAGGCCTTGGCCGTATGATTTCTCGAAGTAGCGATCAGAGTTGGCCACCGAAATCCTGTAATTTACGAGCAACGTCTTTAGATTTTCTTGTTTGGAGCTACGTGAAATTAATGTCCACGCCAACGACCCACAATCCCTTTAAGGCCTCAGATATGAAGTACGTGAAGTTAGGGCATACCGCCGCAAATGTCATTTAAGAGAACCTTGCACTTTTCTTGAACGGTAACATCAATTCCTTGTTTTAGTTTACGCTCCACGCGTCATACCGAAAGGACGAATAAAATTGGTAACAAGTCACTGTTGTTATAAAAATTCTTCTGAAATGTTGACAACTGGCTTTTTTCCAATGAGATTTGAATTTCCTCTTTTGTCCAAAATCAATTGCACTGATTACCCCATTCTATGCCTCTTTACTCTTCATTCCAAACTATGACACTGTTTTCTCGGTCAAATTATAAAACCATTTTGTCCAATAGTTGTATTTCAACTGTCACTGGTCATGTTAAGTGATAAATGAGCACTAACTTCCATTAAATTAGGACTTGGCTTTACAATTACACCGAACATTATTATCTGTTTACATAAATCTCCCACATCCCATTCACCTTTATACTCAACCAACTCTCTTGTTGATGTGATTTTCAATTAATCGTCTAAATAGACATGAACATCGGACACATTTGCATAATTTAGAAAAGAGTTCCTAAAAACTCAAATTTCTAAAGTGCTAACTGTCTATTCAAATTATAACGAATTCAAACACAGCCAACACATGCATATGTATATAAATATACGAACTTCAGACTTTCTAGGAAAACCTCTCATTTAGTTGGAAACGATTTGGATTCATCGCTTGGCATTCGACTGTCAGTATCAGGGTAATCGTCTTTCGACTAATGCACTTTTTATCGTTTCGCAACCAATTAATTACTCGAAGATGAATTTCAAGTTAAAGCAATGTGAACGTTTTGAAAAATCTCTAGCGTGTGCTATTTTCGGTCTTACTTTGTCGGTTATGGTATTGGTTTTCAATTTGACTGTCCAATCAGAGAATAAAGGAAGTGTGTCAATTCGAGTTTTGAACGAGCCTAGTTCCGAGAATTTAGAAAATATACTTTTTCAAGACAGAACGCCTTTTAGGGAGTTGAAGAAGACTGATGAATTTGCATTCAGTGTATCAAGTGAAAGCGATGGATTTGCTGGGTCGTTTCTTAGGGGAAAAGATGGGCAGACAAAGGAAAACACAACGGATGCTCTAGTTTACCGGAAGCGCCGCTATTTGCAATTTCCTGAAGGAAGTTCCTTCCAATTAGGTATGTCGTTATGTTTTATTTCTTTCTTGTAAACAACTTCCGCTGGGAAGGTAATGGAGGCTCCTTTTCTGAACTTAAGATGACAAACGTAGTTTGTGTATTTAAGCGAGGCAGTAAGGCTCCTTTTTCATTAACATATTATGGGAAGATGTAAATTGAATGTAGAAGTTTCCTTCAAGTATTTTTTAAATTCTCTTCTTAGTTAAGAAGGATTTGGTGATATTTAAAAGGACCGAAGTTTAAAAATAATTCTCAATTTTGACTGTATGTTTAACAGCGTTGAGTTTTAGAAATGCTAAACAAGGAAATGTATGCTACTAGTTAAAAAAGGAATAGTTTCGTTTTAGTTTCAAAGCTTCATTCTTAAAATTTCACAATTTAACTGTGTAACTTTTACATTATTTCTCCTTTTTGATGGTTAGCTTGTGGAACTATCACGTGAGCTAATACCGTACCAATACAAGTAATAACAGGTGCAAGTAAGCTGTCGTAAAAATTTTGCCATAAACCTGCAAAAAACTTAGACCAAATAGAAATACAGCTATTGCCCCTTTAAGGTGCTCGAACGTTTTTTTCCAAACAATCGCAGCCTTTTTCAAACCTTCATTTTCATTAAGCCTGTTTCCAACGTCCTAGAAAACATCAGATATCGTACCGTTTCATAAAAATGGATCTAAGAACGATGTGTCTAAAAATTGGTGGATTTTGTTTCCCATGCCTTGTGTAGGTACGCTAGATAAGGGAAATGAAGTTGATGTATTTATATTTCTAATGATTTAAGTAAGGCATTCGAAGAAAAGTCATGCAACACCATCCTTTTCCAACATAAAACCATAGGCTTTACCTACCCAGTTTTTTATCTCTTGGGTTAGTACTTAACTGACTCAAAGAAAATATTTAGTAGGTCATTTTTCCTCGCTCCTTTCATTACACCTTTCGGCGTCCCTCAAGTGAGCCACCTTTGCCCGTTAGTTTTTATTTTACCCACTTATGATACTTTTAAAATTCTCAATTTTAAGGTTTTAGTATACACGTATGATATGTTCATTGTGCTTCCTCAACGGAAACGTTGACGTGTCAGCTGATATGATATCTAACGCGTGATTCTCAACGGCGCGGCATGAGTAACTGTTCCTCACAGAAAAAAAGTATCATTCCCTAAGAGGCGATAAGGGATAGAGAAAGAACTTTTTGAATGTTTAAAGACGACTTGACAGTAGAAAGCCGAATTTCATTCAAATTGACCAGAATTGTCTGTAAGGCTCTTAAGAAAAGCCAATTTTTTGCATTCTCAAAAGTAAGGCAAAAAATACTGTCGTGTCCAAAACGAAGCAAAGTTTCAGGCATTTTTTAAGACTTAAAGAGCTAGACCATGTCATCGGTCCGAACGCTCGTCTTAAAAGACTCTCCGGATTTCAGTTCCATTGATAAACCAATTTGTTGGCAGTTCAATTCGCTACAAACTCCACTTTTGCTGATAGCATATTGGCTCCACCTGAGTTTGAGTCTGCAAATTCTGTAATGAAGCATATTTTTTTTCGAGCTCGCTCGGTTGCGAGAGTCCTCAAAGATATCAATATACCTAGATCCGCTGGCCTTGATGGTACCGCCGCCGTAATTTTGGAGAGGTGTTTTTCTACGCAAAAACTGCTGCGTGAGCTTGGTTCCTTCTTCCTTCTTTCTGCACTCTTACCGAGTAGATGCAAAACTGCATTTGTTTAGCTCGTCCCTAAAATAAAGTGAATCTTCCTCCCCTTCCAATTACCGTCCAATTGCACCAAAGTACCTTTTTTTCAAGGTTATGGAAACGATGATAATACGTCGACTCATAAAATATCTTGAAGAACGAAAGTTTCTTAATGGCCAATAGTACGGCTTTTGTAGCTAAGGGTCCACTGGTGATTTGATGGCATATCTCATCGAAAAGTGAAACCAATCTTTACATTGTTCTGGAGAAAGTAAGATTATTGCGCTTGATATTTCTAAAGCATTTGATAGAGTTTGGCATCAGATCTTTTATCGAAAATGCGAGCTTTTGGTATCGATGAGTCTCTTCTTCGTTATATTCGAAACTACATACGTGATCGTTTTGGAGAAGTAATATTTTATGCTTCAAGTCTGATACCCACTCTATAAGTGCTGGTGTGCCCCAAGGCTCCGTTTTGTCTCCGCGTCTCTTCCTTATTTTTGTGGACGATTTCTTGTCTGAAACTTTAAATGCTCTTAACTGTTTTGTTGACTACTCAGCCCTCAGCTTCTTATGCTCCTTTCCAAATTCACGTATTGGCCCTTCAGGTGAGGAACTCGAACGGTTGCATATGGTTAGCGTTAGCTCATTGAATTCTTCCCTTGATAGCATGGTTTCATGGAGTAATGTATAATATAAACCGAGTAGAATTCAATGCATTAAAAACTCAAAGCTGTCTCTTGTTGTTGAAGCTTAACATTTCTCCATTATCTGTGAATGGTAGCTTCTTCTTCTTCTTCTTTTTCATTTCCGGCGTTACGAGTAGTGATCTTGAAGCGATCACAACTCTCCCACTTTTCCGCTTCACATTAGTGATCCGCCTGTGGGGTACGCCGCGTTGACCTCAGAAAGCGTCGGCAAGCCTCCCGGTTTTGGATTGTTCCATGTCTGAGGCCAACCAAATGCTGCTGTTTTTGCATTTGCTTGTACCAGGTGTGTTTTGGCCTGCCTTTTCTTTTTCGTCGCGAATTTGTTGAAACGTTGTACGATATTGCCTTTTGGACTAGGTTCTGCGGATCTCTCCTTTGAACATGACAATACCAACTGAGCCGGTCGTGCTGAATTTTGTCCAAGATGGTACTTTTGACAAGAAGGCTTCCACGGATCTTAGTACTTCTAATTCGATCAAGCTTTGTTAGTCCTGCTGTCATCCGAAGCATCTTCATTTCGGCTGCCGTCAATTTGCTCTCATACTATTTGTACATTGTCCAACATTGTGAACCGTATGTCAGAGCTGGACGGACAACTGCTGTGTAGAGTCTTCCCTTCAACTTAGGGGGCATTTTTCGATCACAGAAGATAGCGGAGTTTTCTCGCCACGTCATCCACCCTACGCTTACTCGATGATTGATTAAACTTTTCACACTTGGGAAGCACATTTCCATTCAAACAAATGTCTGGAATAGGCTTGTCTGGATCAGAAAAAGGGCAGCACAGGTATTCAGTCTTTTTAGCCCTAATACGGTACCCATTTCCTTCCGGAACATCAATCCAAACGTCCAGTGCTCGTTGCGGGGATGTAGGATCCTCGCTTATGATGGCTCTATCGTCAGCAAAGAATAATTGTTGTACTTTATTGTCCGTTACTTTTCTTCGAGCAAATAATCCAGAACAGCAATAAAGAGCAGTGGACTCAAGACACTTCCCTGATGTACACCTACTGTTATTTGGAATTCTTCGGTGACTCCAGCTGGGCATCTCTCTTTTGTAACTGCTCCTTCGTACATGTCCATAACTATTCGCACATAGGCTTCAGGAACTCCTCGGTGTCTGAGGGCCACCCATATCAGATCTCGTGGTTGTCGATGCCTTTTCGAAGTCAACCAACACAATATGCAAATCCTCTAAGGCATCTCGGTGTTTTTCCATAATGATCCTTATGCTTTGCATTGCGTCTGTAGTTGACTTACCCGCGACAAACCCACATTGGTCATCAGACAGCCTTATTATTTTCCGCAGTCGGCTATCTAAAACCCGCTCAACGATCTTCATAGTGTGGGACATCAACTTGATCGAACGATAATTGTCACAGCTTCTGGTATCTCCCTTTCCCTTGTACATTGGAAGAAGAAAACTTTCCCTCCATTGATTAGGCAAACTGTCACCTCTTATAAGTTTGGAGATGAGAATCGTGAGCCATCTTAACCCGATGTCTCCCATATTTTCCAAAACTCATATGGTACCTCGTCTGGCCCAATCGCTTTGCCTTTTTTGGAGTTCTTAACTGCCTCCCTAACTTCTTCGACTGTGACGTCGGATACATCCGTAAAGTTAGGTGCAGCTGTTTGGAAGTGGCGCCGAGGAAACTGTTCATTCAAAAGATCATCACAATACTGACGCCACCTGTGAAGAATTTTGTCGTCATCCACAAGTAGCACTCCTTGAGCATCATTGATGAACTTCGGCGAACGAATCTCCTACGCATTTCTCCTTCTCTGAACGGCTATTTTGAAAATGGTTGCTCCCTTATTCAAGTTGCTTTGTCTTAGTTCTTGGATTGCCTGATTTGCTTCAGCAGCTGGGGCAGAAATCTCTTCCAGCTCTCGATACAGGCCCTCCATGCTTTTTGTTTGAAGTTGGGCGCACTTTTTCTTCGCTTCTTTTCTGCAGCTCTTGTATTCCATTTTACGCGCTTTTTCATTTGTATTTCTTGAGGGGCACTTTTTTTCTTTAGCTTGTTGGTGGTGTCCTTTTGAGACTCCTAACAGTGATTTGGCTCTCTCTGAGCAGGTTCGTTGAAGGCGATCCCTAGGTGTAGGTGAATGGTAGCTGCATCTGAGAAACCGAAAAGCTATCAGTACTCGGTATGTGTGTAAACGATGATCTTCGTTGGAATGATCACATATTTGAAGTCGCCAAAAATGCTGCTAAATGCTTAGGCTTCCTGAGACGATGCAGTTACTTCTTCACCTCTTCTAGTCAGGCTACAATTCTTAAAGTCCATTTCCTCCCAAAACTTGAGTATAATTCCCACATTTGATCAGGTGCTTTTCAAACATATTTGCGCCTACTTGATAGGGTACAAAGCAGAGTGTTTAACCTTAAAGGTGATAGTTCAATCTTAGAATCGATTGATTATCTTGAACATCGTGAAACGTTACCTGCCTCTATCTCTTTTATCGCTTTTTTCACAAACAATGATGTAGTTAAATGGGCAGTTTCAATCCTCCCCTGAAGCAATTTAGGAATGGTCATCAGTTTTACCATTAACCCAACTTCAGACGTACAGTGAAGTATAGATTTATATTTTAGTCGCACTACCCGAATATGAATTGCCTTGCCAGAGTCTGTCTTCACCTGCATCACGATTCACAAAAATTCAAAAGCAACGTTCATCGGTGTGCCCTATTAAATCTGCTCCTAATTTCTTAAATGTGTAAACTGTGTTTTAATCATCATAAGGGCCCTTGATGTGTGCGCAAATTAAAATATAAAAAAAGGTTGGATCGATACAAGCATTGCGAACATAAAAAACTGAGACTGAAGGCGTCAAATTTGCATCTTTGAGGCAGTCAAATTCGGTGAATGCATCTCTTCATTTCTTTTCAAAAATCGGCTGTTTGGAGTTAACAGCAATCTCACCTCAAGCGGTTATTTGCGGTGAGTGCTTCTGCCAGTACTTCTTTCCAGTGTCAAAATAGCCTTTGTGATTTCGGAATGAGCCGCAAGATGACCCACCCTGGTATGTTAATAAGTAAACCTTGTTACTCTACCGAATGAAGCATTTCAAAAAGAGTTTGTTTTTACGAAAACAATTCCTTGACATATTTTTCCTCGAAAAGAGGCTGCTTTTTCAAAGGTCATAAGTGAGGTATTCCTCAAAAACTTTTCCCAGTGATCAGAATCGTAAATTGCAAGTGGCGCTCATTCTGATAAGGACTTTTGACAGTCTCATAAGAATACCGTAATGAGGTTTTTTGACAAAATCTAGGTTTCCCACATTTTCCCAAAATATCGCTACCTTTTTTGTGTGTTAAATTATTAAGAACCCGTGCCGTAAGGGTTGGAATGTCTGCCTGTTACGTGGGAGTTTGAGGTTCGAATACCTAGAGAAAATAAAAATTGTAAAGGGGTATCGCATTTCGCGAGTAATTAACAAGTCTTCCGATAACGATTTCATTGCCACGAATAGAGATTTCTCGATTAGCCGTTCGGAATCGGTAAAAAATTGCAGATCCCCTCCATTCCTGACATATGGTTGTTAGAAGTACGTAGTGCCCCGGTGCTTTATTTAGGTGGTAGTCTTGTAGTTTATCTTCTTCTTTCAAATTGGCAACGGGGTACGTAGTGCCCCGGTGCTTTATTTAGGTGGTAGTCTTGTAGTTTATCTTCTTCTTTCAAATTGGCAAAGGTTTTTTGTCATCTTCAAAGGTCTGACCTGCGAAAGCATCAGCAAAACCTTCCAGGTTCTAACTATTCCGTTTCTTTGATCAAACAATTGCTAGTGTGTCGTAATTTTTTGTGTCACTACTTTTAGTAAGTGACCTCACTTTCGTTTTCCCCACTGAATATCAGAGTCTTTCCTCAAGGACATCTGACCATTTCATCAACAAAAGCTGATCCACTATCGATCAGATGCCAGATGCCTGATGTTTTTCATTCGAAATCGTCAGTTGCTATTCGTAAAAATGTAGGATACTTGTGTTGGCTTCCTTATCAGCAAAAAATAACTAGTGTGTGTACATTCTAGATTCCGTTACCCTTCTTTTAAACTGGCCATCGAAAGTACCTCGATGAAGAGAAGAGCGCTCAAGGCGTTTCTTTGTTGTGTACCAATGGAGATTTGAAAGAATTCAGTTGGACATCTAAGTTTTGTGGCTGCTGCCTCGTACACCGGTTTCAATTTTATGAGTCTTTTTAAAAAAATCTTTTTACCAGTAGCGATTTTGTCCATATTAAAAGATTTGCAACCCCTGGAAGTGCGCGTGAATTATAGAAAATCTTTGTTTCAATCCTCATCGTGGTAGTAAGTGAGTTCGGTGTGTGTAACTTTTGATTTTTTTTTCAGTTTTTGATATCCTTCTTCCAGTGAGAGACTATACAAACTATGCCATTTTGGGTGTAACATGCGCCCTTGCATTTGAACTTCCAAGTAAGCCTCTGAGTGAGCTTGAAGAAGATTTGCTAGAGAAGTTGCGTGAGGGTGAATATGGTCAAAACACGCAGGAGATATCTCGGAACGACTCTAGTCAAAATTCTGACTACGTTGATGCTCAGCATATCCAAAATCGCATCAAAGACAAATTCTCTGACGTAATATACGTTCATCCTTCTGAGTATGAACACCGATTCCATCACAAGCCCTCAATCTACCAAAATGAGGCATTTGGATTAAAGGAACACACCAAGTATATTCCTCGACCTTCGTATTACGTGCCACAGCAGAACAGACCCATTTACTATACGAATAATTACCTGAAATCGCCATCGTACTTGAGTCCGACAAAGAATATAAAATTCGATGCAGGGAATCCTTTTGAATCGCCTTGGGTATCTGGACACTATAACAGGTAATGTAAAAAACCGCAGTGCGTAATTTTGATTCCGTAAATATTAAATTTTTAAAGTCGTACTCTCAAGTTTGTTTGCCAAGTACGATTATCGCCTTCTCGATTTGATAGACGGAGTTTAAAACAAAAAGATCTTTGAAAAAAATTAAAAATTAAATACACCAAAAAACATGGATGACAATTGAGGGTGTGGACCTCGTTTTCGACAAGAAATTCTTATTGAAAATAAGTTCCGTTGGAAGTTTTTGCCTCTTTATGAATTTTTAAAAGTAAAGTTTTGTTTGAGAGGAATGCCCTGCATCCTCATAGATTATTGTGACGGCTTAATTAAGTGCGCCATTTTAAGTCTTTTACGATTTTATTTATTGTTTTCGTGAACGGTAGACGACACTATTTCTATTCCTTGCAGACCAAACTTACGGCGCCATGATAATAAGCCAAAGCGAAAGCAGCATGCAGTCTACCACATCATAGCAAAGCGAAGCGATCAAGGAAGTCATTCTAACAACGAAAAGTCAACCATCGCCGAAGCCTCTAACCCCTGGCTTGAGAAATTGGATAGAATTCATCTCCAATACCATCGCTCATCAAGGCATGCTCTTTACTCGAAAATCGAAGCTATGTTCAACAGGTTAGAGAAACTTTCATTCCTGTCAGTTGCACTTTACACTCTTCTCTTAAAGGCAGGGTAAAAACGGCACGGAGTGTGTACTAAGAGCCCTGTGTGAAACTGGCCAAAGAAAGCACCAAACAGAACCAGAGGGAGTTGTTACGGAAGTGTTGAGAGCTGTGTTTACATTGCCAGAAGCTGATGCAGAAACGCGGATTAAGAACTATCTACCTATCCACAGAGCAAGAGATGAGGCTCATGCCAACCAACAAAACTGTGCCGAAGAATATCCGTTGTGTGAAAATTTCATTTGGGAGTGGAAACCCAACTTTACTCATGAGGCCACGGAACATTTCATAAATTCACACGTCGTCAGTTCATAAATAAAATTCAGATAATGAACTGTTTTGTTATGTTTCTTTCAATATTTTACTCGGTCGGAATGTTCGAGTCCAGGAAGAGTTGAGTGTACTTAGATATTCTAAGTGTTCTGTTCTGTTTGTTGTGCTAATTAATGTGGTCACGACTTCCCCACACAAACTGAAGAGCCCCATGACCACGTTCTTCACACTCTATATTCAGTTCACTAGTAATTTTTTCAAGAAACAGAAGCAAGAAAGTTCATCGGCATTGCCGACTTAAAAGTAAATATCAAATTAATTTGATAAACAAACAATTTGTTTTATTTATTAATTTGTTATTTTATGTAAATGGCGCGTTTTTATTCGTTTTTTAATCAAAAGTGAAAATGCATTTAAATCCATTGAAAAATAGTGTGTGGTTTTGTGTTGTGGTGTTTGTCGTATCTTTTCTATGCTTGGAGTTGGCGGCCACAGATGAATCATTTAACGATCATATAATCAACGGAAGGTTTTTGAACGATGATTTGGAATGGGAGGATTATGATCCTGATGTACATGATCATACGAAGCTATTGTCGAGAAGCAGGAGATATTTGACGTTTCCTGCTGGGAGCTCCTTTCAATTGGGTAAGAGACTTTTTTTGAGGCAATGACTTTAACAGAGCTTTTTAATCGTGTAATACTTAAGATATTTTGGATAAGGTTTTAAGAATTGAGATCTCCAGAAAAAGGTTGTTATTGTTTATTCATTTATTTGTTCCTGTATTCTTAGAGCCCAAGTTTTCATAGTCAAAAATTGACACTTCCATAACTCTTGAAAGTGACGTCTTTTTCGCATAAAGATTTAGGTTACAGACCTGATACCACTTTGTGAGAAAATAATTGAACCCATTTTTCTATTGGAGGATTTTAATTTTAAACTACTATCTGGAGCACTCAAACTTCTTTTATTAGCTTTCCATGAACTCATAGAAAACCCAAAAGACGAGACCATAATAAATAGTCTTGGACACCATGTCTATTCTGCATATCTGTAACCTGATTCTATGCGATGCAAGCGCACAACACCAACAACACCAAATATCTGTAATGGTCAAATACAAAAGGCCAAGTTTTTGCATGACCAAAAAGTAAGACAAAAAATACTGTTGAGTCCAAAAGGAAGCAAAAGCTTTTGGTCTTTTGTGAAGAAAATTAAGAACTCGACCACGTCATTTTTTCGAACTCGCTCGGTTGCGATAGTCCTCAAAGATCTCAACGTACATAAATCCATTGGTCCAGATGGTATCCCCGCCGTTATTCTGAAGAGGTGTTCTTCTACGCTGGCAAAACCACTGCGTAAACTTTTCCATCTTTCCTTTTCTGCTGGGATTTTCCCGAGCAGATGAAAAACTGCATTTGTCCGATCCCTAAAAAAGGCGAATCTTCCTCCCCTTCCAATTACCGTCCAATTGCACTAATGTCCCTTCTTTCCAAGGTCATGGAAACGTTGATAAACCGTCAACTTATGAAATATCTTGAAGAACGAAAGCTTCTTAATGACCGTCAGTACGGCTTTCGTGGCAATCGTTCCACTGGTGATTTGATGGCTTATCTCACCGAAAAGTGGAACCAATCTTTACATTGTTTTGGAGAAAATAAGATTATTGCGCTTGATATTTCTAAAGCATTTGATAGAGTTTGGCATCAGGCTCTTTTATCGAAAATGCGAGCTTTTGGTATCGATGAGTCTCTTCTTCGTTGGACTAGAAACTACCTTTCCGATAAATCTGATACCCACTTCATACACGCTGGTGTGCCCCAGGGCTCCGTTTTGTCTCCTACTCTCTTCCTCATTTTCATTAATGATCTCTTGTCTGAAACTTCTAATCCTCTCAACTGTTTTGCTGACGACTCGACCCCTCAGCTTTTCATATTCGTTTCCAAATTCACGTCCCTGCTCTTCGGATGTGGAACTGGAACGGTTGCTCATTAACATCGTAGAAACGTTACCTGTCTCTATCTTTTTTATCGCTTTTTCACAAGCAGTGCTCTAGTGATATAGCCAGTTGCATTCCTCCCCTGAATCAATTTAGCCGCAACACCCAACTTGCTAGGAATGCTCATCAGTTTTACCTTGAGCCCAACTTCGGACGTACAGTAAAGTATAGAGATTCATATTTTAGTCGCACCACCCGTATGTGGAATGCTTTACCTGGCTCTGTGTTTCCCCTGCATTACGATTCACAAAAATTCAAAAGCAACGTGCATCGGTGTTTCCTATTAAACCCTCTCCTACTTTCCTAAATGCTCGCACTGTGTTTATAACATTATAAGGGTAGTCATAACCCCTTGATGTGCGCGTTTATTATAAAAAAAAAACGCTCTAAACGTCATTACAGGACTACATACCTCCAATTCACCTTCTTGGAGAACACAAAGCCTCATCCTTCAAGGCAAGATATGATCTGGTATACGGACGGGTTAAAAATGGAAACTGGTAAAGGTTCCGGCATTTTCAGCTACTCTCCCAAAACGAATTTCTCAGTAAGTCTGGGTAGGTCACTCGTCCATTTTCCAAGATGAAGTCTGTGAGGCTTCTTTGTCTTTGGCTGGGGCAGAACTCAGCGGAACCAAGGTTTTTCCCAAGGAAGCTCGAAAACTTCGGCTGCGTCAATTCAACTTCTAAATAACGAGGCGAGACACGGAAAATACGAATTATTATAATTTCTAATTACTGAATAATTAGTTAAATGACAAATCTTTACAAAAAGTGTTCAAATATGTTATAAATCAGGATATTTAATTACCCAGCGCCTGGCACGGTCGGGGCGGTAAATGTTCTTGGTACGTCTTCTTGTTTCTTCGGAACGATAGAGGTTGGTTTGATCGTCCTGGGGCGGTACGGGCTTTCTCTTTTTAGCTGGCTTCGTTACTGCAACCTAGTACTGAATACGCTCCTGTTAATAAGTAAGTGTCTATATTAAGAACGTTGCCCAGAATCTGGCGCACCACTTCTTGAAATAACAGGGGGCGGAGTGGCTACCGCAAAGCCACAGATGGTGAATTGTCCTGGAGAGCCGCTTGAGAGCACCACCAAGGAAATTCAAACTACTCAGGAATCTACCGGCTAGGCCACTTGAGAGCACCGTCCGGGCGATTCGGCAAGATATATTTGGGGAATTTATCGCACGGGACACTTGAGAGCACCGCCCGAGAAACTCGGAGGGGAATATATGGGAATTTAACGACTGGGTTCTGGGCCGCTTGAGAGCACCGTTCGAGAAACTCAGCGGGTATTTGGAAAATTTATCGGGGGCCGCTTAAGAGCACCGTCCGAGTAATTCCGGGTTAGAAGTAGGATTGGAGAAGCAAAAGAATAATATTAAAATGGTATTCCCACAACTAACATTGGTAGTTTCTTCTCTGATTTTTCACCTCAATTTCACTTCTACTTATAATGTTTTGAGCCAAGAGTAAATGTGAGGTGCATTGGATGAGTTGAACTATTTCTAACTTAACTAATTTACCTGCCACTGCTTGGTAGAATTTATTTTTGTATGGAGCCAAGTTCACGATGTGCACGAACCGAATAATGTATTTGCACCTACGGTTGGTCTTTGGCGTTCGCTGTGTTGTGGAGCATGTTTTTACTTGGCTGCGCAAATCTTTTCTTAGTGTCCATGTCTTTCTTATGGCAAAGCGACTATATTGTACGATTCGTAGGGTGAGATGTAGGCGGTTCGGCGATGGCAAAGAAAAAGTGTGACGCATCGTCACAAGTCTTTGCCATTTACGAATTTTCGAGAATAATATGTTCATCGAAGACGAAAAACATAACAATATTCATTTTTCAGCTGCACTAAAGGCGTTAAGCTCACTTGTAATAAGATCAAAACTAGTCCAAGAGACAGTCATGTCACTCTCTGAACTAGCAAGGAAAAACACTGTAATCCTCCACTGGATCCCAGCACACGAAGGCTATGATAGTAACGAGAAAGCAGACATCTTAGCTAAAGACGGCGAATCTAAATCATTCGTCGGACCTGAACCCTTCTGCGGTGTAAATAAGAGCACCTTCAAACACACTGCCAAGAACATCCTACTGGAAGAATCAAATAAAGCTTGGCTTAGCTCATCTAGCCAAACCTGTTCAAAACTCTTTTTACCAGAATATATTGAAAAACATCAAAATTTCTAGTGAACTTCAATAGGGAAACCCCTTAAAATTTGAATAGGACTACTAACTGGCCACTGTTCTTTAAAGAAACATCTTCACTAAATGAGACTAGTAGCATATCCCATCGGTAGACTATGCCTCGAAAATGAAGAGACTTCTCTGCACATCATTACAGAATGTCCAGCACTTTTCCGCCTTAGATAGCAAATGCTTGACTATGAGATCATCCCCCTAGATAAACTCAAACTCATTCACCCACAGAAGATTACTAACTTCTGGTTCAATTCAGGAGCAGGAGAACTGTCCTGAAACCTCACATGGGTTGGCACAATAGATTTCATTCAGACACCGCATTGCCCAGAGCTGAGCAAGCTCTTCCCGTCCCCTTGATCTAATCTAATCTAACCTGATTGTTGAAAATGCAGGACATTCACAGAGGAAGTCATCTGCGGTATCGTCGTTTTCCCCAAATGACTAGTCTAAAGCTTTTCAAAAGAGAAGTGGCACGTGGCAACGGCAATAAGTTTTCTACAGTCTTTTCTGCTACAGGATTGCAAAAAAAGGTTGCATTGCTCTTATTATCGTTCGAAAGCATATGCTAGTCGCCTGTTTGAATGCAATGGAAGCATGGTATCAACGGATGTGCTCTTGACAGATCAAACCGTTGATTGCAGCTGAGTGTTATAGTTGAGATTATCTAAATACTGATTCAGGTCAGGATGGTTCTCGCTGCAAACACAAATACTATCTAGCAATGCTTCGTTAAGTTGCATACGCCTTCGTTTAGTTGGCAGACGGAGACGGATGAATGTGCGTACTTTTGGTTTGATTGTTATGATGAGCTGCTAAGTGGTGTTAGGCGTAAAAGTGAGTTGAAGATAAATGATGGACTGAAGGATAATAGAGATGGCAACGTATGGGTCACTTAGGCGAGTACAGTGACTTGGTTGGGTGGGTTGAGGAGATTTCTCGCGATTGCCATGAGAACATCTCGATGGTACCAAAGAATGGCATGAATTTGTGGATACGGGTTACAGTCCCACACCCAACGACGACCAGGAGCCGCACAAGCATGTGAGGCAATGCGTAGTGAGGCGTGTTTCCTTACTTATGGTGACGCGCTACAGTCCGGGTCGGACTAGGGCCTCAACCAACATGCTTCTCCAGCCAGCTCGGTCCCTGGCAGCTGCCTCCAGTTTTGCACGACTGCTGCGCCGTCCCTCTGGATTGGATTCGAAGACTTTCCGGGCCGGAGCGTTGGTGTCCATTCGCACTACATGACCCAGCCATCTAAGCCGCTGGACCTTAACTCGTTTGACAAGGTCAGTGTCGCTGTACAGCCCGTACAGTTCGTCTTTAAATCTTCTTCTCCACTCTCCATCTATGCAGACAGGACCAAATATCACCCGAAGAATTTTTCTCTCGAAGCATCCTAAAGCGCTCTCATCTACCTTTGACAAGGTCCATGCCTCTGCGCCATATATAAGAACCGGGATGATAAGTGTCTTATACAGGGACACTTTAGTTGCTCGAGAGAGGACTTTACTACTCAATTGCCTTCTTAGTCCGAAGAAACAGCGATTGGCAAGAGTTATTCTTCGTTTGATTTCAGCGCTGGTGTCGTTGTCTGAATTAATAGCGGCGCCTAGGTAGACAAAGTCCTTAACTACCTCAAAGTGTCCAAGACGTCGGTGTTGGGTGTCCTTTCTTGATGACAGCGTACACTTGGTCTTGCCCTCGTTGACCACCAAACCCATCTTCTTCGCTTCCGTCTCAATCACGCTGCGTTTAATATCGTCGTCATATCCGAGTAATTGGACGGATCTTTGTAACATTGTGCCTCTAGTGTTGACGTGGGAGTTTTGCACTATTCTTTTAAGAACGATGTTGAAGAAGTCGCATGACAGTGCATCGCCTTGCCTAAAACCTTTTTTGACATCGAATGTATCGGTGAGATCTTTTCCGACCCTGATTGAGCAGCGTGTATTCTCCATCGTCATCCTACACAATCGGACAAGTTTGGTAGGGATGCCAAAACTAGACATGGCTCTATATAACTCCTCTCTATAGATGCTGTCATACGCGGCCTTGAAATCGATGAAAGGTGGTAGGTATCGATTTGAAGCTCCTGGGTTTTTTCCAAGATCTGCCGTAGTGTGAAGATTTGGTCTATGGTGGACTTTCCTGGTCTAAAGGACCTATCAGGTTGTTGACGAATGGCTTCAGACGCTCCCACAATACGGCAGAGAGTATCTCGTACGCGATGTTAAGAAGACTGATGCCTCTGTAGTTTGCGCAATTCAGAGGGTCTCCTTTCTTGAGGACCGGGAAAACAATGCTGAGGTTCCATTCATCGGGCATGCTTTCTTTCGACCATATTTTGCAAATGAGCTGGTGCATAATCCTGACCAGGTCGTCGCGTCGCCTGCCGCTTCAAACAATTGGGCAGTGAGGCCATCAGCTCCAGCAGCTTTGTTGGACTTTAGCTTTAATACTGCTGTCACTTCGTTCAGGTCGGGTTGGCGGAATTGTTGGCCTACGTCGCCTAAATCGAATGATTCTCTAACAGCGGAATTGGGTTCATCATCGCCGTTATAGAGCTTTGAGAGGTGATCTTTCCATATCCTCAGCATTGACTGCGGTGAGGCGTGCACTCGTACAGTATTGAGTGCACAACCCATGATGTTGGTTACAAATGAGGGAAGATTCAGCAGTGCTTCGTAATGTCGCTTGAACCGCTGACCGACAAGCAAATATGCAGTAGGAAAGAATGAATTGGAGACTTAATTTTTTCCAAGTCCACATTTGTATAGCACTGTTGTGATTTAATTTATCTTTTGTTTTACGGAGGCTCACATTTGTTGACAACTACAAGGCTTACATGCGCAAAACGCTTACGTGCTTAGTTGTACTATGCCAAGACACTGTCTCTCTTCAAGGATGTCCGTATCGGCGATATCGTACCTAGGATGTGTTGAAACCTACAGAGTTTAGGTTCAAGAAGAAGTAGCTGAACGAATTTTGTTCTACTTCGGACTAAAATATTTCATCCTGTGGATAGGACATAATACTTAAAGGCCTTCACCACAGTTAATAGCTAACAAAAAAAAAAAAACCTTTGAAGGAAGTATCTACACGCAACCAGCACTAGCTTACACAAGTCAGTCGGGGGATAAAAGTGGGTCGCTGTTCTTTGTGGTTCTTGTTCGTTCGTTCAACATGACCTTTTTGAATAAATTGATTGGAGAACACAAATCATGTGAATCGTGTTGGTTCGTTAAAAACGAATTTATTGAGTCATTTCTGATTAAAAAGGCTTTATTGGTTTTACTGTCTCATAGTGTTGCCAGAATTCTCACGGATTTTATTTAGTTGTGTCCCTGGCGTAATGGTAAGCGTGACTTCCAGTTACGTATGCGTGTGCTGGTAACAGCTTTACCCGAGAAACTGTCAATTTCTTCAATGGTGATTTCCTGACATGAAAAGCGCTTTCCTCTTAGCCATTTGTAATCGACAAATTGTGGGCTCTTTCATTCTCTCAAAATGTATGGTTGAGAGAAAGCTCTAGTCCCCGGGCCTCCCTTTTCTACTGCTTCATCCTTTTAATATTCATTTTGCAAAGTTTAAATAGTTTAAAATTGTAAACTGCATGTTTTGTAATTTTGAAATAAAATTATTTTTGTTTTTGGACTTCAATGTCTGATTGATTCCGTTGTAAACGAACCAGCACGATTCACACGATGTGTTTTCTTTCCCAACACGGCTCGATTTAGACCGTGTTACACAACTTAACATGACTCAAGCAGTGGGTGCATACAGACGCTTCCCGGATTCTATATACTGAGATAATCTTTCCTTGGCCAAAACTATGAATCGCTTCTTATGGCGTTGTCAAGGAAGTCTGCGGGCTAAATCTGGATGAATTTCAATGAACGAAGCTTTTGTTTACTACCAAAAATTTGTCGTTGTGTACAGAGTTTGCCATTAAAATCTATAAACTGGGCAATACAATGTCATCAGGGTGTTTTTCGAAGTTTTGTTTTTAAATTGGCAACACTGATTCTAATGATTGTCAATTTGGCAATTGACGGTATGCTTATGGTCAGTAAGTTTTGCCATTATTGCTACGATGATACGAGACTCTATCAAGTCTCTCGACATTACCCGAATTCTCGATCAAAATCATTGCCCCAAAATAAAATCGCTCACATTTTCTCGGTGCCTCTCACTAAGGATCATTTCCTGAATGACTGAGAAGGTTTTCTTTACTTTTTTACTATTTCCAGTCTACGATCTTATTGTTGGCGTTGTTGACTACACAAACTACCTAATCCTTGGTGTGACATCTGCCTTGGCCTGGCAGCTTCCCAGTGATGCTCCCAGTGAAATAATCGAACACTTAAAAGAGAAACTCAAAGAAGGAACATTAGGCGTCAGTCGAAATGATTCAATTGACAACATTCAATATGTCAACACAAAACCCAAGAAAAAGTATTCCCACAAGTCGTCCTACATCAACAACGATTCGGGTTCACAATCTTCGTCCTACTTCGCGAGCAATCAATTCCATCCACCAATGCATAGCAAGTACTACGATTCTGGACCAATTTACTACACTAACAAGCCCACTGGCAATGGCCATTCAAGGAAATATAGTGCAGATAAATTTTCAATTCGAAGAAATCCGCTTACAGAATGGAAGTATGGGAAAATACGAAAAGTTTCACCATCATCGCCATCGTCCTCCCAATCTTCCAAATGGTCTCAGTGGTGGAATGGCTCTCCTAAACGGTATTTATATTCAAATAAATCTTACTCAAGGACTCTATTATTCATTTTTGTGTTTCCCCTTTGTTTTTTTTTTTTTTGCTTGCAGGAGGAGGACACAGTACAGGAAGAAGAAGCCAAAGTTTGAACGAAAGCATCGGGTATTTCCAGTGTTTGCCAAACGAGTTGTGGACAAGCACAATCGACAAAAACGTCATCATATTGATGGACCTTCACTAACAAAAATCGACAAGATTCATCTTCGATATCATCGCAGTTCGCGACACGAACTTTACGAAAAAATAGAAAAGTACCTGGAAACGTAAGTTGTTGGGTTGGCTAACCAAATTTTTTTTTTTTTTTTTTGTTTAACCTTTTCCTTATATTTTCTGTTTTTCTTTTTTCTTCTTGTGTCTTGACGTTTTCTATCTAAAGGCACAATAAAAATGGCCATGAATGTGTTCTAAAAGCACTGTGCGAGACTGGACAGAAAGGACATGAGGAAGAACCAGGAACTTTTGTTGGAGAAATAGTGAGAGTGATTTTTACAATGCCGGAAAGTGAAGATCCTGTACATAACCATAAACACAAGATGTATGATGAAGCAAATGCTCATCAAGGAGATTGCGAGAAGCGGTATCCGTTGTGTCCTGATAGCGTATGGAAAGCAGACTTCATATTTTGATTGACTCTAGATGGAAATAAACGATAAACATAATTCAAGATTAACCTCTTTTGATTGGCTTGTTTGGGCGTTACATAACTTGGCAGAAGTCATTGGGACGATTTCTTCCTTCGTTGAAGGTTTAGAAGAAATAAGCAAATGAATAGGGTAGCACCACAATGCTCGAGGGTTTTCGGTGCCAAACGCACTCCAGTTCAGGAAAACACACACTCAGTTCAGTTCCCATTATCTGCATTCAATGTATGTTTTAGATTTTGCTGACCGATGAATCTTGACAACTTGTGATGAGTACTGTGCCTTGTGTGTTGCGTTTTGCATGTCATGCTTTTATTATTTATTGAGCTCAAGACTCTCCCAAACCAAAGCGATTTTCCTAAAATTCCTCAATTACATTCGTGACTCCTTTTGACCATTTGTTAATTTTGTTGGTAATTTCAACATTTTCCACATGAATCGAAATCAGATTTTTGATTTCTTTGTATGAAGTTCTCACTTCCAAATGTTAACGACATAAAACATTTAAGTATTTTTTGTCTGTACAATCATAAACACTAAATCCCCTCACAAACACAAACAATAAAACATCTGATTTTTAAAAACTAAAAAGAAATAAATTTTTTAAAAGAAAAGTTGTATGATCGTGTAGATCAACCTCAACTCCTATTTGCATTTCGCCCTGGTACCGAATCCGAACAAAATTTGCGTCTTATGCTATGTCTGCATCTGAAGTTAGACTGGGTTTCATTCCAGGATGGTTTGAGTTAAACAAGTAGTGTCCGCATATGCAAAAAAAGTTTTGAGTTTATCTTTTCGTCTTAAGTTAAAAAGACACAGATGTAAAGTGTGAGCAGAACGTCAATGACGTATGAGAGAATTCATTCTCTCTCCACTCACTTCCACTCTCTTAAAAGTCAAATTCAATGAAATATTTTAAATAGTGCATTCAGCGCACTTGGTTTCGAGTAGGTTATCACGAAACCCAGTGACTAAAAAGGTTTCATTTTGTATGGCAACCCACTTGGTTATTATGTTGGTTTGGGACTGTTTTGAGTTAAACAAGTTTAACTCTCAGGTGCGGACATAGCATTAAAAGGGCACGGCAACATCTAACTGATGAGCCCATTGCCGCATTTAATGTTTTTGTTTTCAAAACATGTTTTTTTTTTAGAAAGGAATGAATATCACTAACATAAAAGAATGAAATTAGTTTAAAGAAACTTCAGCGACATCTGTGAGTTAATAGAAAATCAAAATATTACCAGTCAATTTACGATGTAACTGGTACATTTTTAAATAGCTATACGATACGTATGCTGTAATTCCAAAATGGTCAATCACTTGCACGATCACTGAAGCCACTCACTCACTTGATAGGGTGAGCTGTAATTCGACCTCAGGTTTTCGTTTGACATATGTATACGATTCCGAAAAACAGAAGAATCAATCACTGCGTCAAAATGACTGAATTTACTTACTAAATGCAAATTCGTTATTATTATTTCTACTTCTTCTGGACAGAATGCACTTGTCAAAATATTGAATAAACTCGAATTGAATGATAGGAACACAATTTACAGCACTTTGGGCTCTTGCGTTTCTAACGTACAAATCTAAAGTATTGATCCTAGTGATTGTACAACATGACCTCAACAATCTCTCTAATTGGTGTTTTGAAAATAACCTTAGTTTAAACATTAAAAAATGCAGTGTCATCACTTTTCACAGATGTTATTCGATGTTCAAGTATAATTATTGTCTTGGTCAAAATCACCTCAGTAGAGTTGATCAAATTAAAGACCTTGGAGTCATTTTTAATGTTAAGTGAAAATTCAGCTCTCATATTTATTATACTGTGAGGAAGCTTTTTATCAAAGGCTGAGGTAGGCTCAGCGGGTCCAAGGTCTTCTAAAGAAGCAGCCAAAACTTTAGTTTAATGAAGTTAGTTTTATTTCCGATGTTTAAAATTGTAACTTTCTTATAATATTTTGTACAATGGTTTTAAGCTTTAATAATTTCAGTTCATGTTTTAATTCAGGTTTCTATTCGCTATCGTTATGGGTAGATTCCAAGTAGGCCTCTTCGGACGAGAGGAGTTTCACTTGGGGTTCGGTTGGGTGTGGTCTAGTCCGGGAGTTACGACCAGGTTCTCGTATGGGTCTTCAGGCCAATCGAATTATGGTCTCCTATCCTGGATTACGGGTGGATTGGTCTTCGGGACACTCGGTGTACTGTTTCCTGTCCTGGGCTTCCAGTTCCTGGGCTCGGATTTGAGGTCACGCTGGGTGCTTGGTACAGATCTGTAATGGTACTCGGAAGCGGGAGTTAATGGTTGCTCTGAAATAGCAGGAGCCACTAAATTCACAACGAGATAGCGTTGGACACTAAATTCACAACGAGATAGCGTTGGACACTAAATTCACACCGAGATAGCGTTGGACACTAAATTCACACCGAGATAGCGGTGGACACTAAATTCACAACGAGATAGCGGTGGACACTAAATTCACGACGAGATAGCGTTGGACACTAAATTCACAACGAGATAGCGTTGGACACTAAATTCACACCGAGATAGCGGTGGACACTAAATTCACAACGAGATAGCGGTGGACACTAAATTCACAACGAGATAGCGGTGGACACTAAATTCACGACGAGATAGCGTTGGACACTAAATTCACAACGAGATAGCGTTGGACACTAAATTCACACCGAGATAGCGGTGGACACTAAATTCACAACGAGATAGCGGTGGACACTAAATTCACAACGAGATAGCGTTGGACACTAAATTCACACTGAGATAGCGGTGGACACTAAATTCACAACGAGATAGCGGTGGACACTAAATTCACGACGAGATAGCGTTGGACACTAAACTCACAACGAGATAGCGTTGGACACTATTACACTCACCTGAACCTCTCCTAGATGACCGCTCACTTGCCACGGTCGGCGCAGACTGATTTTTCATCACTTCGGTTGGTTATCTTATACACCTTTCGGTGACAAATGGGTGTGAGTTGACAAAAATGAACGAACTCCAACATGCCAAATTCCATTCACCGCATTGAAATTCAAGTGCCTGTAGTGTTGTTGTGTTGCGGTATGTATTGGTCATCGTATGAAAAACGTGAAAAAATTGCGAATTTTCAATTGCCAATAACTCGAAAAGTATTGGACTTAATAAAAAACATTATATTAGATTTTTTGCTTAAAATTAGGACTTTTATCGATATCCGAGGTTATTTTGAAAAAAAAAATTCGCCCCCGAAAAGGGGTGGCAACCACCCCCAGGGTGGTGGCGGTGTTCAAATCATTTTCACTTTTGAAGTTAAGGGTAAGATGAGCCTAAATCCAAAATTTCATGCAAATCGGTTCACAGTAAAAAAAATCGGAGGTAAGGCCCTATTTTTCGCTTCATTGACTGCACTACTTGTAGACCATTTACGCATTGTGGTTGTGATTATGCCGGGCCTATATCCTTAAAATTGAAATCAGGACGAAAATCAAACGTTTCTAAGGGCTATATTTCCCTTTTTGTGTGTTTTGTTACAAAAGCGATACATTTAGAACTTGTGAGTGATTTAACCACCGTCGCATTCCTTGCTGCCCTCCGTTGTTTCGTCGCGCGCCGTGGAAAACCGTGGAAAAATATCACCACGTGCGTGGCAACAAAACGGATATGTCCAGGACTAGATCCAAAACGCGCAAGACATTTGTTATCCATTACCAGATTGCAAGTTAGCTCCGTAATCAATGTCATTACCGGACATTATCTGATAGGAAGACACGCCATAAGACTTGGCGTTCCCTCTAATGACTTCTGCAGAAGTTGCTTAGATGAGGAGGAGGAGGAGACAATCCCACACCTCCTCTGCTCATGTCCTGCACTCTCTTTTAAAAGAAAGCGGCATCTCGGGAAATATTTTCTCGATGATCCAAGCGATCTGGCGACCACAGATCCCCTGCATCTCCTTCGCTTTATTAAAACTCCAAATGGTTTTGTTAAGTGAGGTACTACCTCGCATAATTTCTATGGTATCACAAATCACATTGAACCTAGTATTCCTGACAGCCATTGTTACCTTACCATGCAGTTGTTGGTTTCATTAAAAGAAATTGTAAAGGCTTTACTGATTCTCACACTTTTCCTTACTCTGGTAAGGTCTATTTTAGAGTATGCTGATTTAATCTGGAATCCGGTCTATAAAGTTCATTCAAATCGCTTGGAAAGTGTGCAGAGGTGTTTTACAAAATACATATTCTGGAAATTAAGATGGGACTTTTCTCCTTCTTATGCGGCCAGATATCAGTTACTGGGATTAATGTCTCTTGTCACCAGACGTATTAAAATTTTAATTTTAATATTTCTATAATTTCAAATTTGTAATTAGTCTGTTAAGCTTTTTATCTACAAGACTCAATAAATAAATAAATAAAGTACTTCGGACGCTTGCGTTTTTATTTAAGGAAGAACGCCACTATGACAGGCCAAAAAATTGTGAATTTTTGGGAATTTTTTTTGCGTGGGTATGTTTTCTTTCAGGATATTTAAGAAAGGAATATTTAAGGAGTAAACATTACAGTATATGTATTGTACATACAAAATTTTATTAAAAAGTATACAAAATTGATTGAGTTACATGCATTTTGTTCATTGTCAAAAAAAAAAAAAAAATTCTCCTTCGTTGTCCCAAAGATATAACTTTGATCAATTATCTGAATTTGAAAATTGAAACTTTTTTATTACGAGTATCTGCGTATAAACAAATATCGTTGTGTGTAGCCGTTTTTTTTCGCAAAACAGCGTCGTTTTTCTTTCAATTTGAGCAATTTGTTTTGTAAAGTAATATTAAAAAATAGTAATTACATAAATTCTAAAAAACGCACAGACTTAGCTACTGCAATTATCTAAATTTCAAAAAGAAAAATTTTAAATCGGTTTATTGGTCTTTAAGAAATCGATAGGACGCGGTCGAAAAGAGTCGTTCTGAGAAAACGCCTTCAAAGGCTTTTCATGATTTCTTGCGAAAAATTAGTTTCATCTTATGTTAGGGAAATTTATTGTTTCTGTATTATATTGATACTTTCATCAAACTGTCTATTCCAGGGGAATATGATTATCAGGAGCTACCTGACCGCTCTACTCGGGCGCACTACCTGATCCCACAATATTGCATGGAACTGATTTTTACATACATTTTTTTATCATATTTTTGAATATTATAAATTGAGAAGAATTAACTTACTTCAACAGGGTATTAAATGAACCGTTTGTACCACCTTGATTAAACAGAGCAGTTATTTTTGCTATTCCCAAGAGAGGCGACTCAAGTAATCCTGAAAATTATAGAGGAATCTCAATCCTTAGTTCCTTAAGGAAAATTTTTGGTTCAGTTTTACACGAGAGACTAACGAAGTGGATTAAAAACAGCAACAGTCTTATTAAGTTTCAAGCAGGTTTTTCAACGCTGGATCATATCTTCGCACTATCTAGTATTGCAGGAAATCCATTGATAAGAAGAAAAAAACTTACGCATGTTTTGTGGACTTTAAAGCTGCTTTTGACAAAGTAAATTTTTTTTTTTTAGATTAGATTAGATTTTATTCAGTTTTTTTCATTTGTTCGTACAATCATTATTTTTACAAAATTATAAAATCATTAAAGCATGGCATAGCCGTCTGCCGGATTGACAATTATATTTGTACATATGTATGTTAAGATAAAAATAGTAATTTATGAAACGGTAACTATAAATTTTAATATTTTGCCCCTTAAATATATTCATGTAGTGTAACGATTTATATCTACCTACATAAAATGTTTGAATTTTTCAGGTAATTATATTATTAGGTTTTTAAAAATCTTCGTTTTGAATTCTTTCTCTATACTTCAAGGAAATTTTGCAGTACTCGTACAGGCGTGAAACATCCATCTCATTAAGTTGCATTAGAACTTGATCCTCCGATAAGAAATCGCTTCCGAAAATGCATCTTCTCGTTTCTCTTAGCGTTGGACATTTTCCAATGAAGTGAATGGTATCTTCTCTTTCCCCTAGGTTGCATATACTACACTCCAATGGCAAATCAGGTCTGTGTGGTATATAATTTAGGTTGAGCAATTCGCTCCGCAGCCTAACCATTGTACTAATGATTTCCACATTATTTGAGTCTTGGAAGTAATTATGACTTAACAAGTTGTGGTTGAGTCTACTGTAGATTGTTCTGTACAACGAACCAGTTGCTTCAGCTATGTATTCTTCTCTACATTGTTCGTCTACCTTTGCTATTATTTCGTAGAGATTTCTTCTAATACTTGTTCCATCTTCTATGTTGATGTTCAGGCTCAAATTACACCCTTGCGCCAGAGCCAACCATTCACCATACCAGCTGTTTGACAAAGTAAATAGACAGGCCTTGATGTACAAACTCTCGTCCTTAGGAATCTCCAAAAAGTTTTTACTAATATACGCCGAGTTTTTGAAGTCATCTACAGCCGCGGTTTGGGATGGATCGCAACATTCTAATTGGTTGGATACGACAATGGGTCTTCCACAGGGCTGCATCTTAAGCCCAATTATGTTTTCCTTGTTTATTGATGACATATCTGAAGTACTTCCAGGAGGAATAGTCTTCGCCGATAATCTTGTTAAATTTCTTCTCTATGCAGATGACCTAGTTCTATTAGCCGACAATCCGTTCACGCTTCAACTTCAAATTAACCGGTTGAATACGTTTTGTGAAACATGGGGACAAAAATAATGATCTTTGAAGCGCGACAGAAGAAGACTGCCTGAAGAGACATGGTCGATCAATAATTTACGCATGGAAGTAGTGCAGGAGTTTCAATGTCTTGGAGTATGGATCACCAACAGCCTCAATTACTCGAAACATACTAAAGAAAAAGCCAAAGAAGCTAAAATGGCGATAAGTATGATGTCGCCAACTTTTTTTGGTAACTTTAGAATAGACCATGCACCCAAATACCGCGTATTCCAAGCAACCGTTAACTCATGCCTGTGCTATCGTACTCAGATTTTTGGATACCACCATCTTGATGAACTCGAAATCATTCAAAGACATTTTTTCAAACTTTTGTTTAAACTACCTAATTCGACTCCGAATTTGCTATTTACGTGGAATCAGGCATCACACCAATATATATATATTCAAAACCTGAAAATGAACTACGAATAAATTATAAAAGTTATGAAACGAGATCAAAGAAGTCTTCACAAATCCTTCATGCTAAGATTGCTCCAATCAAATTCGACCCCCTTTAAGGAATGGAGACAGTTAGCTTCATCACATGGTGTTCACTTGTTACTAACGGAATCTAACGTGAATGAATATAGGAATATGTTCGGAGATATTACTGCCAATATTGACGAAAGCATTTACAGTCATAATATTGCCAGAGCATCAGCATCAACAACCAGAAGCACTTGCATACACCTGAACCACCAACTAACGTCAGAAGTAACTACTTCAACATTAACCTGCCGATCGAAACAATAAGTTTTATCTTCAGGGCACGAGTGGAGTTATTATACCTAAACTAAAGTCCCCAACGAGCAGATCTACCAGAAATCTGCAGTTTATGCAACAAAAGCGAAAGAGAAGACACACACCACTTCATTGCGGTTTGAAAATTCGTCGACTACACTTCGATGGAAGTTTCATTACAACGAGTAAACTCCACGACATACTAAATCGAGCGGTTGATTGGTGTACTCTGTATAACTACTGCAAACACGCATTAACTTATCGGAATAGTTTTGACATTTGAAATTTTTCACTCAGCGAGTTATCTATTATGATATACATATATCTTTTTGTTTCAAATCATGCCGAAATTGAGACCGTTTTTGCTTCAAATCATATCAAAGCGACATTTTCAATTGTTTTGTATTTCATTTTTACTTAAAACCTATGTATATCGATTAAGAATTAAAATTATATTTTTCTTTTAAAATTTTTCACTTTATATAAACTATTGTTTTTATGAAATGTCAAATGAAATGCCCTTAATCTTAGATAAATGTAAATATGTATGAAAATTATTTAAGAAAATAAAGATAAATAATAATAATAATAAAACATTTAAAATTTGATAAAAAAGAAAATCGATTTTTTCACCCGCCACAGTGGCGTTCCCCTTTAAGAAAACAATAAATTTTCGTTATAAGGAATTCTCATTATTGTTTTAGAACAAAATAATTTAAAATGTGAATTTGAAAAACTATATTTTGGAAAACTTATTTCCAAAACCTCATTCCACAAAACCGCACAAGGTGTCCTTCGCACTTCGTGTATCACATGTTGTTTTTCACGTGTTTCACGTGGTGTCGTATCACATATCGTACACTTCGTCTATTTCGTTTTTTTACCAGTTTTTACGTTTTACGTTTTGATTCTCACCTAAAACGTTTCACTCATGGCTGTCCATATGTCGCGTGATGCGTTCAATCGTGCGTTGCATTGAATTGCTTGCCAAACCATGTGTGGCGTTAAGTTCAAATCAGTCCCCACCATAATCACGAGTTAAACCGTAGTAATATCGCGTGTCAAGTGACGTATTTCGCATCGAGTTATCTTTAACGTCAAAACGATTCGGCAATTTAACGTTTTATCGACCAATGCTGAGGTAAGAAGCTATGAATTTTCATTTCTTTCTCATTTGAATATACACTCATTTAAATTGTACAACACCTTTATTTGGGTTGAATATCCAATGCGAGCCACAATGTTTTAAGACACAGCCTAGGCTGTGTTCATCACACACAACAATTTTTTGAGACATTTTCTTCCGAATTCCTTTGATTATTTTTATTGAACTCTCTGCAACAAACAGAACGTCACACTCAAACTACCTGATTCCTGATTCGATAGGATGATGATTCGATAGGATGCAACTTACTTACGCAAACATAATTCCGAAAACATCTTGAATCATTTAATATCCGGGCGGTAGTAGGAACTCTATACTTCTAAGCAAATTGAATTCAAAATACCACATCCAACATCAGTTCCCTAACTAAAAAGATACGTAAATTCCATCGATGATTTGAATCCAGAGAGAGTTGTTTTGCAAAAGAAAATATTAGCCATTCAGAAACAGGCTCACCTATACCTGCACGATGATGATTTTAGGGTTTCACTTCTCAAATTTGTGGGTCTGTTTATTTAACAGGGACTGTGCCCATTTATTTCACTTTATGTCCATGGGATAACTTTTGGTTTTGAGTGAAGATGGGAACATAAAAGTTTGCTAACACGTTAAGTTTTCTGTTCAGTTAATAAAACAAGAAATATTATTTCATCCTGTCCGATAGTTTGTTTTTGGTATTTGGCATGGTTCGAAGATTTAGGAACCAATTTTCAATGAAAGTTGAACCATCAAAGTATGAGAACATTTCATAAACATGACACAGCCTTTGGGTATGCTGCTGACTAAGGCCTTAGACAGACCTATGGTAAATTTGATGTTGCCATAATTTGAAAGCAACAGAGTTTGTTTCCGGCGGGATATCAAATTTAAAATTGAGTTCGATACAATTGTGTGGTTCTGTATTTGAAGAGCTGTTGAAACAAGACAAGTACTCGATAAGAGAATAGGGAAACTCAAATGACACTGACAGTCTTTGTTGCAATCAAGGGAATAATAATGAGCTATTGAGATAAAATGGCCGTCACTCTTGACATTTGGTATTTGTAATTTGAGGTTTTACTCAATAATCAAATGGAAGGTAATAAGTTGCATTCATTGAAGTGGGCAACGTATAAGAACTTAAAGTAATAAGAAACTGGCAAATTAACTGGTCTTAGTCAACACTGAATGCACTCCCAAGGGTCCTTCATAAAACCACGGGTCTAAAAACAATGCCTGTATAAATAAATCAATGTTTAATTTCAAACCAATCCACGAGTGGCTCCATTTTCAATTGAAATCAAATCAAATTGAATTGAAAGCGATGACAAAGAGAAACTCAGCGGACAGCGGGTGTGTGAACTGTGAACCATTCATGAGGACCTTTTGATTTAGAAATGGCTGCCATGACATCTGCAGTGCTAAATTAGTTTTGCAAGGTTTTGTCAAGGGAATGTCATAAAGAGAGGAAAATAATAATTAATGTGAAGTTTTGGTTCTCGAAAACCACAATAGAAAGCTACCCACAGTGTTTTCTTTTCACAGGAAATTCTCTGTGTCGCGAGTTACAAGGGCGCACCGCAGAGGTTTCTCTGATCAATGGAAACGAAGTATGAATGTGCACCTTTTTATGTCTGATGTGGTTGAAACAACGCACTCCATAGGAAATCGTACTTCAATTTAAAGTTACGAATGTAGTTGTGTGAACAAGGATTTATTTTCAGTAAATTGTATATTGATTATGTCATTTCTTAAGGAATTCCTAAAAGGGCGGATTTTTATTGCATGAATCGATTAATGGGCCGGTTTTGAAGTAAAAACCGAAAGTGCTATTAAATTACAAGGTGCAAATCGGAGATATGGGCTCCAAACCATCTTCATTCGTTTTTCAATATAACTCGAAAACGAAGCAAAATGATGATGCAATTTCAAGGACGTTTTCCCATCAAAACACGCCTTTTGAATAGTTGTAAAAAAAAGTTTGCCATCCAAAACGTTAAAACTCCCGACTAAAAAAAAACAAAATTTTCAAATTTTTTTAGTTTTGTCAGTTTTTTTAATGGCATTTCTTTCTGGTTGAAGATAGGTATAGTATAGGCATTGCTCCATAAAAATGAAAGTAAATAATATTTTCTTTCAAACGCTATATCAGAAAACTTTTTGCGTTTGAAATTCACTGAAAAATCACCACTTAATCATAGACATTTGTCGTTATTTTTCATCCTTTTTATACTGACTGTAGCTTTTTTGTATGGAACAAAGTTGAACCAGACCCTAAACAACTGACGTTTCCAATATTTTTGCAAATTATCAAAAAATGCATATTTTCCGCTGGCACAAATACCACCAACACTCGATGCCATCAAACAACACGGCCTTAGAACTTTTTCCAAATCCAACAGTGGCATGGAAAGAAACCGCTTAAAACCTTTGAACTTTGGTTGGGAAAGTCCCAAAGGTGGATTCATTTCGATTCGCACAATTATACCTTCTACACCAGAGGTATTGCTAAAAAATGGCTTATGGTTGCACTACAGGTTGCCATGAAAGCTGTGGTTGCAGAAAACTACAAATTGTTTGCTTAATATTTTGTGAAGAATGGGTCAAGCACGATATCTAGAAATTAATTATCTAGAAAGTAAAAATCTCGAATATGAAAATCTCGAAAACAAAAATCTAGAATGAAAAAAATATCGAAAACAAAAATCTAGAAAAAAAAATCTCGAATGCAAAAATCCAGAATGTATGTTTGAATTTTTGAGGCAATTCGCGCGAATTTTAAACATCCTCTCAAAAATTCAAACACACATTCTGGATAACTTACTTCTCCTTAACAAACCTAAAGTTGACAAGTAAAGTTATCAATCATACAATTGCTCATTGCTACTCATGCACCTGTGAGAACAGTTACCCATCTAAACACATTGTCAATGAAATTGTAAGAACATCCACAGTAAATTCATTATTATTAAAATTAGTCTAACGTGAGCTTGAAATTACCTCTATAAAGTGAAAGTAAATGAAATTGTCACAAATAAATGAAATATTAAAATTGAAATCGAGGGATTTATTTACCATTGTAACAAATGCGTTAATAATAAATATTATTGGTTGTGTGATCTTAACAAATCGCATTATTGTCGTGCCAGAGTAATCACTGTCAAGAATAATGAGAAGCACATTGTTGTTGAAATTCCCCCCGAGCATTTGCAGACCCCTGTAGCATATAAGAAATATGTTGATTTGTGTAGTTCTGCAATAAAAAACAAAGGAAGAATTTCGTCCGATTCACCTTCTCAGATAGTGCTAAGAGCAAAAGTAGACACACCAGTAAATTGCCGAGTCTATTTGCCATCGGATGTTGCCCAAAAGAGGAAAGTTTCTCGAGTGAGAAGACTCATGGAAGAAGAGCCCACTGATTTAAGTGAAATAGATACTCCACAGAGACTGAGGTAGATATTGTTTACATACATAAGACGTATTGCTGCGCTGTTGATTTATAAATCGAGTCGACTAATGTCGATTGAGTCAATTCTTAATTCTTATCGCGAATTAAAATAAAGCAACTCAATCGAAAAAAGTTGACTCGATTGCCTATCCACAACCACAATGCGGGTCATAGTTAAACATTATTTATTATTATTTTACTACTACCCAAATTACAGGTACGTCCGTCGATGGAAATACATTTGTTCTGTCAGAAAAAGAATACGATGACGGGAATAAGCTGATACTTTTGGGAACGACCGAACAACTTCAACTGCTCGAGTCTTACGTCTGTAAAGCTAGCATAACAAAGTGAGCAGAACCGCTTCAAGCAAAGTGCAAAAATTAGTGCTTATTTAGTGCTAATTTAGTGCCAAAAACTTAAATTTAGTGCTCTCATAGATTCGTGAAAAATGAGCAAACTGCTCGCTTGTAATAAAGCTAGCAGTGTACTCCCTAATACGCCTATATTTACGCTGTATAAAACTAAAGCAATGTATAGGGAATTTAGTGCTAATTTAGTGCTGGCAGAATGTGAAAGAATTTGGTAAAAAAAATTTATTTTATTTTTTATCAATTTAATCTGCTAGTATGACAGTCTGAAGTCTGAGCAATGACTGGAAAGACCGAATTATTTTCTTATAAATGAATTTCTTATTCCTTCTATCTAAGCTTTTAAAATTTTAGTATTTTCTCTTCATAATATATTTGTCAGAGGGTTGCCAACTACACATTAATTATGAAAATTGAATTAAATCACCCACATTATTGAAAAAAAATTAAATTAAATATTCCAAAGGTTTCAAGCGATAAATCTAAAAATTCCATTTTTTTTGCAGTTGCTAATATATTTAAACGCTGAAAATTTAATAAAAATTGGCGGACCAGTTTAAAAAAAAAACGGTTTTTTATTTTTCACTTTTTTTTTAAATGAGTTTTTTTAAGTCAAGCAAGCAAAATTTAAGATCTTGCTAGGGGTTAGTTTGACAAAAACATGAAGTTTCAAAGCTATTTGAAAAAATCTAATTTTTTTTTTAAATTCATAAAAATTTTAAGAATTCAAATGTTGATATGCATTTTTTCTTAAACAAGTTAGGATTTCAAAAATACCAAATTTCGTTAGAATCGTGTCAGCCATTAACGAGAAAGTCGGGTTTGAAAAAAAGCGGTAGGTACTATGGGAGGTACCGTTTTAAGACCTTTTCAATTTTTTTTTTTTAAATCACAAGAAAGACTAATAAAATTATTCCTCCGCACAAAATTTTATCCAAATCGTTGTTTGTGTGGCAGGTACCGTTTTTTTTAAGACCTAGAGAGTAGACCCTGAATTCCAAAAACCCTTCTGTAGGTTGCCCCACAAACCCCAATTGCAAATTTTGAAGAAAATCGGTCTAGCCGTTCAGGCTGTAGATCCATTTACGGACAGACAGACAGATTTGAATTGCAGGACCCACTGTTTGATTGTTATCTCAAATTTTTTTTTTCTGCACCATTGCAAAAGTTGTCTGAAAAGTTAATTACAACATAACCATTTCTAGCCCGTGTACTTTTTAAAGATTTGTTTTTTAAAAAAAAGGAAGCGTACAAAATTTTTTTTCGATCGTAGAGCGCTCTCTAATATTTTGCATTATGAATCGTGCGATATTATAAATATTTAATATAATATTTAATTTAATTTTTTTTTTCAATATTTTAGATGATTTAATTCAATTTTCATAATTAATGTGTAGTTGGCAACCTTCTGCCAAATATAATATGAAGAGAAAATACTAAAATTTTAAAAGCTTAGCACTAAATTCCCTATACATCACTTAAGTCTTATGTTCGTATTTGGGAGTAAACTGCTAGCTTAATGACATGCTAGCAGTTTTCTCATTTTTCACGAATCTATGAGAGCACTAAATTTAAGTTTTTGGCACTAAATTAGCACTAAATAAGCACTAATGTTTGCACTTTACTTGAAGCGATTCTGCTCACTTTTTCATGCTAGATTTACAGACATTCGGGTCTTCAAGTGTCTGGCTGATGGATGGCACTTTTGAAGTTGTTCCATCTATCATGCGACAACTGTTTTCCTTGCATTGGATGATAAAGGATAAAATTGTCCCAGTACTTTTTTGCATCATGAGTTCAAAGTCGAGGGCCGCTTTTGACATTTTGTTTTCAGAGATTATTAAATGCTCTTCCGAAAATAACATCACACTCAATCCATCCATTATTATTTCAGACTTTGAAAAAGCCAGCTATAAATCAGCCCAGTTTTTTTTTTTCCTCGAGCTCAATCAAAAGGATGCTATTTTCATTTAGGACAAATCCTTTATCGAAAGATCCAAAAAGTAGGCTTGGCCAAAAAGTACGGAAAGGAAGAACTTCAGTATGCAAATGCAAATGCTGGAATGCCTGGCTTTTGTACCTGCCGATGAAGTTCGTGACTACTTCAATTCATTGAGTGATCAATTTTGCGAAAGCAGTAAATTAATAGGAAACTGGTTTGATAGAAACTATATTGGCACCAAAAAATCGAAGCCAATGCAATGTATTTTCCCTCATTTTGGTCGTGTGCGGAACAAGTAAAGCAGAGCCTCCCCAGAACTCAAAACAAAGTTGAGTCCTGGCACAGAAGGCTTAAGGTTTTAGTTGGAAGGCCTCACATTGGCCTGTACAAATTAATTGAAATTTTGTCGAATGAATCTGTTCATGTTAGGTGTCTTGTTGAAAAACTTCAGATGGGAGAGGAGACTAGAGTTAGACGAGAGTACTTACAAAAAGAAAAACGTATCTTGAAAGTCCTCGACGAAAAGGAAAAGAAAAGTTATGTTGGGTTCCTAAGAAGTCTTGCGGCTAACACAAATTTATAATACTTGTATTAAGTATTTGTTTTTTTTTTTTAAATACATATTTAATTTGTTTTTGTTTTCTTTTTTTGTTTATTGTTTTGATTTTCTTATTGTTTGCAACTATTTTTCTTGCTCAGAGAATAGAATAATGGGTAAACTGATGTATTTGTGTTTTATTGTTAAGAATACAAAAAAAAAATCTCATTTTTATTTTTTTTCGAGATTTTTTTCTAGATAGAGTCTTTCGAGATTTTTGTTAATTCTGGATTTTTGTGAATTCGGGATTTTTGCGTTCTAGATAATTTTTTTTTTTACTTTCGAGATATTCGGCATTCGAGATTTTTGGCATTCTAGATTTAGTCATGATCCAAAGAATGAATGGGAGTCAATTGCGATAGTGTGCAAGTAGCCGATATTGCGGAAGATAACATTTTGAAGATGTAGATGTTGATGTCTATATCGAACATGGAAATGTTATTCAAGAATTATAATAGCACCAGGATTAAACATTAAAATTGCTAAGTAAAAAAAATATAAAAAGCATTTTTTTATTTATATAAAGCAATTTTCCATCGAGTAAAATATTTATTTTTCCTAATAAATGAAAAGGCGCCAACTAGCAACTACAGAGGTATCAGTCTTCTTAACATCGCATATAAGATCCTCTATGCCGTTTTGTGTGACCGTCTGAAGCCATTCGTCAACAACCTGATAGGTCCTTATCAGTGTGGCTTTAGACCAGGGAAGTCCACCAAATCCTTCACACTACGGCAGATCTTGGAAAAAACCCAGGAGCTTCAAATTGGTACCCACCACCTTTTTATCGATTTTAAGGCCGCGTATGACAGCAGCTATAGGGAGGATTTATATAGAGCCATGTCTAGTTTTGGCATCCCTGCCAAACTTGTCCGATTGTGTAGGATGACGATGGAGAACGCACGCTGCTCCATCAGGGTCGGAAAAGATCTCACCGATACATTCGATGTCAAAAAAGGTTTTAGGCAAGGCGATGCACTGTCATGCGACTTCTTCAACATCGTTCTTGAAAGAATAGTGCAAAACTCCTACGTCAACACAAGAGGCACAATCTTTCAAAGATCCGTTCAATTGCTCGGATATGATATTGACATAATTGGAAGAACGCAGCGTGATGTCAATGGTGCGTTTATGAGCATTGAGACGGAAGCGAAGAAGATGGGTTTGGTGGTAAATGAGGGCAAGACCAAGTATATGCTGTCACCAAGAAAGGACACCCTACACCGACGTCGTGGAGAGAACGTCAAAATGGACAGCTATAACTTTGAGGTAGTTAAGGACTTTGTCTACCTAGGCGCCGCTATTAATTCAGACAACGACACCAGCGCTGAAATCAAACGAAGAATAACTCTTGCCAATCGCTGTTTCTTCGGACTAAGGATGCTTCGAGAGAAAAATTCTTCGGGTGATTTTTGGTCCCGTCTGCATAGATGGAGAGTGGAGAAGAAGATTCAACGACGAATTGTACGGGCTGTACAGCGACACTGACTTTGTCAAACGAGTCAAGGTCCAGCGACTTAGATGGCTGGGTCATGTAGAGCGAATGGACACCAACGCTCCGGCCCTGAAAGTCTTCGAATCCAATCCCGAGGGACGGCGCAGTAGAGGAAGACCCCGAATCAGGTGGCGCATGCAAGTAGGAGAGGACCTCAACCAACTTGGCTAGGGACCGAGCTGGCTAGAGAAGCATGTTGGTTGAGGCCCTAGTCCGATCCGGACTGTAGTAAGTAATAAATGAAAAGATTAGTTAATTAATTAATTAGTTACTTTTAATATTTCTTCAAAATAAGAATAAATGCCGTCAGTATAAAAAGGATGAAGAATAACGTTAAATGTCTATGATTAAGTGGTAATATTTCATTGAATTTCAAACGCATAAAGTTTTCTGATATAGCATTGGAAAAAAAATATTATTTACTTTTTTTTTAGGAAACAATATGCCTATACATATCTGCAAGCAAAAAGAAATACCACTAAAAAAACTGACTAAACTAAAAAATTATAAAATTTTGATTTTTTTTAATCGGGAGTCTTAACGTTTTGGATAGAAAACTTTTTTTACAACTATTCGAAGGGTGCTTTTTGTTGGGAAAATTTGTTCTCTACAAAAACGTCCTTGGAATTGTATCATCATTTTGCTTCGTTTTCGAGTTATATTGAAAAAAATGAGTGAAGAAGGTTTAGAACCCATATCTCCGATTTGCACACTCTAATTTAATAGCACTTTCGGTTTTTACTTCAAAGCTAGCCCATTAATCGGTTCATGCAATGAAAATCCGCCCTTTTTCGAGTTCCTTGCTAAGCGAATATTGGTTGCACGACCATAGCACTCGCATCACGAAAAACCTGACCTTCTATATGGCCTTTCATAGCTCGCAACAAAAAGTTGTCATATTTGCAAAGCAAAACCGAACATTTTTAAAACTTCAAATGTCTGTTAAAAGCACTATTAGGCTTAGAGAACACAGCTATGTCCAACCAGTATTAAGTAAAGTTGAAAGAGGGCAATTACCTTGTTCTTTATTGAGGGGTAAACCCTGGGAGGCTGAAAAAAGGCTTTTTTTACGAACCTTTAATGAAACATCTGATAAAATAAATTTAATTTATTGATTTGCTACATTCTCTTAATTTTTCATACAAAAATATTGAAAAGCAAGCCGATGATAGTGCATTTTCCGAAACGCCTCCACTTTTCGGTCTTTTGCGGTGTGCAAGATATTTTTTGACAGGATCGATTAAAATCAAAATTTTTAAAGATTTCGCCAAAAGACAACTTTCTCCAGGTAGTAACACGAGGTTTTTTTTTTCAATTTTGAGATTTTGGTGACAGCAGAAGTGGAAAGTCGTTTTTTTTGCCTAAAAATGCCGCCTATTAATAGCTGTTAATTCCGGAAAAATGAAAATTTTTTAGAATCCTCGTGTTATTACCTCTAAAAATATATCGTTAAGAAGTGTGCAAGATTTCAGAAAGATCGGTGCAACAGTCGCCGAGATATTTTGCACACTGCCTTTAAACATACTAGTTTCGAGATAAGCGCTTTTAAAGATAAACGCGAAAAACAGCACACTGAATCAAAAATATTCCGTTAGAAGCGTCATTAGAGTGAGCTCCCCTTCCCTGAACACAAAAGAAGACCTCGAGCTACCTGGAACTAATCATAAAAGGAGCAAAGATGCTGCGCGGCCGGGATCATTGTTCATTCGGCCGGCCCCGTCTATTCCCTCGCCGCGCATACCTACTCTAAAATCACTGTAACTTTCCAAATTCAACTCGGAATGAGCTGAAATTTTGACACAACATTCTTGAGATACAGTATAACAAGATACAATCGATTTTTCTTAAAATGCCCAGGGCTTACCCCTCCCTTAAGAAAAATTCGAATAAAAATTTAAAATACATATAAGGTTATTTCTTGATTGGGAAAGGTGAACTAATAACTTTAAACAAATCTCAGTTTTTCTGTAATTTGAAATTTTTTGTTTATTATTTTCAAATTCTTACTTTAAATAATTTACAATAAAATATCACCTGTAATGAGAAAAGAGACATTTAATGTTGATAAATTACGGTATCGATTCGAACTTTAAATGGTTTTGGTGATTCTTAATTGACAATAATTTTAACACGTGTTATTAAGGTAAGTGGAATCGGTTTTGAAGTGTGTCAGTCATGTTTGACGTTTGAAGTCCATCATGTTGACGCTTGGCGGGTTCACAGTGTGATCAATTACATGAGAGAAAGTACATATTCTTTACATACATATTTAATAAAAAATGTAAAAGCAAAAATTCAGAAAAAAAGTGGATCGCTGTCTTCTTTCAAAAATGAGATGAATTTTAAATTTGGTGGGGCAAAACCCCCATTTATTAAGCTTAATACAAGCTATTAAGCTACAAACTAAGAAACTTAATAGCTAAGACTTACTAACTAGTTGGACGGCTTAGGAGACGAAGTCTTACGCAGGGAGTATTCATATTCAAGTCAAAACAAGAGGAGTGGGAGTTGACATTCCTCAGCATTCGGGAGATGGGTTCATTGGAGCCGTAAGAGGTTCGATGGGTGGGAAGATAGAAGAGACGAGGATTCCGGGTGTTACGAGGGTTAGTATTTAGAAAAATGGATTCATTAAGGGCTGGACAGTCAATGGTACCTGTGAAGATTCGGTGAATGAAGAGGACGTCAAATATTTCTCTTCGATCTTTCAGCGTATTGAGGTTGAGGAGTTTGATTCGGTCTTGATAAGGAGGTAATATCAGGGGATTACTCCAATTAAGACCTCGAAGAGCAAATCGGAGGAATTGGCGTTGAATGCTCTCAATTCTGGCAATGTGCACTTGTTGGAAAGGCGACCAGACTTAACAAGCGTATTCAAGATGCGGACGGACAAATGAAATGTAAAGGGATCGGGTTACGTAAGGGTCTGCAAATTCTTTGGACCATCGTTTCACGAAGCCAAGTGCTGAATTTGCCTTAAGGATTATATCGTCGATATGCTTGAGGAAATTCAGCTCACGGTCGCAATAATCCCAAGGTCCCGGATAACCTCAACGGTGGAAATGATTTGACCGTTTAGAAGATAGAAACGGGGAGGAAATTTGATGCGTTTACGTGAGAAGGTTTTTGATTGGCACTTGAAAACATTTAGCTCCAGGCATTTTTTGGAGCACCATATTGAAAAATTGTCGACGTCATGTTGGAGGTGGAAAGAGTCTTCAGAAGAAGAAATGATCCGGTAAAACTTAGTATCGTCCGCATAGAGAGAGATAGAGGAGTGTTCGATGATCATTTCAATGTCGTTAATACTGAGAATGAAGAGGAGAAGGCCTAAATGGCTACCTTGGGGAACACCAGATGTAGCTAAAAAGCGGCTGGATAAGGCGGATCTGAACCGAACGCTGTAAAAACGGTTTTCTAAATAAGATGAAATCCATCTCAAGTTCAAAGCCGAGGGTGGTAAGTTTAAAAAGGATAAGTTTGTGAGAGATTTTATCGAAAGCTTTATTAAAGTCAGTTGAAATTACATCGACCTCCTTTCCATTCTCTAAGGCTGTGAGGGTAAATGAGACAAAGTCAACGAGGTTTGTTGTTGTTGACCTGCCTTTGAGGAACCTGTGTTGTCTAGGAAAGATGAGAGATTTGCAACGAAAACTTAAGTTTTCATACAATATGCTTTCGAAAATTTTGGGTATATGCGATAGTTTAGCGATGGGACGATAATTTTTCACGTCACACTTAGGACCTTTTTTGTGTATAGGGGTTATAAACGCCGTTTTCCAAACTAGCGGGAAAACACCAAGGGATATGGACAAGTTAAAGATTTTTGAGAGGGGAAGGGAAAGAGTTGAGGAGCACTTCTTAAGAAATATGGCAGGTATACCATCTCGGGGCCAGGAACATACTCATCATTTAGATGATTTAACTTTTCTTCAATTAGATAGGAGTCAAAGAAACGTGGAAGGAATGGATCAAAAGAAAAATTCGATAAAAACGAGAAATAATCTGAATCAGGAACAAATGAATCATTCGTGAAAGACTGTTTGAAGTAATTTGCGAAATAGTTTGCTACGGCGAGTGCATCGGATGAGGTTTCGTTATTGAAGGAAAGGGAGGAAGGGTACCCGTTAGATTTTCTTTTGTGGTTGACAAATTTATAAAAAGACTTAGGGTCATTAATAATGTTAGATTTCATTTCGATTAAATAGTGTTGGTAAAGGGTGATGAAAAGCTCACAGAAATGTAAATAAGAGCCAAGGTATGCTGAATAGTCAGTAAGAGATCGAGTACGAAGAAAGATTGTCCACAATTTATTCCTTTTATTTCATAGAGTACGGAGCCTATGGTTATACCACGGAGGGGAAGTAGAAGAAGTTTTAAGTTTAGAAAGGGGAACGAAGAGGGATATAGCTTTATGAATTTCTCTGTAGAACGCGGATGTGGCATCTTCTACAGTTAAATTTTCAAAATTAAAGTGAGTTCTATTGAGGTAATCATTAATTTTGCGGAAGTTTGCTTTGTGGAAATCGTATGAAGCTGGAGGTACGGGCGGGTTAGATGGTTGTGAAGACTGGAAAAAAATGAGAGAAGGAGGGGAGGGTGTAGGTTATCTATGGTTGATAGAAGCAGGGGTGAAAGTGAGATTGAAGAATTAAAGGGGTCTGTTGTAAATACAAGGTCAAGTTGTCTACCCATGTAGTTTGAAATTCCACTTACTTGGCAGAGGCAAGAGTCTGCATGGCGATCAACGAATAGACATTCTTTTTCAGAGATGGGGCTTGGAGCAATATAAAACGATTGGTCGTCTGACAAAGTCTAGTTTATATACGGCAGGTTGAAGTCACCGAAAATAAGGATCTCATCATGGGGTTCACATAAATCTGAAATGTCATCAATCGTTTTGATTGCAAATTCATAAGATTCGAGGGGCTGCGATTGTAAAATGTAAAAGCAAATAATGTATAGCGATTTATGGGGTAGTGTAATTTTAATTGAGACAAAGTCCAGGCATGGGGAGGTGGATGTTGAGAAAAGAGATGAGTCAATTGTATTGGAGACAGCTATGAGGACACCACGACAAGGAGAGTCATCAGTGTCGCGGTCTTGATCGTCATCTCGGTAAACATTGAAAGTAGAAGGGAACAGTTCCTGGTTGTTAATACTAGGGATAAGATTAGTTTCAGTCAGAGCATAGACTTCAAAAGGCAAAGCGTGGGATTGTTGAAGGACTGCACTTGTTTTTGAGCGAAGCCCTTTTACGTTTTGGTAGTAAAAGGTAAGAGGTAGATTACCAACGAAAAAACTTATCATGTTCAGCTCTACTACCTTGAAGGTAGGATATTCGCTTTGAGTGAACATATTGACCAAAAGCTTCAAGATCATTAGCTTCCTTTTCAGGGGGCAGATTAAAAAGCTCATGGTATGAAGCTAAAGCAGTGATTAGAAAGAAGAAAGCAGCTTTCCAAGCTTGGTCGAAGTGCCCCTCAAGAAATACAAATGAAAAAGCGCGTTTCAAAATGAAATACAAGAGCTGCAGAAAAGAAGCGAAGAAAAAGTGCGCCCAACTTCAAGCAAAAAGCACGGATGGCCTGTATCGAGAGCTGGAAGAGATTTCTGCCCCAGCTGCTGAAGCAAATCAGGCAATCCAAGAGCTAAGACAAAGCAACTTGAATAAGGGAGCAACCATTTTCAAAATAGCCGCTCAGAGAAGGAGAAATGCGCAGGAGATTCGTTCGCCGAAGTTCATCAATGATGCTCAAGGAGTGCTACTTGTGGATGACAACAAAATTCTTCACAGGTGGCGACAGTATTGTGATGATCTTTTGAATGAACAGTTTTCTCGGCGCCACTTGCCAACAGCTGCACCTAACTTTACGGAAGTATCCGACGTCACAGTCGAAGAAGTTAGGGAGGCAGTTAAGAACTCCAAAAAAGGCAAAGCGATTGGGCCAGACGAGGTACCATATGAGTTTTGGAAAAATATGGGAGACATCGGGTTAAGATGGCTCACGATTCTCATCTCCAAACTTATAAGAGGTGACAGTTTGCCTAATCAATGGAGGGAAAGTTTTCTTCTTCCAATGTACAAGGCAAAGGGAGATACCAGAAGCTGTGACAACTATCGTCCGATCAAGTTGATGTCCCACACTATGAAGATCGTTGAGCGGGTTTTGGATAGCCGACTGCGGAAAATAATAAGGCTGTCTGATGACCAATGCGGGTTTGTCGCGGGTAAGTCAACTACAGACGCAATCCAAAGCATAAGGATCATTATGGAAAAACACCGAGATGCCTTAGAGGATGTGCATATTGTGTTGGTTGACTTCGAAAAAGCATTCGATCGACAACCACGAGATCTGATATGGGTGGCCCTCAGACACCGAGGAGTTCCTGAAGCCTATGTGCGAATAATTATGGACATGTACGAGGGAGCAGTTACAAAAGTGAGATGCCCAGCTGGAGTCACCGAAGAATTCCAAATAACAGTAGGTGTACATCAGGGAAGTGTCTTGAGTCCACTGCTCTTTATTGCTGTTCTGGATTATTTGCTCGAAGGAAAAGTAACGGACAATAAAGTACAACAATTATTCTTTGCTGACGATGGAGCCATCATAAGCGAGGATCCTACATCCCTGCAACGAGCACTTGACGTTTGGATTGATGTTCTGGAAGGAAATGGGTACCGTATTAGGGCTAAAAAGACTGAATACCTGTGCTGCCCTTTTTCAGATCCAGACAAGCCTATTTCAGACATTTATTTGAATGGAAATGTGCTTCCCAAGTGTGAAAAGTTTAAATATCTGGGATCTATGATCAATAGTGAAGCATCTTGTGATGACGACATCAATCATCGAGTAAGCGTAGGGTGGATGAAGTGGCGAGCAAACTCCGCTATCTTCTGTGATCGAAAAATGCCCCCTAAGCTGAAGGGAAGACTCTACACAGCAGTTGTCCGTCCAGCTCTAACATATGGTTCACAATGTTGGACAATGTACAAAAAGTATGAGAGCAAATTGACGGCAGCCGAAATGAAGATGCTTCGGATGACAGCAGGAGTAACAAAGCTTGATCGAATTAGAAGTTCTAAGATCCGTGGAAGCCTTCATGTTAAAAGTACCATCTTGGACAAAATTCAGCACGACCGGCTCAGTTGGTATTGTCATGTTCAAAGGAGAGATCCGCAGAACCCCGTCAAAAAGGCAATATCGTACAACGTTTCATCAAATTCGCGACGAAAAAGAAAAGGCAGGCCAAAACACTCCTGGTACAAGCAAATGCAAAAACGGCAGCATTTGGTTGGCCTCAGACATGGAACAATCCAAAACCGGGAGGCTTGCCGACGATTTCTGAGGTCAACGCGGCGTACCCCACGGGCGGATCACTAGTGTGAAGCAGAAAAGTGGGAGAGTTGTGATCGCTTCGAGATCACTACTCGTAACGCCGAAAATGAAAAAGAAGAAGAAGAAGGTATTTGATGTACAGTTTCTTGAGGGTGGGAACATCAGTGGGGAGACCTTCCTGCTGAATAATGACAATGACACTGGTTTTAGTTTTGCCTTTATAGCAAAATATGTCTGACTTATCATGAAGGTAAGCCAGGTAAATACGGATGTTTTCGCATGTCTTTTTGTCTCTAAGTCTAGACAGAAGAACTTAAGACTAAGATAAAAAACGAAAAATTACTCAGTTTGAATACATTCTAGTTTTATTAATTTGATAAGGTATGCTTAGGTCGAAGGACTTTAGTCTTAAGCTACAGTATTTAAGAATACTTTCCAAGGAAAAAGTGAGTTAAGTTAAAGAAAATACGTAAATAAAAAAAATAAGGTTAAAAGGAACACTCCAACTGCGATTAAAATCAAATGAGTTTTTTAAAGTACGCAATTACAATTAAATTTTTTCTCAAATTGACACCATAACCACCTCGTCTTTATCATCATTTTTAAGTTGTGGCATTGGTTTCCTTGTCCAGATATTTGAGTCTGGATCATGTTCATATTGTTCAAAATGATTTCTCCCATAAGCAATTATTTTACCATCAATGAAAAAAAGCTTGTCGCAGTCTTTACTTATCGATGGATCAAACACAGATTGACTGATGCGTTTCGGCTTTTTTTCCTTATCACATTCAAAAGTATAAGAAGCTTGCCTGTATATGTGCAAAATAGTTTCATCAGACATTTTGAAAAGTCCTAAAATGCTATATTCAGTGTAAGTCATGGTTTTTCGTATCAAGCCATTTGGTGTGCAATAAAAGATCATCCACAGTCTCGGTGTTCCATCAAATCGAATGTATAAATACAAGAAACCTGCAGAAGCACACACATGAAAACTATTCCACATAGTCTTGAAATTGTAAGGAGCTTCGCGGATAGAATAAAGTTGTGTCCATTGGTTTGTAGATGAATTCCACTTGTCTACAGTGCCTATCCATTTGTTATTTTGAATTCCGCCTACGGCATAAACACATCCATCGACAGCAGCCATTTTGAATGAATGTCTTGGAGTTAGGAGTGGGGCGAGTGATGTCCATTTCAAAGTGTTTAAATCTAAACAGTGAACACTATTGGTCACTTCTTGAGTGTCCTTCAACACTCCACCGGCAATGATCAATTTATTTTTAAAACAAACGCTTGCAAATTTGTAAAGACCAACGGGCAGACCAGGCCAGGACTTGTAGATCCATTCGCTTGATTTTGAATACAGGAATCCAACATTTAAAGTGCTATGGTTTCCGCTCCAGCCAGTAATAGCTATAAGTCTGTCAGTTCTAATTCTTCGTGGCTTTTGCTTTTCTGCATACGTCAGTCGACGACTCTCCGAGAGCGAATGCCAAATTAACGATTCAACTACAAACTCTCGAAACTCTTTGTTTTTGTTCGTTTCGAGGATCTCATCCAAAATGTAGTCAGGGCTTATGAACTGGAAGCGAACTTGATGAAGAAGTTTTAGCATGTGTTTCTCTCGTTCGGGTCTATCGTGATCCACCCACGACTTAAGACTTCGAAAAACATCCTCCTCTGAGTATAATCTCAGGTTGTCATTCGACAGTATTCTACTCAACTGGCCCACGTCAAGCATGAAGAACTCTTCTTCTTCCAAGGTTTCCATAAAATGGTCACAAATAAAATCATCTGATAACTTTGCAAGTTTCTCCAAATTGTGTTGCTCCGCGAAAAGGTTGATTCCCAAGCAGTTGGTCGAATCAAGTTCCTTGGCCATGAAATCACTGCACATTGTCACCAAGGTTTCGATCTGAAACAGACTAGCTGCTCTTAATACGTCCTCAACAGTGTCCGGTGACAGTTCAATAGACGATGTGTAGATGTATCCAATTACGGACTTCAACGACTCACCATCGACGTGTAGTTCTGCATAATTTTTGTTGGACTCTTTAAATGGAGTGCAAAACATTTTGTGAAAATATTCACTTGCCGCGGAGAGTATTATCTTATGAGCTTTGATTTTAAAATTGCCGGGATTGGAAACCAAGGTTACATCACAATGCATTCCTTCTTTTTGAAAATCTTCGAATTTTCTCAGGACGCCTTCAGTAAATGTGCTCGGCTTGAACATGAACTTAAGTTCAGTTTCAGTTGATTTCTGCTGGGTTGTCATGTTGTTTCTTTTTTGGAGATGTTAACACAATAGTTTTTGAGTATTTATACTTTCACTGTTGGCGCGTTAGAAGAAAAACAGTTAAAACAAAATTATTTGATTTTGAAACTGCGTTAAATTTAAAAGCGAGCACAAAAATATAACCGTGTCCGGTGAAGGTGAGTACTTAATATGATGTCTTCACTCGATTTGCTTCTATTTCATCGCAATTAGCGAAACATGAGTTCTCCCTCCATTGACTTAATTACCTCTTTGTTTTTATTACCTGCCTAATAAGCTTATTAAATAAGCAGGTACTGTAATTCCGCAGGCAAGTGTCAATAATGCTCGTACTGAACCTAAGTGCTTCCTTTCCGAGAATCGTAAGTCATTTGCGATGAATAACGCAAGTGTCATTAGGCGTGTCCAGAAACACAGGTATCAGAGCATTTAGGTCCATCCGCTCTACATGGCCCAGCCATCGTAGTTTCGCGATGCGTACTCTTCTTGTATCTCTCATCCTTATTCTATTCTCACTTAAAAATAATTAGTAATTACATTTTTAATAAGGATCTAAGTATTTATAGATATGAAAACTAGAATAGCTAGTGTCATCTTTAAATTAACAATAATTATTATAATTAAAAGGTTTACTTTATTTATAATTTGTGTTTACTTTGTGTGGGGTGGACAAAAACTAAAAAAGTTAGAAAGAAACATTATTATTCTGAAGAAGAAAAAAATAATGAAGAATAAAGTTTATGAAATTAACAAAGGGAAAAAGTAATCAATTAATAACGGATTTATGGAAAATATATGAACGTAAAACAAAAAGAAGAAAATAAATACATACTAAAGTTTACAAATTTTAGTTTACAAATTTTCCAGATGCAAAACATTACAATTAAACATTAACTAACACGAAAAACCAGCAAATAGTTCTATAGTTCACGTAACGAATCAAATTTTGAATTTGTTGATGGTCAAAACTGAAAAGTTATTTCTTTGTAGCATGTGAAAATAAGCGCAGACTTCTTATAAGCCGAGTTTCAACAGGCAGTAAATTAAATAACTTGCAAGACACAATAGAGTAGAAGTTTCTGTAGCTTGTAGTGTAAAAAAGAAGGATGTTAACGAGAAACAAGGAATTACTTCTTAGGTTGCGATAATTTGATATTGGGTTTTGGAAATAGCCCTCTCTTACAAAAAAGCAGGTGACCTACCGGCGGAATACTGGGAGAATGAAACACCTTACTTGAACGAAACGTCTTTATCAATCTATACCGACGGTTCAAAAATGGAAGCTGGAACAGGGGCAGGTTTCTTCACAGAAAGCCTAAAACTTGCCAGTTTATTCAGACTTCCAAATCACAGCAGGGTCTTCCAAGCCAAGATCTTGGCAGTTACAAACACTGCAAAACAGGTGTCCATATGGCGCTATCACAACAACACTTGACCCTCTCATTGATAAATCGATCAGGATTCCACCCTGTGGAATGAAACAGATCATTGTTAACAAATTAATACGAAAATCCAATGAAAGATGGGAATGCCTAGACTCCTGTGTTACTTCCAGGAAACTATGGCCGAAATATGATAAGAAAGAATCTGGAAAGCTGCTATCATTGAATAGACCTTCACTGCGATTGCTTGTCAGTATCATAACTGGACATAACCTACTTGGTTATCACAAAAAGAAAATGGGTCTTTTAACGAACCGTCACAGTGCGGATATTTTGTTCAACAAAATTCGGGCGATATACACAAGATCTATGTATATCGAGAAAAAATCAAACAAACAAAGGCACCAAATATCTCCGCACCCGAAGCAACACACGAGTTACACACACATTTCTAGGTTTCCCATTCACCCCACTCGTGTATGCAAACACAGGCATCGGCATGCGACATTGCATATGCATTCAATGGTCGATGGGTTTTGCTCATTTATAATGTTCACACTCACTTGTGGTAGGAAAGATGATATAGGGATGTGTTGCGCACAGGTAAAGTTAAGTTTCTGCTCCGCTTCGGTAGAGTGTACCTAGTACTTAATTGGAACTTGGGGTTCAGCAGTACTTGGTACTAATCCCACTTACTTTTTGAGAGGACGGCACCAGCTATCCAAAATTGTTTATTCCTCTTTCCACTCCGTCTGAGTGTAGGGAGGACAGGCTGAAAGCCACTTGATTATTCTTCAGCATTGTACGCTGAGGACAGAGTCCGGAAGGCTCAAACGCTTATTCCGTGTGAATTCCCGTCAGGAATCCTCACGGACATTGGAAGCTGCTGACGCAAAAGTGGTTTCAACGATAATTCCATAGCATTTGGTGCTTTGGACATAAGGCAGAAGCGAGACCCTGATTTGTTTATTCCTCTTTCCACTCCTTCTGAGTGTAGGGAGGACAGGCTGAAAGCCACCTGATTATTCTTCAGCATTGTACGCAGAGGACAGAGTCCGGAAGGCTCAAACGTTTATTCCGTGTGAATTCCCGTCAGGAATCCTCACGGACATTGGAAGCTGCTGACGCAAAAGTGGTTTCAACGATAATTCCATAGCATTTGGTGCTTTGGACATAAGGCAGAAGCGAGACCCTGATTTGTTTATTCCTCTTTCCACTCCTTCTGAGTGTAGGGAGGACAGGCTGAAAGCCACCTGATTATTCTTCAGCATTGTACGCAGAGGACAGAGTCCGGAAGGCTCAAACGTTTATTCCGTGTGAATTCCCGTCAGGAATCCTCACGGACATTGGAAGCTGCCGACGCGAGAGTAGCTTCAACGATAATTCCATTGCGTTGGTGCTTTGAACAGAAGGCAGAAGCGAGAACCTGCTTTGTTTATTCCTCTCTCCACTCCTCCTGAGTGTAGGGGGGACAGGCTGACAGCCACCCGTTTATTCGTTGGCATTTGCGCCAAGGACAAAAATACTTGTGTTTATTCCTCCTTCCCCTCCTCCTGAGAGTATCGAGGACAGGCTTGTAGCCACCCGTTTATTCTTCAGCATTTGAGCTGAGGGCAGAATTATTGTGTTTATTCCTCTTTCCCTTCCTCCTGAAGGTATCGAGGACAGGCTTATAGCCAACCGTTTATTCTTCGGCATTTGCGCTGAGGACAGAATTACTGTGTTTATTCCTCCTTCCCTTCCTCCTGAAGGTACCGAGGACAGGCTTGTAGCCACCTGATTATTCTTCGGCATTTGCGCCGAGGACAATATTACTTGTGTTTATTCCTCCTTCCCTTCCTCCTGAAGGTACCGAGGACAGGCTTTTGGCCACCCGATTATTCTTTGGCATTTGCGTTAAAGACAGAATTGTTGTTGTATATGCTAATTTAAGAAAACCTATTGTTATTAAGAAGACAAATAAAAAGGAATTTATTGAAAAATAGAAGTTGGTCGTGTTTGGTTATTTTGGCTAAGTCTTGGTGGAATCTTTATCTCGACTTAGAGAGAAAGCATCGCAGTCTTTGCACCGATGACCTATGCAGAGGATGCAATGACGAAAATGAGCACGAAGACACAAGTCACTTCCTTTGTCAATGCCCAGCACTCTGCCATACTAGGAAAAAATTTCTAGGAAATTACTTTTTAAATGAACTAGAAGAATTATCAGACGCTCCAAAAAGCAGCCTGTTAAACTTCACCAAGGCCACAAAATGGTTAAATACTAAACAGACATATAATCATAGGTTTCTAGGACGTTACAATACGCCAGAGTATCACAATGGATCTACATTGATCTAAGTGTGACGGAAATAAGATCAACCGTCAGCCCATTTTACCTAACCTAACCTAACCTAACCGGCAGAATATCCAGTCTCCTAAATAGATCCATTGATTGGGCATAACGTTGAGCCTTACATATCCTCCTAATTACAGATTTTTGTATTACCAGAAGTTGTTGAAGCTTGTTATAGTAAGCACCACCCCAACAACACAAACCGTACTGAAGTTTCGATTGGAAAATAACATAACATACAGTTTTCAGCAAGTTCATGGAACAAAATTTTTGAAGATTATAAAAACAACGAGTAGATGAGAGGAAGTACTGTTTCAGATTTGAAGCATGCTTGGACCGGACCAGTTGAAATTTATAGTGACACCAAGATACTTAAAATCATCGACAACATCAATTAATCTCACCGTTAAAAGTTTTTGAAAGTTGTACATTGCAATTGGTTTTGAGCAAATGATATCTGTAACAATCAGTTGAGTGAAATGTAATCTCAATATCCGGATATTCCTGCCCAGAGAGACTGTAAAACATTAATTTGGTTTTACTGCTTACAAAAAGATTATGTTTGGCAACCCAGCATCAAAACTGTAAGCTATTCCTAGATCGTCTGCAAAGGCCTTAACTGTACCAGCAAATAGGAGTGAAAAAAGGGAATTGACATAGACCAAAAATAGAATTGGTCCGATAACAGACCCTTGGGGAACATTCAAAGAGCTAGTAACAGGACTAGTTAAATTGTTGTCAACTTTTACGAATAGAGTCCTGTTTTTAAAGTAAGACTCGAACCAATTGTAAATAAACCCACGGAAACCAGCTTTAATACGCAATGCATTGTTTTCTGCTTTATGTTTTTCGATTTTGTTAAGGAAGTCGATGTTGATTTTTTTTTTTAGATTAATGATTTCATCATAAAGTAATTGTAAGGTTATTGAAATATTAGACGCAGGCTGTTGTGGTAATGAACCGGTCTGATTTGCGATGGGTTGTTCAGCAATAAAAGATTTAGCATTGGTGCTGCGATGAGTAGGTATGTTGTTTTCTTACAGATTTGGATTTACCATTCTGAACATTTTGTGCGAAGTCAAAGGCAAAGAAGTTTGTTGTGTAGTGTACTTCGGCGCAATACTAAGCACTTGTCACAGCGATGAGGAATGTTATTTTCTTTGTAATATTCAATATCAGTCATTTGAATTTTAACACATTTTCCGTGCAAAAATAATTTGCAGTCGCCGCATTCAATTTGCGTTTTCAATTAGAACACGTTTGCAGACCGAGCAATTCATTGTTAAAGGTTTATTGAAATGAAAGGAAATTTATGGATGAAAGACAAAACTGTGTTGTTAATGTGCGCACCCCACGATGATGAACCCAAATCGGTAAGGGCTTTTAACTGATCAGGGAGTCGATTCTGTAACTGTGAAGCTGTGAAGTGATAAATATAAATAAATGAAATATCACAACTTCACAGCGAATCCGATTCTCGTCTCGTTCTGTGCAAAAATTAAAACAAACATCAAAATTTCTTCGCATGATAAATTATTTATCACAGAAGAATTTGTCAGTGAAATTCAAATTCAAATTCAAAAAAAAAAAGGCAAAGGGCTTCAATAGCCCAAAAACAGTTTTTAATTGATTTTTCGGAGCAAAGGCAACAACTGGCAAATGACAAGTAAGTACATAATTTAAGATAATTTAAAATTATCCTTTTCTACGAGACAAAACAATTCCATTTGCAGACCTATAACTGTTGACGGTTCACATTTTCGTTCAAACGAGTGGACGGAGCTAAGTGCTCAGTTGAACAGAATAAGTGTTCGAAGCTGTGAAAACACCGCGAAGGAAAAACTCAAAGACCTCATAGAAACAGACGGGCGAATAATAAATATTACTACACCCAGAAACGATAGAGTTGAATGAAGTGCTCCTCTGTTGTATTTTCAAATGGACTCTGCCCATCTGGGAGTCACCGCCGCAATATCTTCATTTTGTTCCTGGGCAAATAATTACATATAAAAAAATAGGTCCTTCTAAAAAGAGACATCGTAATGAAATAGCCTTTGTTCACTACGGCCTCTATTGTTAAATACCAACTGAATAATTATGCCTAACATGTTTTGAAATATTTTTTTACAAATAAAAATTAAAATTTACTCAAAAATGACAACATTTTTCATTTAGTATTAGTAGAGTGATTTATCATTATGAGTTCGGGAATCGCATCAGATTTTTTTGTGAAGTGATAAAATGAAAAGCTCTGTGAAGACTGAAATGAAATAATTTTTATCACTTCACAAGCTTCACAATTTCAGAATCGACCCCCAGGAGAAGCTTCATTCAGTCTGTTTTTTTTTTTGGCATTGGTATGATAGATTTGCGGAAGCTTAAATAAACTAATTCTTAGGTTCCTCCAATTTCCACGCAACTGACAGACAAGACAACATAAATATCGTAAAAAAATTGCTAGTGGTCTTCTTCAACAGTGGCTTTATCAAAGTATCAGTTCGTGTTTGTGACGTCATGTAGATAAGTCTAAGAAAATTTTGAAGTTTCTCTCAGGCATTTTAAGTGTTAATATTGCTCATCTGAACTTTCAGAAATCACTTATACTCGACGCACTGTTGGCGTGCATTTGAATATACTAGATTTCGTTTACATTAGCCGATACCCTGTACTGACACCAGTAAATTAAGTGCTCAATAGGCAGCGATTTACCAAGCGGGGAAGTTTGTAAGCCTGAGTCCGTTCCCAGAATGGTATGTCCTCTCTGTCGGTTTCCACTTTAAAGTTGGAGATCGTGACGTTGCACTTGATGAGCTTATTATACGCTTCCTTGAGAATATTTCCAAGTGATTCTTTGACTTTGAGGCATACGTTTTCTGTACATGGGCAGAATAATTTTTTTTGTGACTCGCCCTTAAATAAAAATGGTAACAGACCATCCTGTGCCTTACGATATCAAAAAATTGTTTCTTGCTTGAGACAACTTTCTCAAAAAACCTTCTTTTATCACAAAACCTCTTCCAAAACTTCCTAGATGTAGGATACCAAAGTTTTTTTTTCATAAGTTTAGTTAATGTAAATGGGATGATACGCCTTCCGTGAGTTTTTTCAAAATATGTCATCCCATTTACACAGTGAAAGAAGAGTACGTACTGCGAACTCGACAATTGAGCGAATATTTATTTTTGTTCTGTAATATGAAACAGTGTTTCCGGTGTACCGAGGAAAATGGCGATACTGAAGTTTTTTTTTAGATGCAATTGAATGGCCGGCGCCGGCGTATCTCATGGGCAGATCACTAGTGTAAAGGAGATCAGTTTGAAGCTGTGATGCCCTCGATGTTTTGATGCTCCCAACTTCGAGAAATGAAGGAGAAGAAGATGATCAGATTTTGTTGAGACATAACGTCCACCATACTCTGACAAGGCTAAGAACTGCTGCAAGGCATTGTCAGATGAAGTATGATCTACCCATATTCACTAAAATCCCATTCCTGCTCATATGAGTGACATTTATGGTTCCTTGTGACTAACTATTTCCCTTAAGAAAGTTTACCTTATGTGCATCCTTTGTGAAACAATCTCAAGGGGCACAAACAATAGGTTCGAAATTCCATCTTTAACATAAAGTTGAGCTTTCAATGCTCGGACCTGTTTTGGCGACAACTCCATTAATGACAGTAATCCTTTTCTTCATCATGGAATCTCTGATTGAACAAAAGAAGTAAAACACACATTACAGTAATCTTGTTTCATAGCCGACAATCTGACGTGCCAGACATTAAAATAATCATGAAGCAATAATACAGAAGAATAAAAACTATGGAGACAGGAATCAGAACAGAGAATGCCTGAGCACATCCTCCTGGCACAATAAATAGATATATATATAGAGAGAGAGCAAAACCAAATGTCACACAAACAATAGGAGCACGAAACACAATATATATTTGAATAGAATACACCATGACTGGTACTCTCATTTCCGACATAAGCAACAGGATGTGTCGACACACTACAATAGGAATTGAATTTCCCAAGACATCTTTTAGGTATACCTCCCAATACGTAACCCCCCCGCATTCATATCATTTTGCAGGATGTGAACATTGAACATCCTACTTGGCTTTGGCCATAACGAATCTTCTCTATTCACAAAAACTACTGTTATACAATTCCCATATGGATGTTTTTCAACTTTATGTGGCAAAAGGATGTGGCTTTGGCTTTGAGTACGATAATATGTATGCGCATCCACAGGATACACTATCCATATGAAAAATGCGAATTGCTTTCAAAAGTATTATAGTTGAGTAACAAAAAAAAAAATAAACATTACACAACTCAACACAACTCGGGAAGATAGCATTTTGAGAGCTTTCTCGTTGCTTCTTTGGGTCTCAGCGTGTGTGCATTTTTATCTTTATTGATATGTTCATTTTGCTGCAGGTTTTGTTGCTCTTTGGCAATACGAAAGAGGATTTTCAATTGTAATATCCTGTGGGGTTTTTTTTCTTATTAAGATGACATTTTTCTGATCTTTGACGTCATTTTGTGTAAGAACAGAGCGGAAGTAACTGCCTTGAATTCTTTTGAACAAACATACACAGCAAGAAAAAGTTGTTGGCCAAGTCAATTGGCTTTGCAATGAATCAACTTGTCACAATTTGTCACAAAGTCATTAACGTGATCAGTTTATTTCATGTCGATAATTGCCAACCTGTCATTTAACACAGATTAATGCAACTTTGGATGAAGGTACTCAACAACCTTTCAACTTCGGTTAACCATCAGAGTAAAACCTCTTTATTAGGTTCATCGTTCAACCACTACCTATTCAACTCGGGTGAAACATCATCAATCATTTTGGTTGTATTATGAGTTTCGTAACAAATCGAATAACTATTTCGGTTTGTGGATGTGGTGAAGCATTTGGCATGGTGTGAGTTGTGAGTGGTAAGCTGTGAGGGGTTTCTTAGGGAATTGACTAGAATGACAGACAACGTGAATGTCGTCTACACATGAAGAAGAAGAATGTTGTGTGTTTTATTAGCGGGAAAGTGCTTTGCAATGACATTTGTCTGTCTTGTGGAGTCGTGCATAGAGTTGACTGTTTCTCCTTTTACAGGAGAGGTTTTAATTTATTCATGATTCGGCAATTCGGATCCTGTGCGTCTTTTCATGCGTCTCATCTTATGAAGATAGTGTTCTTCTGAACAATGACTTTTGGTTCTATTTTTATCGAAATAAATTTTAAAAAATTTTAACTTAAATGCAACCTTTAATCGAGTATTAATCAGTCCATGAATCTCCTAACTTCTCCTCATTGCCTTTGCTAACTGAATACATTCAAGGCAGAGCGCTGTGAAAATCATTCGCTAATGAGGGAAGGAAAAGCTGAAAGAGCAATTCAGGAAATAATGAAATAGACCGTGGGAAATTTAGGAGAGAGGGAGATAGAAGATGTTTTAAGCTAAGATTAAAAAAAATTATTCAAATGGCCAACCGATTTCATTTTTTTCATTTATTTTTATTGGTGCGAGGCGGAACCAAATAAAGTTTAGATAGATACTTCGATACAAAAAATTCACTTCGAAGTTTATTAGTTAGTAGATCATGTTTGAGTATGACCACATTGCTGATCGACGTAAAAATAACCAAAAATTTCTAAAAACGATTTCCTCTTTTGATAGCTCGTTAGCTGTAATAGTTTTGCGAAACTTCGAAACTTGAAGTAGCCTGGACAATTCTCACCATATCTTCGATGATAAATCTAGAACCTGGTTGGCGAAAATGAGGGTAAGTCGTACAGGAACTTGCACTCGGTGTTACTAGTCGCGATACTGTACATGATTCACAAATGGTGGTTTTGATTACGACTGACACGTATAGGTGAATGTTGGCTTGGCTTGGCTTAATTGAATGTGTGGTAGCACCGAGAGTCAAATATCTGAAGTTTTTTTTACTGCTAAGGGATAGCAAATTGTTACTGTTGTCTTATGAACTTTGAGGAGCAAATGTTAAGCCTTTAAGCCTGTATTCAACGAAATCATGTCGTGTATGCTTAAGCTCTTGACAAGCGCTGGTTCAGGTCATGAAAAAGCTTATCTGGTAAGTTCGTCCGATACTTTTTTTTCCAGATATGCCGTATTGGCCTTGAATTCAATCGAGGCCCAAGGACTAGTCATCCATCCGATGAATAAGTACATGCCAGACTAGATGTGGAGTCTAATTTCATGCTTAGCACGAAAGAGCCAGATCCATCAACGGTTCTGCAACCATCCGTGGAGATTGAATTCTAATCCTTTTTTCTTAACCCGAATTCTAAAACGAACCTCTCCTGAACTGAGGACAGTTGCCTATTTGCCAAAGTTTGAGCCGAAGAACAATCGTATCAAGTTCCATATCCATTAAACACCTGCCAAGAGTTTGCTGTTTGCAAATTGTGCTGGAAACTTCTTTTTAAACGACAAATCCTTAAACGTAGATATCGAGGGAGGAATTCCAACAACAAAACTTTTGTCGAGTACAGATGTAATCCTGCTGAGAAGAGTCTCAAGCCTAGTACTCGCTTCACGAGCAAGTTCATGGGTGAAATTTGTTTGGGTTCATGACATGGCTCGCAAGTGACTACCAGACTTAGTACGATTTTTCAAGATTGACGGCGCGGCCTTTGAAGAGAATGATATCGTAGAGATGTTTTGTTTTCATTAGGAGGTTTTGCTTTGCAATATACTTCCTAGGAACATTCCTGGGTGGGTTACTTTAGTACCAGGTGAAACATCAACACTACGGGTCTTGTTCATCATATACTGTAGGCATGAACAGCCCTGCAGGGTTGCAAAAGCTTAAGCTAATTTATAGCTTAAGTGTGAATTTAATTCACAAGCTAGTTTGTGAATTATGAATTGAAAAATATTCAATTCACAAGCTAATTTGCGAATTATGAATTGGAAAATATTCAATTCATAAGCTAGTTACTGAGTTATGAATTGGATAATATTTAATTCATAAGCTAGTTACTGAATTATGAATTGGATAACATTTAATTCATAAGCTAGTTTGTGAATTATGAATTGAGAAATATTCAATTCATAAGCTAGCTTATGAATTGGAAAACATTCGATTCACAAGCTAGCTTATGAATTGGAAAACATTCAATTCACAAGCTAGCTTATGACTTATCCACATTATGAATTGAAAAACATTCAATTCACAAGCTAGCTTATGACTTATCCACATTATGAATTGGAAAACATTCAATTCATAAGCTAGCTTGTGAATTGAATGTTTTTCATTCAATTCACAAGCTAGCTTATGACTTATCCACATTATGAATTGGAAAACATTCAATTCATAAGCTAGCTTGTGAATTGAATGTTTTTCAATTCATAATGTGGATAAGTCATAAGCTAGCTTGTGAATTGAATGTTTACCAATTCATAAGCTAGCTTGTGAATTGAATGTTTTCCAATTTATAATGTAGATAAGTCATAAGCTAGCTTGTGAATTGAATGTTTTTCAATTCATAATGTGGATAAGTCATAAGCTAGCTTGTGAATTGAATGTTTACCAATTCATAAGCTAGCTTGTGAATTGAATGTTTACCAATTCATAAGCTAGCTTATGAATTGAATATTTCTCAATTCATAATTCACAAACTAGCTTATGAATTGAATATTTCTCAATTCATAATTCACAAACTAGCTTATGAATTGAATATTTCTCAATTCATAATTCACAAACTAGCTTATGAATTGAATATTATCCAATTCATAATTCAGTAACTAGCTTATGAAGATCTGAATATTTCTTAATTCATAATTCACAAAGTAGCTTATGAATTAAATATTTTCCAATTCTGAAGCTAACTACTAGCTTATAGCTTATAGATTTTTTAATTCATAAACTCGCAACCCTGCAGCCCTGTAAATGACTCATATGAGTGGAGAGACGATTGAATAACGTTTGAAGAGCCTCACTCATCAGTTTCAGTTTCCAATATTTCAAAGAGAAATATATCGTCACACACAACGCACATTGAGCAGATTTCAACTTTCAAGTATTAACAAAAAAAAAGAACGGCTTAGACCACCTTAGGAGCGTAAAAAACAAGTTTTTTTTTTTGACTTTTGTTTAGAGGGAGTGAAATAATCCCATCATTTTTAAAAGTAGGAGAAATGTTTATTAGAGCTGTCCAGTATTTTATCTATTCGATGACCAACAAAATGGCGGCGTTATTTAAGTTCTCCGGAAGCCTGTTTCAAACCAGACAAAAACTATACTTTAAAGTTGAGCCATACAATTGGTATTCTTTTCTGTGTCAAGTACAGCTTCATGGTGTTGTGAGTATGCCTCTATTGTGAAGTATGCTGAGTTCAAATTTTGATAAGGCTGCATTTTAAATCTAATTTAAAATTTTCAAAAATCTATTTTTTTTTCTTATTACATATTTAGAAAGTATGATATCCAAAAAATGTTAACACCAAAGGAAAACTGAAAATATCGAATAGATGCAGAGTTATCGCATTTAGAGCGCGAGAACAACATGCGGTCGGGTGACGAGTCAAGTAGCTCAGGCCGTTATAGGAGGAGCGAACTTCGTTTCACAATATCCTCCTCTTTTGACCATTTGTATGAGCAGGCAGCTGTTTCGGGGAATTCTACTGTTTCTTTTGTACGCGCCTGAAATCGCGGATTATTTTGTAAGTTGTTACAACTAAAAAATTTTTCGAAACTACCTTTGGATGAAATAGGAGATTACTCTCAGAATTGTTATCGAAAAGATAAACGTAAAGTTTGAAAGGTACCGTTTAAGTAAATCATTTTCGGGGATCAGATATGTCGAAAAAGGGTGACTATTGATTCGCACATTTTATTACGCATTCGATTATTTCGCTTTTGACACAATTATTTTTGTTTACTTCGCATTGCCTGTTTTGTTTTTCTGTTACTTAGATTTTCAATCATTTCGCTGCACACTTACTTTGCATTTCTTATCTTGCATACCATTTTTTTCGCATTTCCATTGAACTTGCTAACGATTATTTAGACTTTATTTATCTCGATAACTGTTTTTTCGCATTTTGTCTCTTCGGTAATCTATTGTTTTGGCATTCAATTACTTCGCTCATTATCAGATTATTATTGCTTGTGAAATCGCGCATTATGGATATGTTCCGTTATGGTGTTCAAATGAATGTTTTTGTCAATAAAACAATGTACCCAATATTTCGAAATTTGATATTATTTCTGACTAATTGGTTCCGAAAATGCTTCTAAAATATAATATATCTTTGATGGTTCTAATCAATTTTCAATAAAGTTCGATGAGAACTGTTAAAATACAAGAATAACCGGTACAGTTCGATCTTTGATTATTTCGCCATCGTTTGATTGGTATTTTGCTTTTTGTGGATGAAAAAAGAGGCTAGAGGTGTAAAAATTCGCGCGAATTTTTACACCTCTAGCCTCTTTTTTCATCCACAAAAGGCAAAATACCAATCAAACGATGGCGAAATGATCAAAATCTATATATACAAAAGCGAACTTATCGAAAAACGAAACAATAGAAAGCGAAACGAGCCAAATATAAAGTAATCAAAGGCCAAATGATCTTTAAACGAAACGAATGCACAGCGAAGCGAGAAATATCGAAAAATAAAAAAACTAAACAAACGAAAAATCTAACAACAAAATGCGAAACAACAAAATGCGAAACAAATTGGGCGAAACAACAATAAACGAAATAAAAATGACGAAACGTACCATACCCGTCGAAAAAATTGCGGAAAAGGCACCCAAATTTAGAATTTTGCACTTTTTCATTCTTTTTTAGGTATACCTGTGTATATCCTTCACCTTAATATGTCAGTAGAAAAATTAACTTTTGTAAATCTTTCTCAGATCAACCGAAAAAGAGTGGCAACTACAGCAGTTTTAGATGTCGCCGGAAACAGGCTTCCGGAGAACTTCAATAACGCCGCTATTTTGTTGGTCATCGAATAGATAAAATACTGGACAGCTCTAATAAACATTTGTCCTACTTTTAAAAATGAATGAGGGCAAAATCAAATGATTTTTTTATTGCTGCTGCCGACTGCTCATATGACATCATCGCTATTACCGAAACATGGCTAAATGAAAATTTTCTTTCGAGCGAATCTTTCACATCAGACTTCAATGTTTTTCGTAAAGATCGTTCCTGTGTCCAGACTGGGCTTAATAGAGGAGGTGGTGTATTATTAGCTATTCGCTCTGCTTATATAAGTAGAGAAATAATTTTATCTGATACTATCGAACAAATTTGCGTTTGTGTAGATTTACCTATTTCACCTAGTAATAATATTATTCATTTATACATTTTTGTTTCTTATATTCCTCCTTCATCTCAATATTCTATTTATGATGCTCATGTAAAAAATATTAAACACATTGCAAATATTTCTGACATAGATTCGTATTTTGTAATACTCGGTGATTTTAATTTACCTGATGTTAAATGGTCATTTTCTACGGATGAAAAAGTAATTTTTCCTTATAACGTAACAAAAGAATTGGAATACAATGTTATTGAAAGTTTACCTAATGGCTTTGAATATGTACCAAATTAATGATGTTCCAAATTGTATTGGGCGTATTTTAGATTTAGTTTTTATTGATAAAAATCTTGAAGCTTAATTGGATGAGGCCAGTTTTAAACTTCTTGAGAATAGTGTTCATCATAAGGCACTCGAAATTACATTTAATTTTTCTGTTTTGAAAGAATCGCAATATCCTTGTAACATTACTCAGAAGCATAATTTTAAACAATTATTTACAATCTAATCAACAAACAACAAATTTTCAATTGTTATAATTTGGAAAAAGCTTTTACTATGTTTCGGAATATTTTAGATCGAGCTATAGATAATTTCGTTCCCATAAAATATGTTAAAAATTCAAAAAGACCAGTATGGTTTAATAAAAGCTTATGTAGGCTTAAAAATTTTATGAATAAGCTCCATAAAAAAAGTAAACATTCGGTTGCTACTCGCGAACAATTTTATCGAACAAGGAAGGAGTACGAATTTTTGAAAAAAAAATTACCCACAAGCAATACATTTAGTCTCTGGAGTCGAAAATTAAAACAAATTCTAAATGTTTTTGGGTATTTTTAAATAGCAAACGGAAATCACTTGGGATTCCATCTATTCTTTCGCTTAATGGGGTTTCTTCCGATAATATTGATGACATTTGCAATAATTTTGCTTCAAATCAAATTTTATTGACTTAGGAATAAATTATGCAAATTTTTCTAGTAGTAACTTTAGATCGAATATCGATGCTGGTAATCTGTATTTATCTATAGATGATGTATTGGCAGCTCTGTCATCTCTGGATAACAGTTTTTCTATTGCACCGGATAACATTTATCCAATTCTTTTAAAATCCTGCAAATTTAATTTAGCAGCCCCGCTTTGTCATATTTTCAATTTATCGTTGAGTCAAGGTTTATTTTTAGATACTTGGAAGCATTCTCTGATAACTCCTCTGCATAAAGCTGGGTCTAAAGCACTTATAGAATATTATAGACCTATTGCGAAACTTCAGTTGATTCCCAAAGTATTCGAGGCAATTGTGAAGACTAAACTTTACAATTTAGTTCGTAACTATATTTCCGATTTCCAACTTGGGTTTGTAAGCAATTGTCAACAGCAACTAATTTGTCTTTGTTCACCAATTATTGTTTGTGTGCTTTAGAAAACCGTTCGCAAGTTGATGTTATTTACACCGATTTTGCAAAGGCTTTTGATCGAGTACAACACAATGTTCTTATAAGAAAACTCGAACTACTCGGATTTCATTCTGCTCTCCTAAATTGGATTGAAATTTGGTTGGACGCAAACAGTATGTGTGCATTGTGTGAAGTATTATCAAATGAAATACAAAATTTTTCCGGTGTACCTCAAGGAAGCCTCCTCGGGCCGCTCCTATTTAATCTATTTATCAATGATCTACCAGATGTTTTGTCTCACTCAATGTGTCTTTTGTATGCCGATGATGTTAAAATTTTCAACCTTGTAAGGTCTCCATTAGACTTAAGTAAAATTCAGCTTGATCTTAATAATTTAGTTGAATGGTGCAAATTAAATGGGCTTTTTTTAAACAACAGTAAGTGCAGTGTTGTTACTTTTTCAAAACTTGTTGACTCAATCTGTTTTGATTACAGAATTGAAGATCAGTCCTTACAGAGACTTGTAACCCAAAGAAATCACTTTTTTTTTATATGGAATCCTTACACTCAATCAAATATCAATCGAATTGAGAAAGTGCAGAAAAGATTTACTAAGTTTGCTTTACGTAAGATTTTTAGAAACTCAACGGTTCCTCCTTATGAGACCCGATGTGTTTTAATCGATTTGAAACCTCTGGCAATGAGAAGAAAATTATACTTTGTACTCTTTGCTTTCGATGTCCTTAACTGTAATATAGATTGTTCGATGCTTCTTTCAATGTTCAAATTATACGCGCCTTCTCGTGTCTGCGACCAAGAGATGAAATTTTTTTATATGTTCCCCATCATATTAGAAGTTATGCAAAACATAATTCAATCACTGAGTCTTTTATTGCTTTCAATGAGTTTTGTTTTATGATTGATTTTAATAAAAGTAGGTTAGATATTAAGAAAGCAATACTTAATGTGATATAACACTATGTACAATATATAATAATGTATAAACGATATTTTAATTTACTGTAGTCTGTATAAAGTCTTGTAACTTGATTGGCGAAATAAATAAATAAATAAATAAATAAATAAAAATGTTTCACAGCAGCACGCCTTGTGGACTTGTGGAACCCGAGGCGTAATGGTTAGCATGTCCGACTGTTAACCCAGGGTTTCGTGGTTCGAGTTCCAACAAAGGCGAACATATTTTTTTGATGGGTATACTAATCGTCTTTTGCGAGGAATGGCAAAAGCAAGTTAGTAAATTCATAGCCACGAAAAGCGCTTTCTTGATAAGCCGTTCGGACCCAGCAGAATATTGTAGGCTCCCTCCATCCCGTCACAAGGCATGGTTGTTAGAAATGCGCTAGGCCCTGAGGCTCCTCGCTATCTATAATATTGATTTATCAGTTTTGCATTGACCGAACTTCTGGTGGCAATAAAAAATGCTGCTGATTTTATTGCTCATTTGGAATATTGAATAATTTTCCTAGAATCGATGGTTTTAAGGAGATTTTGGTGGTACCCGTGGCGTAATGGTAAGCATGTATACCTGTTGGGTGGGATGTTCGTAGCTCGAATCCCAACACAAACAAAAAAATGTTTTTCAACGGATGTTGCCTTCCGCTAGGAACTAGCAAGTCCTCCGATAATAAATTGATTGTCATGAAAAACGATTTTTTTCGAACAGCCTTTCGGAATCGGCAAAAATTTTTTAGGTCCCATCCATTTTCCCTCACTAGTTATGGTTGCGCTAGGCCCCGGGGTTCTCCGCTCTGTTACGCCACACTATTCATTTGTTTTTGATTTATGACTTATGAGGAATGGAGTTGGTCTTCCAATTGTGGGGCACGTTGAACACATACAACTTCGCACACGTGCCCGTAGATTTCTCGATCTTACGACCGAGTGACAATACAGCGGATAAATATGCCATACCTAAGCTGGCTCTTGACTGGTTTTGAAGACTCTTTTTAGTGTCCGATGCTTGTTCAAGTCCCATACTGGAGTACTCAGGCTATAACAACCTTCCATTGCACTACCTAGCGCCACATGAATTAAGCGTCAGTTAAATAAATCAAATTAAACTGTTGTTAAAAGAATCCATTTTTTCTATTTCTGTAATTTATATAGATTATTTTTTTTAAATACGAACAATCTACTCCTTTCGGATAGTGTGAAAATTCTATACTTCTAATTTCCGTATCCGAAGTAGGCTGATAGTCTCTTTTTATCCTTTTTTCAAAGGATCACCTCAGCCACCAGTTGGCTTTTCAACTTTTCTCACCGAATGAATACAAAATGATGAAATGCTCTTCTCCCAAGTTTTAGTATTGTCTGAATTTCACAAAAATTACCTTTAAATACTTTTACCTCGATAGAAAGCAACGATACTCCATATCTTCTCACTAAAGTATAATTTTCTTTCAAGGAGCAATGAAACTTCTAATGAGATCGTCTTGGCTACAAGACAGTCACTCGTCTGGGTCTAGGCGATTCATTAGACCAGAGAATTGCCTTTATGCAATGTGTAACTGTATATTTATCTTAGTTAAATGAATCGTATCAGTTGGCAGCCAAATAAATCGATTACAAAGGTGATTGTGCTTTGGTTTCAATGTTGAAATCTTCTTTGTTTTAACTGTATACAGAGAACTTATCGGTGCCTAGATTCTTACAAAATCAAGCAAAAGACTTTCCCTATATTCACCATCAATTAATCGATATCATCCTTGGTTGTTGGCTAAACAACAAAGTAGAGGTTTTAAGTTATAAGATGTAACGGGGTAACGTAAATGAATGGGTTTATGATTTAAGGCGACCAAACCCATTCAATTGTGAGGATGCTTTTTATCAAAGGCTGAGGTAGGCTCAGCGGATCCAAGGTCTTCTAAAGAAGCAGTCAAAACTTTAGTTTAATGAAGTTAGTTTTATTTCCGACATTTCAAATTGTAATTTTCTTATAATATTTTATACAATGGTTTAAAGCTTTAATAATTTCAGTTCATGTATTAATTCAGGGTTTTATTCGCAATCGTTATGGGTAGCTTCCAAGTAGACCTCTTCGGATGAGGGGAGTTTCACTTGGGGTTCGGTTGGGTGTGGTCTAGTCCGGGAGTTACGACCAGGTTCTCGTATGGGTCTTCAGGCCACTCAAATGATGGTCTCTTATCCGGGATTACGGGTGGATTGGTCTTTGGGGTACTCGGTATACTGTTCCCTGTCCTGGGCTTCCAGTTCCTGGGCTCGGATTTGAGGTCACTCTGGGTGCTTGGTAAAGATCTGTAATGGTCCTAAGAAGCGGGAGTTAATGGTTGCTCTGAGATAGCAGGAGCCACTAAATTCACAACGAGATAGCGTTGGACACTAAATTCACAACGAGATAGCGTTGGACACTAAATTCACACCGAGATAGCGGTGGACACTAAATTCACAACGAGATAGCGTTGGACACTAAATTCACACCGAGATAGCGGTGGACACTAAATTCACAACGAGATAGCGTTGGACACTAAATTCACACCGAGATAGCGGTGGACACTAAATTCACAACGAGATAGCGTTGGACACTAAATTCACACCGAGATAGCGGTGGACACTAAATTCACAACGAGATAGCGTTGGACACTAAATTCACACCGAGATAGCGGTGGACACTAAATTCACAACGAGATAGCGTTGGACACTAAATTCACACCGAGATAGCGGTGGACACTAAATTCACAACGAGATAGCGTTGGACACTAAATTCACACCGAGATAGCGGTGGACACTAAATTCACAACGAGATAGCGTTGGACACTAAATTCACACCGAGATAGCGTTGGACACTAAATTCACACCGAGATAGCGGTGGACACTAAATTCACAACGAGATAGCGTTGGACACTAAATTCACACCGAGATAGCGGTGGACACTAAATTCACAACGAGATAGCGTTGGACACTAAATTCACACCGAGATAGCGGTGGACACTAAATTCACAACGAGATAGCGTTGGACACTAAATTCACACCGAGATAGCGGTGGACACTAAATTCACAACGAGATAGCGTTGGACACTAAATTCACACCGAGATAGCGGTGGACACTAAATTCACAACGAGATAGCGTTGGACACTAAATTCACACCGAGATAGCGGTGGACACTAAATTCACAACGAGATAGCGTTGGACACTAAATTCACACCGAGATAGCGGTGGACACTAAATTCACAACGAGATAGCGTTGGACACTAAATTCACACCGAGATAGCGGTGGACACTAAATTCACAACGAGATAGCGTTGGACACTAAATTCACACCGAGATAGCGGTGGACACTAAATTCACAACGAGATAGCGTTGGACACTATTATACTCACCTGAACCTCTCCTAGATGACCGCTCACTTGCCACGGTCGGCGCAGACTGATTTTTCATCACTTCGGTTGGTTGTCTTATACACCTTTCGGTGACATGTGGGTGTGAGTTGTAAAAAATGAACGAACTCCAACATGCCAAATTCCATTCACCGCATTGAAACTCACGTGAATGTGTTGTTGTTGTGTTGCGGTATGTATTGGGCACTGAAACTCACGTGAATGTATTGTTGTTGTGTTGCGGTATGTATTGGGCATCGCATGATTAAGTTGTTTTGGTTGGGTCATATGACTGATGTGTAGAGCATTTGCTACAGCACTACTGATGTGGGTGTGAATTTGTAATGGGTCATTACATTCCCCCCTTTCTTTCGGAGACGAGAACCTTCTCGTCTGACCCTTCGGCCGGCGGCTCTTTGGCAGATGTGTGCCCCTCTTTGGTGTGTCCATCTCCTTAATGTTTTTTTTTTTGAAATTTTAACTCAAATTTACCTTTTTGTTTTCGAACTCGATTCTGTTTATTTAAATCAAAATAAAAAATTTCTTCTCCACTTAACAGCTAACTTAATAATTTACATTCATTTTCTTATCTCGTAACCAAAAAAAAATTGTATGTACTCTATACATATGTAAAAAAAACAACAAAATATCTTTCATAGTCAAATTAATAATAGTCAACAACAAGGGCTTACGGTAACTGTAGTACCTTCTGCTTGGCACCGAAACGGAGTGTTGCGGTTTTGCCCGTTATCAGCACCATGACATCTCCAAATGGCTTCTTTATTTTGAATCGTTGTCGTCTGGCTCCCGGTCGAAATAATGGATGCTTCAAAATGTTTATGCCACCAAATGGATTTTCTGGTCCGGATCTCGATTGAGAACTACTATTTGATTGGATCGAGTCACGGCGTGGAGACATTTCTATCTCTGGCAGTCCTCGTCCTGGGGTCGCTGGGGCTTCTGATGATGGTGGGCTGTCGGCAATCCATATTGGGGATGGTGGTGGTGTTGGAGTCAGCCGCGGCAGCGTTGGTTCCCTTGATGCGTTCAGGTCCGGGGTGTTGGCGGTGGGGACCGGCGATTTTCTTTGATGGAACATCTCGACGGCTTGTTGCCGCATCTCCCTAATTGCGGCCATTTGCTCCTCGATAGGTACGGGTTTTTTGATTACAATGACTGACCTGATGTCGATAGGTTCCTTTCTATTGGGTTTTTTGGCGTTGGGTTCCTCCAATCTTGGGGCTTGTACCTTCATCGGTGCAGTCCGTAGCCGAACACATGGTGAAAATTCCTCGGGGGCACCTCCCTGGTGTTTGGTAGTGGACCGCTTGGCCACTTTCCGCACGACTTTTGATTTATTCGCGGTAGCTGCTTTCTTGTCCATGGTCTTTGCTTTAATGAAATGCAAGTTGTCGGTGTCACAAGCTTTTATATCCTGTATATGCGCCCGGTACTCGATCGGTCTCTTTCCTTTTTTTCTCTTTTCTCCTTCTTTCTGTAGGGCCACTATGACTGGGGAAATAAATTTTGTCACTTGGTATGGTCCTTCATATTTGGGTGCGAGCTTCTCCGCAAAATAGTTTACCCCTGACGAGAGTACCCTGTTTCTTTTATACACTCGTTCGCCTATACTCGGTTTCCATGCACGCCGTCGTAGGTTGTAATGTTTTCCTTGTCTTTCTGCTGCCTTTTCTAAGTTCAACTTGACTAACTGGTAGAGGGCTTTCATTCTTTCCTGGCGAAGAGATAAGGAGTCAGCTGTTGTTCCTCTTAGTTCGGTGGGGATATCGGGGTCTTTTGGTCCTCGGATTTCTCGTCCAAAATTGAGCAGGGCGGGGGAGAAACCAGTTGACGTATGTTGACTTGTATTGATAGCGAAGGTAAACTCGGGGAGGTGGTCATCCCATGTGCGGTGATTTTCTTGAACGAATTGTGCTATCATGGTCTTAATCACACGATTAACTCTTTCGGTGGGATTTTCCTGCGGAGTGTAGGGAGCGGCTAGGCGTTGCTGCATCCCGACGTCTTCTAAAAATTCTTTAAACTGGTTACTAACGAACTGCGTGCCATTGTCTGAGATGAGGATCTTCGGAACACCGAACCGTGTGAGGATCCTTTCCCGAAGAGCTTTGATGACCCCATTAGTGGTTGCTACCCGGAGTGGTACGGCTTCTACCCACTTCGTAAATTTATCGACCATGACGAGCATCACGGTGTTACCCTTCATTGACCTGGGTAGAGGTCCGACAAAGTCGATGCAGAGGACCTCCCATGGCCCTTCTACTGCCATGGTGTGCATCCGACCACAAGGCTTTTGTTGCGATATTTTATATTTACTACATGTCACGCATTGGCCGATATGTTTGGCCACTTCTGCCCGCATTCCTGGCCAATAGTGATGTCGGGAGATTCTATCAGTTGTTTTGGTAATCCCTAGATGTCCGGCAGTATCTAGGTCGTGATGGTTTTGTATTATTTCCTTTCTTTTCGCTTTAGGCACGCATAGTTTCCACTCGGTGTTTGGATCGCTTAATGGGTTTCTATGGGGAAATCTCCGGAACAATTGGTCTCCTTCAAGTCGGTAGTCTGGAAAACGGTTTGGGTGCTCGGAAACCTGCTGCTGTTGTCGGCGGACCCAGTCCGCCTTCGAGTCGATACTTGCAGCCAAAAAATCCATGGTAGTGATAGGGAGCGGGTCCCTGGACAATGCGTCGGCCACTACGTTTAAAGTACCTTTACGGTATTGTACATTGAAATCGTACTGTTGTAGTTCAATGGCCCAGCGGGCCAATCGTCCTAACGGGTTTTCCAAGGAGTGGAGCCATTTAAGTGAGTGGTGGTCGGTTATGACGGTGAAGTGATAGCCTTCCAAATAAGGCCGCAACTTCCTTATTCCCCAAAGTATGGCAAGGCATTCCTTCTCAGTAACTGTGTATTTTTTTTCGAGCTCTGTTAACGTACGACTGGCGTATGCCACCACCTTCTCTTGCCCTTCCTCCTTTTGTGACAGTACTACCCCAAGCCCATAGTCACTAGCGTCTGTTTGGAGCGTGAAGGGTTGGTCGAAATTTGGGCAAGTCAAAACTGGAGCTTCTGTTAGTTTGCCCTTGAATGCGTTAAATGCCTCCTCCTGTTCGTCTTGCCAGAGCCATACCTGATTCTTTTTCAGTAATTTGGTTAGTGGAGCCACTATCGTAGAGAAGTCTTGGATGAATCTCCGGTACCAGGAAGTAATACCCAAGACTCGCCTCAGCTCTTTCACGTTTGTTGGTGCTTTTAGTTCCCTTACTGCTGCAACTTTGTCAGGGTCAGTGTGGATACCTTGCCGGCTCACCACGTGACCTAAATACTTTAATTCTGGTTTGCAGAATTCGCATTTCTCTGGGTTTATTTTCAAGTTGGCTTCTCTCAACCGTTCGAACACTTTACCGAGGTGCCTAAGGTGGTCATTGAAGGTTTTACTGATTATAATGATGTCATCCAGGTAGGCGAACGCATATTCTTCTAGATCGATTCCGATTACTTGGTCTAGCACGCGCTGGAAGGTTGCCGGGGCTGAATGTAGTCCGAACGGCATTACTTTCCATTGGAATAATCCCCGTCCGGGCACGGTGAAAGCTGTATAGGCTCGGGATCCATATTCCAAAGGGATTTGCCAATAACCCTGTTTCAAGTCAATGGTTGAAATAAACTTGGCTCCTCGTAGCTTATCGAGAATGGCATGGATCTGGGGAAGCGGATAGGCATCTTTGACGGAAATCTCGTTAAGCTGGCGGTAGTCGACACACAGTCTCCAAGAGCTGTCCTTCTTTTTCACCAACACTATCGGGGAACTAAATGGGCTTTTGGATGGTTCAATTCTTCCATTCAATAATAACTCATCTATTTCTTCATTTATAACTTTCTGCATAGCGGGGTTTCTTGGATAATATCGCTGCTTGAACGGTTGATCGGTGGTGAGTCGGATTCGGTGCGTAGCGACGTTGGATGGTCCCTTTAATCCTTCAAACTTGGGTAGTTCCTCGGCCAAAAATTTTCCTAACATGTCTTTGTCTCTACTTGGTAGCTGCACGTTATTGACAAGGGTGCAGATCGGTTCGGAAAAGGGGCGCTGGATGTTGCGGTTCGTCAGTGGTTGTCCCGCTAGAGTCATTGAAAAGTTTGCCTGGTCTAGTAAGTCGACTCCCAGAATGGCGTCCTCGGACAACTCACTTAAAAAGGTTACTTCTCCATCCACTAGACCTCCCTTAAGATTGAACCTTATGGAGTAGTGCTCCCGAGTTATAACGGGATTGCCATTGGCTAACTGAACTTCGCGCCTTTGATATCGGACGGGTAGTTTCAGGGCTCTTAACTTGTTCCGCAACGTGGGGCCAACGAAAGACTTGGTGGAGCCTGTATCTACTAATGCCTGGAAGATCTGTCCTCCCATCCTTATGGGGACGAAATATCGAGGATCATACCAATGGCCATGTGTCGGGTTCGGCATTTGTCGTGGTTGGGACACTACGGTCGGCTCTGGATGAATTGGATCACTGTTTAGTTGGTGCAGCGTATCCTGATATTGGGCTGCCCACTGAACAAAGGGTCTATATCTCTTCAGCCACCATCGGTTACGATGACACGCCAGGGTGCTTGGTTGCCCGCGGGTTTTGGCTCGTTGAACAGGTTCTCGTGCCTGTCGTGACTCAAGGATAGTAGTTTTGAGCACAGCTACTCGTGATTGGCTTCTCTCTTCGTGCCTGGCATACCGTACTCTGTCGCCTTCCCTCGGGTTGTCAGCAGATCCCCTTATAGCGGATGTTCGGTTATTCCAGTTCTGGGCCGGCTGGGTGTGGCGCTTGCACGTGCAATCCTTGGTTAAGCGTCCGTCCTCGCCACAATTCGAGCAAAACAGTCGAAAGGGTCGGTGACAGTTCCTCTTCTGATGTCCTCTCTGTTTGCAATTCCAGCAATGCGTATTGCGGTCATACGGCACCGAAATTGCTCCAAATTGCGCTCGGGGTGCAGGAGGTGGGGCCAAGGCGGGTCTCATATTTTTTTCCTCGTTTTTGACGTACTCGTATTCTTCCGCTTGGTCCGTCAACTCCTCCAGCGTCTGGAAATCCCTCCTTCGTACAGCGAGTCGGTATTCTGGGCGGAGGCTATCGTATATCCTATCGACGTTGTCTTCCTGACTCATCTTGGGATGCTGTCTGATAAGATATTCCATGGCCCGGATGAAGTCTCTGGCCTTCTCCCGCGGTCCTTGTTTCTTCCGCCAGATCTCCTCCTCCAACTTGTGGACGAAACGTGGTGGTAGGAAGTATCTGAGGAACGCTTGGCGAAACTCTTCCCATGTTTGAAAACTTCTTCTGTGGATTCGTAACCACTCTAGGGCGGAACCCCTGAAGATTTCTGGGAAAGTTCGGAGGATGTGCTCTGCTGGTATCGAGTAGCAATGTACCAGCTCCTCGAGGCGCTCCATGAACTCTAGGGCGTTTCCCGAGCCGTCAAACTTAAGGCCCCATTTACGGACGGTATTCATGGTCTCAGCCTCGGGACTTCGGTACATTCTGTATGGACCGGGTTGGTTGCTACTCTCTAGCTCTGGATAGTGTGGGGGTGGACGTACTGTGCTTGAGGTTAAACTTGTTGCGGAGCCGGCTCCAGTGGTCTGGTGGTACCGCCCCCCTACAGCTGGAGGTACGTGTAGTTGGAGCTGGGCGCTAGGCTCTTCTGTTGTCTCGGTGGTATTGGCAGGTTGCGGTGGTGCTTCGGTTTCATCTTTGTATTCACGTTCTTGAACCAGTTGTGAAATTTCCGAGCACAGGTTCTGTGTCGAACGGTGAGTCCTGGAGTCTTTGATATACGCGCTCAAGTGGGATCGTAGTGTGGACACAGTGCCACTGGTATCCAATCTTTTGGAAGCCATCTTTTCAATGAGCTCCGTCTTTTTGAGCAAGTAGATGGACGCCAGATTTTCTTCGACGTCCATGTCGATATTATTGTCGGTATTTGCCATGGTCCTATGCCACTGGCAACGGTTTAAAATTTAAGCTTTCTTTCTTATTTTCTGGCTCGGTAGTGAGTTCCTCTGGTTTTGATCGGTCGGTATCCTCGGTGTATGACAGGTCGGTCGGTATGATCCCTCAGAGAGTTATTTCTTCTGGAACGGTCGGTCGGTCGGTAAATCTGGATAAGAAACAACTCCTCTGACTGGATCAGTCTTTATTCGGTGTAATACGGGTCGGTCGGTATGGACTTCTAAGCAAGTTGATCCTTCTGGAACGGTCGGTCGGTAAATCGGTTAACCAACTTCAAAGAAGTCCCTGCTCGGGCGCCATTTGTGAGGATGCTTTTTATCAAAGGCTGAGGTAGGCTCAGCGGATCCAAGGTCTTCTAAAGAAGCAGTCAAAACTTTAGTTTAATGAAGTTAGTTTTATTTCCGACATTTCAAATTGTAATTTTCTTATAATATTTTATACAATGGTTTAAAGCTTTAATAATTTCAGTTCATGTATTAATTCAGGGTTTTATTCGCAATCGTTATGGGTAGCTTCCAAGTAGACCTCTTCGGATGAGGGGAGTTTCACTTGGGGTTCGGTTGGGTGTGGTCTAGTCCGGGAGTTACGACCAGGTTCTCGTATGGGTCTTCAGGCCACTCAAATGATGGTCTCTTATCCGGGATTACGGGTGGATTGGTCTTTGGGGTACTCGGTATACTGTTCCCTGTCCTGGGCTTCCAGTTCCTGGGCTCGGATTTGAGGTCACTCTGGGTGCTTGGTAAAGATCTGTAATGGTCCTAAGAAGCGGGAGTTAATGGTTGCTCTGAGATAGCAGGAGCCACTAAATTCACAACGAGATAGCGTTGGACACTAAATTCACAACGAGATAGCGTTGGACACTAAATTCACACCGAGATAGCGGTGGACACTAAATTCACAACGAGATAGCGTTGGACACTAAATTCACACCGAGATAGCGGTGGACACTAAATTCACAACGAGATAGCGTTGGACACTAAATTCACACCGAGATAGCGGTGGACACTAAATTCACAACGAGATAGCGTTGGACACTAAATTCACACCGAGATAGCGGTGGACACTAAATTCACAACGAGATAGCGTTGGACACTAAATTCACACCGAGATAGCGGTGGACACTAAATTCACAACGAGATAGCGTTGGACACTAAATTCACACCGAGATAGCGGTGGACACTAAATTCACAACGAGATAGCGTTGGACACTAAATTCACACCGAGATAGCGGTGGACACTAAATTCACAACGAGATAGCGTTGGACACTAAATTCACACCGAGATAGCGGTGGACACTAAATTCACAACGAGATAGCGTTGGACACTAAATTCACAACGAGATAGCGTTGGACACTAAATTCACACCGAGATAGCGGTGGACACTAAATTCACAACGAGATAGCGTTGGACACTAAATTCACACCGAGATAGCGGTGGACACTAAATTCACAACGAGATAGCGTTGGACACTAAATTCACACCGAGATAGCGGTGGACACTAAATTCACAACGAGATAGCGTTGGACACTAAATTCACACCGAGATAGCGGTGGACACTAAATTCACAACGAGATAGCGTTGGACACTAAATTCACACCGAGATAGCGGTGGACACTAAATTCACAACGAGATAGCGTTGGACACTAAATTCACACCGAGATAGCGGTGGACACTAAATTCACAACGAGATAGCGTTGGACACTAAATTCACACCGAGATAGCGGTGGACACTAAATTCACAACGAGATAGCGTTGGACACTAAATTCACACCGAGATAGCGGTGGACACTAAATTCACAACGAGATAGCGTTGGACACTAAATTCACACCGAGATAGCGGTGGACACTAAATTCACAACGAGATAGCGTTGGACACTAAATTCACACCGAGATAGCGTTGGACACTAAATTCACAACGAGATAGCGTTGGACACTATTATACTCACCTGAACCTCTCCTAGATGACCGCTCACTTGCCACGGTCGGCGCAGACTGATTTTTCATCACTTCGGTTGGTTGTCTTATACACCTTTCGGTGACATGTGGGTGTGAGTTGTAAAAAATGAACGAACTCCAACATGCCAAATTCCATTCACCGCATTGAAACTCACGTGAATGTGTTGTTGTTGTGTTGCGGTATGTATTGGGCACTGAAACTCACGTGAATGTATTGTTGTTGTGTTGCGGTATGTATTGGGCATCGCATGATTAAGTTGTTTTGGTTGGGTCATATGACTGATGTGTAGAGCATTTGCTACAGCACTACTGATGTGGGTGTGAATTTGTAATGGGTCATTACACAATATAATTAATACCTCCTAATTCATCTTTTAATTTTTGTTGGTTCATCAAACCAACCTTAAGGCCTTAAAATACGTCTTCCTTCATTGTTCTCTGTTTCTTCCTCTACGGGCTTATAACTGTTGGTTTTGTTTATCACAAAGTCTTTGTCCTGGAACTGACCCTTCATTTCTTTTGAAGTTTAATTTTAAATGAAACCGTCTTATAGTTCGAAGTTCTCTACTGTGTAGAGGTAATCAGATTATTCAAAAGTCCAGAACACACTTCCGTATAGAGAGATAAATATCCTTTCCTGGCCAAGGAAAGACAACTCAAGGTTTTGAGATTAAATCTCAAACCACTGACGTTGTCTTTCACTTTGTTGGATGCTTATCAATTTACCTGGAAACTGTCGGCTTCGTTTCTGTAAAGTTGTTTGTGTCCATTGGTTTTGGGGACTGCATTACTCACTTGCATATCTGATTCGAAAACATGAAGCGCTGGCTGTTGTGAAGCTTCTTTTGACGTAAGATAATTGAATTTTCTATAATTTGTTAAAAGCACCTGTGTCTGAATAATTAATTTATTTGCCTTTGCCTTTGGTGTTGATTAATATTTTGTCTTCAAAAAAATATTTTATATGGAAAAATAACAACTGAAATTTTGTGTCCCAAAGTCGGAAAGTTGAAGTTTTCTGCGTGCAAGTAGGTGAAGTGGCGGTAGGGACGTTGTGTTGTATTTAACTATGGAAAAGTGATCACGTACCATACATTTTAATTAAATACACTGATAACGTTGTTGCGGTGATAACTGTAAGGGACACCGAAATCGCCCAAAGAAAGTTGAACCAAGTGATCCGAAGGACAAATTCCTGGATGGAGGAATATGGGTGGTCCCTGGCTACTGAGAAGACTGAAGTAGTACTTCTGAGAAAAAACGAATTCCCACGATTATCGACTTCCACATCGAAACCCTTAACTTATAGAAAGTAAAAACGTCGTAAAATACCTGGGAATAAAGCTCCACACGATACTGAGCTTTTGGCACCAGATACGAACTGCTGAACGTACATCTAAAGTTACAAGCTACCTATCTAGGTTCATGGCAAGTGTAGGTGAACCATCCGCTAGTAAACGGAGACTTCTTCTGGTGAAAACACATTCAATCTTGCTGTACGGGGTGAGATTTGTTCTGAAGCACTAAAACAAGAAAAGTACCGGAAACCACTAGCATCGGTACAGAGGCCCGGCGGGCGCCTTGCGAATATCGATAGCGTACCGCACAGTGTCTGAGGTAGCAGTTCTTGTAGTTTTGCTGGTGTCGTACCAATTGACCTACCTCCTCGCCGCACAAAGAAGATACATAACATAGGTACATGAAAAGAAAGCAGAAATCGGCGTGGAAGCGCGAACACGGACGCGAAAGCGACCACATAGCAGAAGTGCAAAGAACTCTGGATTTGGGAAGCAGAGGGCCCTGGACTGCTAGGCTGATCGGAGGCCTAAGCGATTGGAGTAACCGGAAACACGGCGAAGTGAACTACTACGTCACACAGTTCCTCACCGGACACGCGTATTTCAACGCTCTCCGGCGCAAGATTAGAAAAATAAGAAGCCCTTCGTGCCAATACGGAGATTTGCTGATAGACGAGAGACGACGCGACAGCGACGTGCAGTGTTTGAGTGCAATAGATGGGAATCTCTCCGTCAAGAAATGATGAGAATTATCGGAGAGCTCAGCCCAAATAATATTATCCAAAAGATGCTGAGAGACGAGGAGAGTTGGAGGCGAATAACAATCATCTGACGCAGGCTCTGAAAGCAAAGAAACAAGCAGAGGTAGTTGAGGAACTGGCACCCGCCACCTAGATGCGGATCCCCCCTCGAAGAAATGCGCAAGTGGTCCCGAGGGGGAGATCAGCGAGAAACTTTTGGAATTTTAGCCGGTATGACAGGCTTAGTTCAACTTGGAAAGCTCGGTACACGGGGAATTTTTCATACTCCTTTACGATGGTAAAGCAATTTCTCAAAAGTAAAAAAAAAGAAAATATAGTGTTGACGTAGCGCAACGCGAAGGTGATAGCGTTATTGTGATTTAACGTAAAGAACACAAAAATTTGCTGTAACGTATCTGTTTCGTGACGCAATCAAAAAATCGCTGTCAAAATGAGGCAAGAGTGACCTTAAGAATGGGCACACATATATACGTTATGATGAGACATGAAATGTGAATACGTTTCACAGACCGTATTCGCAGTTGCGGAAGTTTAGATTGTGGCCATGTGACGTAACGTCTTCATGACGAAACGTAACGTAATGAAATAACACAGATATGAGAAATTTTCCACCAAAAACTTGAGATTAGAATATCGATGCGGGTTGTGCACACGATGAGTGCCCTTATTGTGATGGTCAACACTTCTATCTCTTACGTAGGAGAATAGCAGAAACATGAATTTTTTTTTTCACGTTTATCGTAATGAAGTAAGCAAGTCTTCCAAGATTAGTAACACTGCCTTAAAATGCACCTTCTCACTTAGCTGTTCTGAAACGACAGAGTATTATTTGTCCTTGAAAAGCCTTGGGCTACGAGTCTCCCGAGCTTAGTTGAGCTACCTGATTATTTATTTATTTGTAATAATCATTATTATGAAACATGTATGGCGCCGTACTTTCTAAAAATGACAACTGCACATGTGTATCCTCCCTTTGTTATCATATGTCGATATTGAAATGTTTTTGATCTCCTTACCTGTCACAATTTACCTTCCAGGCGTTCAAAAAGTGCAATGGAAACGAATCGGTTTATTTGATTATGTTACAAACGATACTGTTTCTTGTTTCGTGTTTCCCAGTCCCGTCCACAACCCAACTCATTTATTTTGTACTAATCGTCATTAGTTTTCTTTGAGGATGACTTAAATTTTTAATTGAATTTTCTTGGGCGTCAACGATATGCAACTAGTGATAGCTAAACAAAAGCCAATCTCACTCCACTGTCCTATACAAATTCTCCTTAAATAAAACTGTGGTTCTTCGAGAACCCTAGGGCATCGTGACTGACGACGACGACAAGCTAAGTGGTCACCTTCATCAAATAGTTGCTTTTTTAACGTCCGCAAACATTTTCATTCTTCGTTGACGGTCGGAGGTGGAGGGTGGGGGACACTTTTGAGTAGAGTCCTTGTAGAAAGGCTTGACCCCACTTTATGAAACATGCAGCGGCTGACACCAAGGTGTACACGAGAAATTTATGAGACCATGTTGTTCACTGGTGTGGAGGGTTGAGGTTATGTTAAAAGAAAACTGCTGTGTTTGTTGCTACAAGGAAAATTCTTCGTTTAGTCATATCTGAGACTCAATCGTTTGCATTTAAATGAGTTTCTTTTTTCCAGCAGACTTTGGTAAAGTAGCAAAGTCTTGTTGATGGTGGTGCGGCGGTATACAACCAACAATAACATTCAAAAAGAAGCTCAATATTCTGAACTAATTTTCAAATTTGCTTGGAGAAACTGTGCTATGGCTGATTTGAATAAAACATGGTCGTATTATTGTGAAGCTACGCCTTTTCTGATCAAAGGATTAGAATTACCTGCTTGCTTTCAATTTGTTGGCTTGTGGCTGTTCGAAAACGTAGGTTTGGGTAAGGAAAGTGTTTTGACTGTACGATCGCTGCTTTGTTCAATGTAAATGAGATTAGGTTTTTCTTAACAAAGTCCAATAGCCTTGGACACTGTAATTAGCTCTGTGAGAATTTTTTCTTATGTTTGAAGGGATTTTGGTTTAAAAACGATGGAATGAGGATAGCCATCCATTTTTAGTGAAAGTATGGCTTTTTCGTCTTCAAGAAGTAATCATGTTTGATGTTAAACAAGTTGGCTGCTGTAACCTGAGGCGCTGGTGGGCCTATTGGGGTAATTTTATTTAACCCGACAATTTATACGATTTGAAGGTCGAAAACAATGCGTAAAAGTTATTCTATGAGCCGTTGTTGCTTTTTTGCGAATGACGTTTACGTTTACAATGTGAGAGAAAATATTGACATTGTGACATTGTCAGACCATTTTCATGAGACAGTTTTGATTTATTTTGTAGTTTTCTGGGGAAAATGGAAAGAAGCGGCACTGAGAAATGTTCGATGCTATTTGTAACAAAATAGAAGTCGACGACTTCGTTTCACAAAATTTATCAAATTCTTTTTCATTTTCTTCGTTCTACCTAACTGCGATGACTGAAAATTTTTCCTTTTCAATATATTCACCTGCAAGACCGGATACATTTTTCAGATCTTTCAATTAATTTATTTATACCCTCATAAAAAAATGTTTTGTCTTTACCTTCAAAATACGCCGAATCTGCCTCTTTGACTTCATCATCGTTGGTAAATTTCTTACCCCGAAGCTCTTTTTTCATTTTTGGGAACAGATAATAATCACTCGGGGCAGGTCTGGACTGTAGGGTGGTGATCCAATATATCGAAGCCCTCTTTATGCAGGGCAGCCAACGCAATGCGGCTCTTGTGCATGGGGGCGTTGTTATGCAAAAACAGCACACCTTTCGTCAATTTCCCCCGTCTTTTCTTTTTAAAGGCTTCTTTTAATCGCTCTTATATTGAAGCGTAGTATTCTCTGGTTATAGAAACACCTTTATCTTTTTAATCGATTAGTAGTATTCCTTGCGAGTCCCAAAAGACCGTTGCCATGAGTTTTCCCGCTGACTGTGACACCTTAAACTTTTTGGGAGGTGCTGTGCCTTTTTCTGTGCCACTGCAGGAAGTCCTGTTTAGACTCAGGCTCATAATGATGAACCCAAATTTCGTCTCCAGTAACAATTCGACTCAATACACGACCCTTGTCTTCATTGCAGAGGTCCAAAAATGCACGTGAACACTCTACGCGCTGTTGTTTTTCTCCATATTTCACTTTGTACTCCCGATTATGTTGCTTGGTTGACGATAGCTCGAAGACAAACTGTCTAAGAACAATGAAACCTCGTATTTATTTTAGTTATGAGTAGCTGAACTCGTTGCGACTATAATGATCATAGTCACCCCCCTCTAACCCCCTCATTCCGCGAATATAAAAACGCTCCTTTGTAAGTGGCCCAAACTCCAACGTGAACGGCACCGAAAGAAGTAATTCACTGCTATTGCAGCTTGCAAGGTTTGACGATAGAGGCGAAGATTAATTTTTACGTCGGCTGTACCAACTAATTTATCAGCAAATGAGGCGAATTGCGATTTATAGAAAGGTAGTTAGATGGGCAGGTTAAAATGGAAGAGTTGATGCAGCTTAGTTAATGCCGCAGTGCTGCGAATGAGTATTTTTTGAGCCTTCTCAGCATCACTAGATTCTAGAGCAGTTGCCTTGCTCTTGAGAGAGCAAGTCGCTGAGTCTTTCCATGAAATTGAGACATTGTCTCTTCCTCAACTTGTAGCTTTTCGAAGCGATCTAACCGCGACATAGGCACTTGAATCTTTAAGAGATCACAGCTATGTCACTTGTCTGCTTAGTGATCTTCCTGTCAGGTACGCCAGCTGCATTCACCCAAAATCGCGTCGACAAGTTACTTGTTTACGGATTTTCCATTGCTGAGGCCAATTTTTTGCAAGTGTATTCGCATTTGTGTCTGCGAGAAGTTTTTTGTAGATGGTATTTTAGGCGTAAAGGATTTCATAGGTCTTTGAAATTCTAATTAAATCTTGGTGTGTTATTCCTGCTGAGATATGAAGCAGCTAGGTCACTCCCGCAATTCTGGGCGTGACTGTGCTCAAATCTGGGTGCGCAGTTGCGTTGTAGAGGTTTGCCTTTGACTTTGGGCGCATTATTCAATCACAGAAGATTTCGGAATTTTCCTTCAACTTAATCAACCCTACGGTCTTTCGAAGACTGATTTTGTCATCAGAAGTTACTTCATACAAGTACGATTATACTTAAAGTTTAAATAAGTACCTTAAATGGGTATGTTTGCAACAGGAAACAGGCCACACATGTATTGAGTTGTTCTTGGACCAATGCGATACCCAATTTCTTCCAGAGCATTCACCCATACTCCAAGTCCTCGTTGCAAGGGTGTAGCGGTTTCAATTATGATGGCTCTATCATCAGTAAAGAGTACTTGATTTGCTTGGATGTTCTGTACTTTATCTACCAGCTGGTAGTCAAAGATCGTAATAAAAAGCAAAGGCCTCAAGACGGTTCCCTGCTGTACACCTGTTGTGACTTTGAATGCTTATATGACTCCAGCTGAACATCTTATTTTCGTCACTGCTCATTCATACGTATATCATTGTTGTTGTTCTTTGAAATTTGAAATTTTTCTAATTCAATCAACTAAACATACAAATCCATTAACAAATCACGAAGTTTTTCCATTGGGATGGTGATAGAAGGTGCCGCTCAGAAACCGAAAGGATTTTAAATCATAATACCAATCTAAAAACAATCTTGGTCACGTTATAAAGAGTTGAAACGATCAATTTTTTGATATTTTAATTTAAGACGAAAGTTTTTGCCCATTTTCAGTACAATACCTAAGGTGCAAAACAAAATTAGAGTACTTTTAAGCTAACATAGTGGTCACATTTGCAGCAGAATGACATCGTATTTCAATCTTCACCGCTAAACTTTTAGGGGCCGAGCATTATTTTGGCAACTCTTTAGACTTCTCCATACAAAAAAAATCGCAGAAGTATAGATCGGGCGAGTGCGACCGCCACACGATTTTGAAAATTTTCTCGAAAATGTCCGTCCGTCCACTCACATGTATTGTTTTCATACTGGACTATAATTGCTCTTTTTTAGGTAAATATATCAAAAAATATTGCTTCTCCACCTTTCCAAAGTGACCAAGATTTTTTTCTACGTTACCTTGAGATAGCGCTATGACAATTCAAAATGCTTTTGCATCAGTTGTTGCCTTGCCCGCGACAAACCCACACTGGCAGTTTTATTATTTCTCACAGTCGGCTACCCAATATCCGGTCAAAGAAAGGTCTTTAAAGTTTGGGAGATGGATGCTTGATAGAAGGGCGGTTATCGCGTCGTCGTCTATCTCACTTTCCTCTGTACATTGATAGAAGTAGAAGGTAACTTCCAAACATTGCTTGGGCAGACTATCACCTCTTACATATAAGCTTAAATAAATAAGTAAATACGGGGGCGGAAAGAAATGGGAAGCCCTGCGGCCTAGTGCATTTCTCACAACCGTGCCTTGTGAGTGAATGAGGAATATTCATAAGTAATATCGGAGACCTTGCCAATTCTTCGCGAAAGGTGATACCCGTGGAAAAACTTTTTTGTTGTCTGTCGGATTTTGAATCACGAACCGTCAGCGTAACATGCTGGCATTCTAACTATAACGTCGAGTCGCGGGCTTGGAGATGAGAATTGCGAGCCTTCCGAGCCCGATATCATTTATTTTTCAAAACTTATACGGTAATTCGTCTGGTCAAGTACCTAACTCTGGATTTCATAAACACTGCACTAACTTTTTTGAGGAATTTCTTCGTTCATAAGACCATTGCAAAATTGTAGCCACCTACGCTGAATTTTGTCGGCCACCACAAGAAGCTTTCCTTAAGAATTGTTAATGAACTCCTTGGCCTTCAAGTGCGATCCAAATGGGTCCAGGAGCAACCCAATCTCGCCGTTTGAAACTCGGTGCTAATCCACGAGGACAACGTTCCACCCCAACAGTGGACCATGGGACGAGTCGTAGAGATCGTAGAAGGGCAGGACGGAAAGGTCAGGGTCGCCAACATAAAAACTCGAACCGGAATTCTGAGACGACGAATCGTGAATATAGCTGTGCTTCCTGATGAGGAATGTTGAAGCCTTTAGCCATTCAACGTGGCCGGTGTTTTGACCAGTCAAGTCACCATAAATTAAATTTAAAATATCTTTTGTGAACCAATCACATTTGTTCTAAAATACAAACTTCGCGAATAAGTAAAATGAGACAGAAGATTGAAATAAATGAAATTGCATTCCATTGTTAAACCGCATTGAAACAAGACGTTTTTTCTTTGATCTCGAGTAATTTGTTCACCCCATTCGCTTTTCTTAGATTTTTCCAAGTTTTTAAAAAACTAATTTGAAAACATAATTTCATTATTCGTGAAAACGATTATTCGTGAAAACGATTACGAAATTTCCTCTTTCTTTAAGTTTTTATTTTGAAGATAGAAATTGAACTCTTATTCAAGTTTTTTTTTCTTCATATTTTTGGCAAAGCTTAGTTTGTATAAGCAACTGGGCAGACATCCCGAGTCATGCCTCATGCCTTTTGTGCTCTTTTCTTGGAGTTGGGAGCTCTTCTTCTACTTCTTCGTCTTGTTCTTACTTACCACCGCTTCAAATTCATTACTTCACTGCAGATGTTCTTTGGGTTGTTGGTAGTGTTCCTTTCAGATCCTTAGCGATGGAGCTCCCTTAGCGAGCTTTTAAAGGCAATCTCACATACCTTGTACTGCGCTCCTTGCAAATGTCTCAATATATCAAAAAATCAATTACTCGACCGTTCCATAATCACTTTTCAATTTGTCAAATTTGGCCAGCAAATAGTCTTCAATGCCTTTTTCATTTCGACTTTTTCTGCAAAAGGGTAAGTTGTCAGTTCTGTTTAATGAACATAAAGTCTAACACGAAATGATCATCTGACTTGCAAGGACGGTTCCTCGTAGCTTATTTCATACCTCGATGGCTGTCCTCAAATCCTCTTTGGTCCTCTCAAAACATCCGTCTTAATATTCGTGAACACAAAAAGACTGTTATTTTGGGATATCCTTAAAGCAGTTGTGGGACTTGTGATGCCAGTGGCGTAATGATAATGATTAACATGTCTCACTGATGGTACTAGGAAGACTTGACGTTCGAATGCCAGCAGAAAAACAAAATATTTTTTTTCGCCAAGTATCACTTTTGCCGAGGAATTGGCAAGTGGTGCGATAGTAATTTCATCGCCATGAAGAGCACTTTCTCGATTAGACGGTCGGAATTGGCAAAATATTGTAGGTCGCCTTCATTCCTCAGCGGGGTATGTTTGTGAGAAATGCTTCGCCACCAGAATGATATTTATTTGGTTTTTAACGATCTCGTTCTGCATTTTTCAACACGTGACGTGTTTGATATTTATTTCTTTTTTTCCAACACCGGTGGTCAACATTTATGTAAGTCCTGGGTCTGCTCTATTGTGATGCCGTTGGCATAAAGGTTCACATGTCTGCCTTTTACATGGGAGGCTCAAGACTCAAATTAAAACAGAAAAGAAGAAAAGTTGTTTTATCTATTAGGATCACCTTTCACTGGGAATTAGAAAATTTTCTGATTGTAAATTCATTGCCATGAAAAGCACTTTCTGGATTAGCCGATCGGAATAAGCAAAAAAATGCTGGGTCCCTTCATTCCTCACATGGTATGGTTGTGAGAAACGCGCCAGGCACCGGGCCTACCTTCTCTGTTGCGCCGCCGCCCTTTTTATATCATTTGTTTGCATCTGCTTGCACCGTTTTGGAAAAGTTGTTACCCGAAGTTGTTGCGAGTTTCGCTAGATTCATTTTAATGTTTATTACCCAGATGTGATTTCTCCTCCAGTCAGGTGTCAGTCGCTGCAGTGACATTTCAATTTTCCATTTTTGCAGGTAGTCCTTGTTTCAATTTCGATTTGATTTTCAATCAAACTCCACTTATGGCAAAAGCCTCTCAAAATCTTTATCCTTTCTTATGTTCTTAGCTTTGGTTGAGGTCATCAAGGTTTCCAAAACTATCTAACTCTGAATAAGGCAGCTGACGATTCTATTTTCTTGGTCGTGCGTCAATTTCCAGACACAAATATTTCAAAGCTCTTTACTTTAAGGGACATGCAAGAAGGACCGTTGAAGTTTTGAAACCATTTGAATTTACGTTCATTTATTTTCGAAGTATGAAGGTTGAAAATCTGACTTCTAAACTCTTTTCTTTTTCTCTTTAATAATTTACATTAAAGCTTTTTTACGCAATTTTGGCAATGGATAGTAAAAAATAGGCTGCTTGCTTCTAAACTCCTAAACTCACAACTCTCATTTGGTCCTTGAATTTACGTTGTGGCCTGGGTTTGAAAAGCCTCTTTTGGGTTTCTTTTGAATTATTGTGGTTTTGACCTATGAATTTCCACAATTGATTTTCTCTTTCAAATCGGGAATAAAGGAACAACACACATAAACACACACACAGACACAAACTAAAACCTGTCAAAAAAGGACGAACTTTGACCAGAGATAACTCGCATAAAACTTTGTTTGTAGATAAATCAAAGTTTTGTTGTCCAGATGTTGATTGAATCCCTTCAATAAAAGCTTCACGTGACCAAAACATTGTTTGCGCCATAATCAAAATACTTTCATGGGAATTATGAATCTAAATTGATTGATTTTTGTGTGTGGCTTATTTTATTTTCTAATCGCAATATAGTATGTGGGTATTTGATTGTGTTTGCGTGTATTGAACATCCATTTACACCACACGTTCCATTGAATCAAATGTATGCTTGCTGATTACTAATTTCTAGCTATCAAAATTGATATATGATTTCAAGGGAATCAGGGCCAACACTGAAAATGCATAACCGAACAGCGAATAGTGAGCAGCAACGAACACCACACATCTTATTAACGTGGGGGTGTTGGTGTATCGAAAATTCGAAATCCAGGAATCCACTTAATGCATAAAAATTATGAATAATTCATCAGGAGGAGGTAATAATGAAACGGCAACAACTGCAAACAGACCCTTCCCTTCGCAGACAGCATCCATGCATACACAAGAGATTTTGTGAATAATAATCATGTTTTTGTTGTTAATGTATTCGTAACTGTATCTGGCTGAGTTATACGTCATTTTTAATTTTTTTTTTCTTTTTTTTTCATCTGAGCATAAGAGTGGGTCGAATGTGGACGAAAATGAGTGGGGTTCGTATTGATTTATTGATCAGTGTGGTGTGGCTTCAATCCGAAAAAAAGAGTTTCTGGTTGTTGTGGAATCAACAGTTTAATTAGTTAAAAGGAAAAATCGTAGGTGGCGTGAAGAGAGCGGTGGTTGTGGCTTGAAGCCAGATATGCAGTGTGGATGTAGTCTTTTTTCCCAATACTGTGATTCGATCCGGAAATGAATTTATGCAAATAAACTCGTAATGTCAGTCAGCTGTTGCATATTCAGAGTACCTGCCTTTTTTATTCTTCTGTGCTGAAATCGTGTTGACTTTAAAGTCTTTTGGAGAATCAAATTCAATTCCATCTGAGCCGCGAAGCGGATACTGATGGTGTAAATGGGAACTTTTAAAATTAGCAAAAATCGACAAGCACATTTTTGATTTTATTCAATTTATGTGATTTTATGGCGTGGAATCCGTAATTGTCTATTATAACGCTTCGGGTTTAAACAGTTTAAAACCAGTCAACCATTTCTTCATACTTCTGATTAAATCCTTTTCAAAAGGCGGCTTGATCCTTTTCATTATTTGAATACCGAGGCATGCTGACGATGAGTTCGTCCAAGTTGGGCGAGCAGAATTCGCTCTCCAAATTGATCCTGAGCATTCGGAATAGTCCCCCAGAGACTAGAAAACAAGCTAAAACTTTGTTCTGCTCATCTCTACCTATACATACTGGCGTATGCGGCCTTGAAATTGATGCGATATTAAGCAGGCTTATTCCTCTTTAAATGTATTGATTGTGAAGGTCATTCTTGTGAGGATGGGACTAAGATAATAAGGTTCCATACATCGGTTATATTTTCTAAGGACTAATTGAGCTGGTGATTGTTTCCAGCTGAATGTATTTAGGTCAAGAGAACGATATACCTGATCATCGTTGAATGAATCATTCTGTTTGACATCGGGTGATTATGTCTTCGGCATACCTCGCGAGCGGATCACTAATGCGAAGCGATTCAGTGGGATCCGTGTGATCACATCAAGATGACGGTGCTCGCAGCGCCAAAAACACAAAAGAATACTTCTATTTCTGATCCTCACGATGAAGAAGAATCTACATTAATGAAGATACTCGATAAAATAAACAGCTTGGAAGACAAAATTTCTAGTTTGGAGGAAACAAATAAAAAATTTATCAATGCCATACATGAACTGAAAGAAGAAAAAATTGTTCTTAAAAAGAAAGTACACGAGCTCGAAAGTAAACTCAATTGGCAGCAACAAAGCTCTCTGAGTAACTGCATTGAAATTGCCGGATTAACCGATGTCGATGACTCAAACTCTTTGCATGTTGCACAAAAGGTGTTTCGTGATGCATTGGGTGTCGATGTTATGAGAGAAGCAGTGGAAAAATGCTATTTAAAAAAAAAACAGTAAAAACAATTCTAATGTTTCTCAGTCAGTCTCGGGCAGCAAACCCATTATTTGTGTGAGGTTCTTGGACTCTGCACTTAAGCAGAAAATAATGCAAGAGAAAATTAAAAGAAAGAAGAATTTAAACACCAGTGTCTTGGATGGCAGCAGTGGGATGAACAGAAGCAGTAAGAAGACCAATATTTACATCAATGATGCTTTTACCAACTACACACATGCGTTGTTTATGCAGGCGAAGGAGGTGAAAAAGTCAAAGGGCTTTAAATATATTTGGTTTAAGAATAACAAGATTCTTTTGAGAAAAGTGGAAGCTGGAAATGTCATTGTCATAAGGTCTTTTGCCGATCTTGCTAAAATTTAGTGCTCGTTCACTTTTTTTCTGGTAAGTACACTTATACCTAGCTCAATTTTAAAATGAATTTTGAAGATCTTATTGAGAATGATATCTTCAATCCAACTGCAACTGTTGAAAAAGTATTTATTGATAAATCTTATTGCAATGAAAAACTGTTTTTTGTCCATCAAAATGTTAGGAGTTTGAGAGAGAATTTTGCTACTTTTGTAACTCATTTGGAAAGTTTTGCGTGTATGCCTGATTTTGTTCTTGTGTCTGAGATTTGGATTTACAATTACGAGAAATATGATTATTGCTTACCAGGTTTTAATTTTTTTATAAATTGTAATGAAAACTACGCTGCAGGTGGTGTAGGTTGTTTTGTAAAAGAAGATTATGATTGTGTTGCCACTAAGGTCAATTTCATTAGTGCGGATGTCAATTATCTTTCAAAGTAGATAATGAACAGTTTGTTCTTTTGTGTTTTTATAGATTGCATGATTTCAGTACTACGGTGTTTTTGGAAGAATTTTCGAACCTACTTGAGTTAGAAAGATCAAAAAATTGTATTATTTTTGGTGATTTTAATATCAATATTTTGTATAATAGTACCAGTGTATGCAATTACTTGGATTTGTTGTCTTCTCATGGGCTAGTGTGTTTCATAAATGAACCAACAAGAAGCGATTCTGGGACATGTTTAGATCATATTCATGGGCGATTTACTAATATTTCGGTACAATCTTGTGAAAAAGGTGTTTTCGATTTGAGAATTACTGATCATTCAATGACAGTCTTGTTAGTTAGTGTAACTAAGAAAAATGCAAAAAGGTCAACTGAGTCTTCTCACATTAAAAATAAAATTGACTTTGATAAGCTAAAGTCGTTGCTTTGCTTTGAGTCCTGGAATGAAGTATATGTTGAAGAAAATCCTTCGAAGTCCTATGATGCATTTAGTGAAATTCTAATTAAGCATATTGAACTGAGTAAATATGTGTTGCCGAAACGTAAATCATGCAAGAAGCTTAAGCTTTTGATAAGTAGTCAGCTGGTTAATAAAATCAAAACCAAAAATAAACTTCGTACCCTATGCTCTAAGCACCCGCTGAATATACACTTTAAAAATAAGTATAAAAACTTGTGTTTTTAAATCAAGAAAGACATTGTAATGTGCAAAGACAATTATTATAAAAGCCAATTAAATATCATGAAGGGAAATATTAAGAAAGAATGGCAAATTGTTTACAGCATATTAAGAAAACCTTCTGCACCCAGTAAAAACATTTTGCTTTGTAATGAAAACCAATTAATATCGGATAAATGTAATATCGCTAATATGTTTAATTATTACTTTGCTACTATAGCAGAAACGTTAAAGCCTTTGTATTTTCCACCATGTTCTCTGTGCGATTCTAGTTGTAGTGAACCATTCCAAAGAAATAGTTTTTTCTATGAACCTATAACTGCTTTGGAAATTCTCAAGGAAATTGGACTTTTAAAAAATTCAGGTTCTTGTGGCTTTGATGGTATTTCAAACCTTACTTTAAAAAATATAGCTTGCTATATCGTAGATATACTAGCTTATCTTTTTAATTTGAGCATCAATTCTGGCATTTTTCCGGACGCTCTAAAGTGCGCTGATGTAATACCTTTATTTAAAACCGGTGAGTCTAGTTGTATTCGGAACTACAGACCTATTTCGCTGCTTCCTAATAGATATTAGCAAGATCTTTGAAAAACTTATGAAAAATAGAATTATGAAGTTTTTAAGTAAAAACAATTATTTTAGTCCCATTCAATTTGGTTTTCAGAGAGGAAAATCAACCGAAGATGCCCTTTTGGAATTCTGTGCTCAAATATTTAGTAATTTAGACAGAAAATCAAACACAGCTGGTTTATTTGTAGACATAACGAAAGCATTCGATATGGTAAGATATGGCCATACTATTTTACTGACAAAATTATATAAAGCCGGTTTTCGCGGTTTCATTTTGGAATGGTTTAAATCTTACCTACATAAGAGATGAATTCAAATACCTAGGGCTAATAATTGATTCTAAAATGTCTTTTTCTAACCATACTAGTTCTTTGAGAAAATATTTCCGCTGCACACTCAGACATTTCTTTTACATAAGAAGGGTTTGCTCATCGCAATTACTAACTACAATTTACTATGCAGTTTTCCATTCCAGATTGCAATATGGAATACGTTGTTGGGGTGGTTCTTACTATAATAAGATTCAACCGTTATTGATACTTCAAAAATACATTGTGAGAAAAATCTGTTATAAAAATCGTTTGCATCCTAGTTTTCCCTTATTTCGAGATTTAAAAATTCTTCCTATACGTCACCTCTACTGCTTTAAAGTTCTAAAAGCTTTTTTTGTAAAGTCCGGAAATTTGAATTTTAGAATACTAGACAATCATAATCTTCGAGGTAATGTCTTGAATTTAGTCTCTATTCCTACTTTTCGCACCACAGCTTTTCGTAACTTTTACACAGTATCATCTTGTCGTTTATTCAATAAAATCCCTCTCTCTCTAAGAACTCTCAGAACAGCAAATATATTTTTGAATCAATTAAAGGCTTGGTTATATAGCTTGGATTTTAATGATTTGGAAACACTTTTGAGTTTCCGTATATAGACAGTTTTTTTTTCTGTTAACATAATATATAAATTAGTTTAAATCTCAAACTCCTATGTGTTTCTCATTTTTTTTAGTTCTCAAACAAATGACTGTGTATTTAAAATTATTAATCAATTTATTTGATCTATTTTTTGTTTTGGATTACTTCCTTAAGCATTTATGTTATAATTCTTTTTAGTTACTTAAGGGTCACCCCACCCTAAGATTATTTTTTGAATTTAATTTTTGCTGTGGGTTATGTGCATTTTTTTTTTTGCAAACACGAACGAGGGCTGCTCACGATCGGTATAACGAGATTTACAAGGAGAGAAGAAGGGAAGAACACCGACTTCTCAAAAAGAAAAAGAAGCAGCATGAGAAGCACTCGTTTGAGGAAATAGAGAGGTGCCATGACAGGAACGAGACTCGGAAGTTTTACCAAAAGGTAAAAAGATCCTGCCAGGGTGGCAAACCCCGAACTCAAGCCTGTAAAGACCAGCAGGGAAACATAGTTATAGAGTCACAGTCGCTACTGAGGATCTGGAAAGATCATTTCTGCAGACTGCTTAACGGCGAAGAGGACACAAATTCCGCTGTCAGGCAGACTGCCCCATTCAGCCTGGACGATGACCAAGAATGCCGTCCTCCCGACCTAGAAGAAGTTAAGCTTGCTATATGCAAACTTAAATCAAATAAGACTGCAGGTGCAGATGGCCTTGATGCCGAACTTTTCAAGGCAGCTGGAGATCAGTTGGAAAGGAGCATGCACCAGCTGATCTGCATGATATGGTCGAAAGAAAGCATGCCCGATGAATGGAACCTCAGTATCGTATGCCCGATCCTAAAGAAAGGAGACCCTCACAACTGCGCCAATTATAGAGGGATAAGCCTCCTTAACGTCGCTTATAAGATCTTGTCTGCTGTAATATGTGAACGTCTGAAACCCCACGTCAACAACTTGATAGGTCCTTATCAATGTGGTTTTAGACCAGAGAAGTCCACAATAGACCAAATTTTCACATTACGGCAGATCTTGGAAAAAACCCGATAACACAATATCGATATTCACCATCTTTTTATCGATTTCAAGGCCGCGTATGACAGTATCTACAGAGACGAGCTGTACAGAGCCATGTCTAGTTTCGGCATCCCTGCAAAACTCGTACGACTATGCAGGATGACTTTGGAGAATTCACGCTGCTCCGTCAAGGTCGGTAAAGAACTCACCGAGACCTTTGATGTCGAAAAAGGTTTTAGGCAAGGCGATAAACTGTCATGCGATTTCTTCAACATCATACTTGAACAGATTGTAAGAAACTCAAACGTCAACACCAGAGGAACAATTTTTCAAAAGTCTGTGCAATTGCTCGCATATGCAGACGATATTGACGTAATGGGAAGAAAAAAGCGTGATGTCATAGGTGCTTTTGCGAGTATTGAAACAGAAGCGGCAAAAATGGGTTTGATGGTTAACGAGGGCAAAACAAAGTATATGCTGTCATCAAACAAGGACACAGAACATCGACGAATTGGACAAAGCGTCACAATAGACAGACATAACTTTGAGGTAGTACAGGACTTCGTCTACCTAGGATCCGCTGTAGACACGGAAAACAACATCAGTGCGGAGATCAAACGGAGAATAACTCTTGCCAACCGTTGCTTCTTTGGGTTAAGAAGGCAATTGAGAAACAAAACTCTCTCCAGAAAAACCAAGGTAACCTTATATAAGACCTTAATCATCCCAGTCCTGCTTTACGGCGCAGAAGCATGGACCTTATCGAAAGCGGATGAGGAAACCCTTGGTCGTTTCGAAAGAAAAATTCTCCGAATGATCTTTGGTCCCGTATGCGAAGGCAATGTGTGGAGAAGAAGATACAACAACGAGCTGTATGAGCTGTACCGCGACATGGGCATAGCCAGAAGAGTACGCATCGCGAGGCTACGATGGTTGGGCCATGTTGAGCGGATGGACCCAAACGCTCCGGCTCGTCGGGTGTTCGAAAGCACATTGCAGGGAAATCGCGGAAGGGGAAGACCTCGTCTTAGGTGGCGCAATCAAGTGGAGGATGACCTCAACCGACTTGGAGTGCGAAACTGGAGAGAGCGCGCCCGAAATAGAAGTCGTTATCGAAGGATGTTGGTTGAGGCCCAGGTTCACCCCGAACTGTAATGCCCACCTAAGTAAGTAAGAAGTTATGTGCATTAAACACTATTTTTTTTTCTAAAAATATAAAATGTACTTAGATTTCTTACTATGTTCTATCTTTATTGTTTATACAAAATTGTAAGAACTGAATTTTTATTAAGAAATAAACTAAAAACTAAGAAACTAAGAAACTAAAAAAAGGAGGAGTAGGAAGAAGAAGCCGGATTATGTCTTCATCGCCGTTAAGCAGTTTGCTGAATTGCTCTTTTCAAATCTTCAATAGCGACTGCATTTCTTCCACTGTGCTTCCTTGGTAGCCTTTAAGGGCTTGAGTACAAGTTTTGCCAGTGCCATTATATTTTTGTCTTTAAGTCAGATTTTTGATTCTTTTTCCTATTTCAACATCTCTCAATTTTCTTAAACTAGCACTTCTCATCTTTTTCTTTCAAGGAATTAGGTGTTTTTCTCTTTTTCTCCTTGTACTGGTAACAGGCAATCCTGGTGTCCTTTTCCATCAACATTTGTCGTTCTTTTTACTTGAATGGACTTACCTGTCAGTATTTTTTATTGAAACAATTCGTTTTGGTAGCCGAGTTGTCTTAGAGACTGCGGTTCTGACGGCTTGTGGGCGTGATTGAACTAAAATATTTAATGATGTCAGCAAAGGAACCAGAGATAATTGGAGACACACTCCATTAAAAAAGTATCACCCATCCCTAACGATTGAAGCTTTTCGACCTCATATCGCCTTATACCTTTGTGTCGTGATGGTAGTGTAAAAGTTGGCCTATCGGATAGGTCGGACATTCATTAAAGTTCATGAGAGTCTTATGTGTATCAAGCACATGTTGGCTTATTTAACCTAGACGCGCATTGTCATAATGCGCTCGTTAAGATGCCATCTTTATTTTAAGTTAGGCAAAAGTCCCTACTATGATTTGACAGTTTTGTTCCAATCCATCGAGACGAAGTTCCGACTTTTTTGACGAAGATAGGACATGAGTGCTAACTTTTCAGGGAGAATCATTTTTTCTTGCCATACAATTTTTTTCTGACGCCTTTCTTCTAAGTGCTTTTGAATAGTGGAACCAATAACTCCCATCTGGATATACTTTTTGAAATGTGTGAAAGGAATGAATGAATGTAGTTTAGATTGCACTTCGGCCTTGTGACATTGTGCCTCCTGCTTCTTAAATGGTATTCCCAAATTATAGTACTTAACCCAGATTAGTCTCTTTGATTAAACAAAGCATCCGACAAACGTTTAGGGATTTTAGATCCTCATTCTCTTAAAAGCAATATGATTCTAGGCAATTCCTTTGGTGTTTCAGAGTATCGCCGTCTCCTAAGAGGTGGCCTGGAGATTCTTCCTGTTCGTTAAACTATCTGCATTGGTCATCGCTCTCTACTCCTAGTATTTTGAGATGTTTCCTTAGCTTGCAATGTCCAATTAGGAAACTGGGTAGCATTTTTACATTGTTCCTACTCTTTTTTTCAGAGCAGGCTCATGCTAATCTTGAGCACTCAGACCTAATTGCTGGTGCATTATACTACCAGGCTAGCAGCCTTTCCTTTTTTATGGAGCAGAAGATGAGAATAAGGTGGTTGTAATTTGACATTTAATTTGAAGTGCGGCATTCGGATGAAACTAAGAAGCTGAAAGAAGTAGATGCCCAAAATGGAATTCGGACCCACGCATCTAGTCTATCTACTGAACACTTTTCCACTGCGTAGCTGCCGCCCTTATAGTCTTTCAGGGTTTAGGTTTAGAGATTCTTTGTATCGTTTGATGTTGAATTTGTCGGGAAGAAATTTGGCTTGACACATTTTTGGAGAATTCTAGTGTTCTAGTGTTTATTCTGTTTGTCTTATTCCGTTTTCTTGATTTTGTCCTTGATGTGGCTCTCCATTACGCTAAATAAGGTTCCGGTCATATGAGAGGTGATCCGGTTGACTCTGTTCCTTTTAAATGTTGCGTTTATTGTCATGCTTTTTGTGACTAGGTGCATAGGTGTCAGGCTTAGAAATGCTTCTTAGTCTTCTCATCGGTTGTGAAAGAAGCAGGAATGCAGGAATGCTGTTTGCCCATAAATATTTCCGCATACTCCTTGCTTCTGTTGCCTGTAGTTGTTTTCATGGCAGACGTCGCTGTTTTTCATCTCGGATAAGCGTAGCCCTTCCAATTATACGTCTTGGATGACGATTATATCTATTTAAAAAAAATAGTGTGGCGCAACAGAGCGAGTAGCCTTAGGGCCTAGCGCATTTCTCACAAAATCATGTCTTGTGAGGGAGTGGAGGGGACCTTCTACACGTTTCGATCGGCTTATCGCTTTTCACGGCAACGAATTTACTAACAGAGGACTTGCCAATTCCTTGCGATAGGTGATACCCGTGTAAACACATTTTTGCCTCTGCTGGGATTCAAACCACGAACCTCTGGGTTAACAGCACATATACTAACCATCACGCCACGGGTATCACAATTATATATATGTCTGTTTTGCAGCATACTAAATCCTTTGCTAATTCTCTAGCGTAGTCCAGTAAGGGTCTTTACATTCCGTGGGAGTCTTTGCTCATTTTTCATTTGGTTGGGTCGTCTGCGGTAAAATCATTGCTATTATTCGAGACTGCAAAACATTTCTTAATCATACATACATGGCTGAATCCCCTTGGATATAAACGACCAGAAAATCCGGTGTAAGTTCCCTGTTGCTATGGCCTTAAAGCTATCCTTTGCTCGCCAGGACCTTGTCTACCACAATTTCTAGTTCTAAACCTGTTCTTGTACTGAAAGACTCTGAAAAACCATCAATCCAATTATGTCGGAAAGCTCGTTCAGGAGTTTTCTGCTTTTTGACTGCTGATGCCCACCGCTGATTCAATGAAAGCCGAATTCATCCGCTGTGACATTTGCCATGATAGTTTCACGATGTTATAGGGTAGATTAATATATTATATATAAAATAGATTTATTTTTCCATTAAGCCTGAAGTTCCTTAAGGAATTCATATCTCTTCAGGCTTTACAATTCGTCAAGATCCTTTAAATTGTGTCGTTACCTAAGATTATTTTTCAGAGACCCAAAGTGCCTTTTGATTATTTGATGGTGGTTATTTCTTGATTTTCAAACAAAATCTGCCTTTTCCCTCATGAGTCGTTTGTCTTGTCAACTGTCGTATGCCAGCTGTCCTATTTTATCTGTCGTTCGTCGTTTTTTATCTGTCGTCTGTCGTCTGTTGTCTATCGTCTGTCATCTGTCGTATCCATGCCGGCTGTCCAATGTTATCCGTCGTATTTTTTTTTGTCACATGTCGTTTGCTGTCTGTCGTCCTTTATCTGTTGTCTCTCGTTTGCGGTCTGTCGTCTGTCGTTTGTCGTCTGTCATCTGTTATCTGTCGTACTTACTCTGTCGTTTGTCGTTTGTCATCTGTCGTCTGTCGTCTGTGTACTGTCATCTGTCGTCTGTCGTTTGTCGTCTGTCATCTGTTATCTGTCGTATGTCGGCTGTCGTATGTTGTTTGTCATCTGTTATCTGTCGTTTATCGGCTGTCGTATGTTGTTTGTCGTTTGTCGTCTGTCGTATATTGTCTGTTGTTTGTCGTCTGTCATCTCTCGTCTGCAATCTCTCGTCTGTCGTCTGTCGTTTATTGTCTGTTTCCAGCTGTCCTATTTTATCTGTCGTTCGTCGTTTTTCATCTGTCGTCTGTTGTCTATCGTCTGTCATCTGTCGTATCCATGCCGGCTGTCCAATGTTATCCGTCGTATTTTTTTTTGTCACATGTCGTTTGCTGTCTGTCGTCCTTTATCTGTTGTCTCTCGTTTGCGGTCTGTCGTCTGTCGTTTGTCGTCTGTCATCTGTTATCTGTCGTACTTACTCTGTCGTTTGTCGTCTGTCATCTGTCGTTTGTCGTCTGTGTACTGTCATCTGTCGTCTGTCGTTTGTCGTCTGTCATCTGTTATCTGTCGTATGTCGGCTGTTGTATGTTGTTTGTCATCTGTTATCTGTCGTTTATCGGCTGTCGTATGTTGTTTGTCGTTTGTCGTCTGTCGTATATTGTCTGTTGTTTGTCGTCTGTCATCTCTCGTCTGCAATCTCTCGTCTGTCGTCTGTCGTATATTGTCTGTCGTCTGTCGTATATTGTCTGTTGTCTGTCGTATATTGTCTGTCGTCTGCCGTCTGCCGTCTGTCGTCTGTCGTCTGTCGTCTGTCCTCTGTCCTCTGTCCTCTGTCCTCTGTCGTCTGTTATCTATTATCTGTTGTCTGCCCATCTATTATATGTCGACAATACTCTGCCTTGTCGGAAAAACGAGCATCGTAATTTTGAAGAGATCACCGCCCTCCCAGCTCTTACATCTTTTTAAAAATAAGTAATCCCTCAAGGCAATAAAAGCCTCCCAGCAGTTGCTTTGAAATCCTACTCAGATGACCAAGTTCCATCACCGAATGAACTCTCGTATTATACTTCAAAAAGCTTCGACGGGTAGCTATGTCCCATTTTTACCAAAGGACAATTTATAAAACTGGTCCAGAAACATGTGAAGTTCAGGCGAGATTCATGTCCCTTAAATCATTAAACTGAGTTTTTTGTAAAATCTCATACCGCAAATTAAATGGCTGCCACTTTTGAAAGTTGTACGACAAACTGGAACTCCATCGATTCACCTTGTCTGGTACTTTTTTACCCACAAACAGCATCCCACACACGTTCGCCTCAAACTTAGAAATTAGTTTTCTACTTTGCCTTGAATAGTTTGTTGCGCTACTAGCACTTGTTGCAAAAGTGAGAAAAAAATATTAAAAAATGGCATTTTACAAAAGTTTCCTCATTTCTTCGTTTTCTTCAAAAGAAAAAAAGAGAAAAAAAAAAGAAACGAACTAGCTGCAAGGTAAGTAAGGAGGTACATAGGTCGTCGCTATAAAGAAACAACCTCAATAGCTTCCTGAGTACACGCCTTCATATCTTTTGAGCCGATTGTATAAGGCAGGGTTTTTTGGGTTAAGACCAGGTAAAACTTTTTCTCCACTTAGTCTACCGTACCAGCGCACAGGTTTTCACTTTTCCCACTTTTTTCTTCCCCCATTTCTTCTTATGAAGGTATCCCATTTCTATTCGTCGTGTCGTTCGTGAGCGAGTAAAGTTTCGTTACTTTCAAAGAAAAGTTTGAAATTTTAAAAGTATACGAGTAGCTTACACGCTAAATGAGGGATCCTTTTTGGTGCGGAGCTCAGAACTCACTATGACTATGAATTCCTTTTTGGCGCCCTTTTGACGTCGAGGTGTTGTTGTTGGCGTTAGTATGTTCTCCTAAAAGTTGGGCCAAAGGTATATAAGGCACAAGTGATTATATTTATTGCCATTAAAATTATTTTGCCTTCAAGTAAAGCTTCACAAAGCGGTAGTAATAAATTTGTTAGACGAGAACATCGTAACTTGAATGCATAGTTTGAAAAATGATAGTTGGTAGAAGGTTGGTTTTCCACCTCAAGAACTATCGAAAGGGTTTGGGGGAGGAGAGGAATAGAACTTTGCACTTCTGTTGTGCATAAACTACGGACAAATAGGGAGATTTATCACTCATCAGGTTGGTGTGCCTAGCTAGACTTTTCTACCTGGTAGCAGAAAAGTTCAAATAGCACCGAGAAGGGAAAATATGTGGAGTATGAAGTTTGACTGCGAATGAGATGTGGGACGAGGAGCTGAATAGAAGATTGCTCTGGAAAACAAAATCATTGTTAACGACTTTTGCTTCCAGCATTGAAGTGAATGTCCTTAGCTAGGTATACTCATTCCTCAGGAGTTCAGAGGTTCTATTTTAAGAACCGCGCGCCGCGAAGACACTCTGCACAAGTGTCATTGAAGTCTTCTATTGGTTGGAGTTTTAGTGCCCAACCAATACTGCTCAACTGTAACGTGTCCAGTTAAGTACACAATGTCACTTTATATCTGTGGCATGTTACACCCTTCCACCGCGCACCGTGTTGGTAGGGTAACAACTTCTTCGTCACATCATCATTTCCAAACATTGACTTGAACTGTGGGTGTTTGTTTGTGGGAACACTAATTTGAGCGTCAAACACCTACGCTGATTATTGCTTTCAATGTCACCTAAACGCCAGCCACCATCAAAATGACGCAATTCTTGCAAATGGGGGCGCTAAAAACCAACTTCCCACACCGACACCGACACCCACACAGGTTCTTACAAATAACGCACATTTTTGTGGACTCCTTTTCGTGGCACTTCCCTGAAAAGGGACATTACCAATGCTTTTATGAAAAGTAGTCAAATTGAATGCAGAGCTATCTGTGTGTGGCATTTTTTAAGTATGTGGGTGTAAATCCACAATGTGGGTGTTTAGAGGATTTTAAAGTCCACACTGCTCGTTTAAGTTACAGAGGGTGTTGCATGAAAAAACCAAAACAGGACACAGAGTGGCGCTGTTGAAGTGAGCTCTGAGCTGCTCGAGAGTTACTAGTATTGACGATCCTACTGGTATAAGCTTTGCTAGCCGAAAATAATAATATTTCATCACCAGAATTTCTGTCATATGATGATTATTGTTTTCAGTGCAAAAGACTTCAAAATCATCCTTTTCAAGGCGCAAATGTGTCGCCTGATGGTGCACCCTGTGCTTTTGTTAACGACAAGGACCGATGTATCCTCAGCAGAAGGATCCGGATGACATTTATACTCTCATTTGGTGTTGTGGGTAGTAACGAGTATATCTTTGCAACACTGTTGCTGCTTCTCTGATGTGAATTGAAACGTAAAATGTTGCACACTGGTCGTTTTTGCAATGCATTTTTATGGGGCCACACAAGGAAGAGATGACACATCTATTTCTTCCTTTTCTTTTTCTTAATTGAATTAATGTCCACACAGTGACTTTGGTTTTCGAAGTTGACGACATCGGATAGACTTGCAATCTTATCGATTTAATGTGTCCTATAAAGTCATTAAGGTTCGACCTTGACATTATACGGATTGTGGGCGTCTGGAAGTAGAGCGGAATTTCATACACTTAAATCTAAGTGCTATCCTTAGACGTTAAATTGAATTGAAGTGCTTCTGCTCGTACATACATGTGTGTATGTGAGTGTAAATTTCTTCACATGGAAATCATACAAGCGAGAGTGCAGTTTAAGCTAAAGTGAGCAACTAGGGTTTTTCAAACAAAGCAGAAGAAGGTGTTTGACAATTTAGGTGTGATTTTAGATTTTATGAGGCCTTACTCCAAGAGTATTGAATGGAAACCTTCGCCACAAAAATGAATATTCTGGTAATAGTCAAGTTCGTTTTGACTACGTGAAGATAGCAAAACAAGATACGTATGGTTAGAGATCCAGAAATTTCGGTTCATTTCTAACTGTAACACTTATTTGATATTTCAGTTTTCCCACTTGACTTTCTAAGTAAAGGGTCCGCCATCTAACGTTTCTTTTTTTTTAAATAGTAAATAATAAATTAAACTGGAGTGAACTCAGAGAAACTTGAAGCTTGAAAGCTATATAAATCTCAGTTTCCCTATAGAAACAAAAACAAATCGACCTTGAATTAGAACAATTCATTGCCGATGTTCAACAAGCTACAGAAGAAAGTTCACGAACTTAGGGAGCGTTCAAGTATTACGTAATGCAATTGAAGACTTTTGACCCCCACCTCCACCCTTTGTAACGCACCGCAACGTTTTCATGTAGCCTCTCCCTCCCCCTCTCTAAACGTTACGTAACGCTCAAGTGTCCATTTTTACCCTAAAGTCTCAAAAAGTTATGTTATAGTTTTTATCCTTGGTATACTTTTAATTGCCATTGCGGTAATCATATTATAATACCTGCGTATTTTGTTTTTTTTTTTTTTTATTAAATTATGATTTACAACACAATTGTTTTCGAACGAGGACAAATTAAAAATGATAACCAGACTATAAAATCGAGGGATTCCCCGTAACACGTAAATGAAAAGTGTTTGGGAGTTTTTATTTCCTAATTGCTAATTTAAAAAAAGAATGTTACGTAACGTGTTGTAAGAAAGACCCCTCACGCCCCTGTAAAGCATCCGCAACGTTTTACGAAACCCCCTCCCCCAAATTGCGTTACGTAATACTTGAACGACCCCTTACTCAAGTAGGAGACAAACTGAAACAAAATACCCTGTCGAGATAAGATAGTTGATATTGGAGAAAAGAAGAGCTCGAAGAAAATAGCAAAATACTAGATTTCCAGACGACAAAACAGCGTTTAACCGTCTAAGCAACGAACTGAAAAAACAAATCTACGAATTCAAAAATGATTCATTAAGTAGATTCCTGAAAAATTTAACGACTGATGCTTCAACCGATTATTCGCTCTGGAAAGCAGCTAAGTTCCTGAAAAGACCGCAGTTACAAAACCCGCCAATAAAATCTCTAAACGGGAATTGGATCGGAAATCCGAAAGAAAAAGCTAACCTGTTTGCAAAACATCATGCGAATGTTTTAAGACCATTCCCAGCAAATACATCTGAAAACAGCTTACAGTTTATTGATAAAGTCGATGAAGTTGACATATTATTGTCACACTGAAAGAAATAAAATGTATGTGTCGAAATCAATCACCTGGGTACGATCTAATAACTGCTCAGGTTATAAAATAAATGCCATCAAAGCCTTCATAAAACTCCAATTCATAATAAATGCATGCCTTAAGACCCAATATGTCCCACATCATTGGAAAATTGCTGAAGTAATTGTTATTCTCCATTCCCTCACAAGGCATGGTTGTGAGAAATGCGCTAGGCCCAGGGGCTCCTCGCTCTGTTGCGCCACCCTATTTATTTTTTATTTTATTTTAATTGTTATACCAAAGCAAGGTAAGCCACCAACAGAAGTGACGTCTTACAGACCAATATCGCTTATACCAATAATGGCAAAAGTCTTTGAAAAATTGCTACTGAAAAGACTGAGCAAAGTCATAGAAGAAAGAAATCTAATCCCAAATCATCAGTTTGGATTTAGAAATAAACATTCCACGATAGACCAAGTTCATAGAATAACGGATGCAGTTGAAAAAGCATTAGAAGAAAAACAAGTATGTTCGGCTATATTTTTAGATGTTGCTCAAGCATTCGACAAGGTATGGCATGAGGGGCTAGAGTACAAACTGCAAAGGGACCTACCCAGGCAGTGCTACGAAATACTAAAATCTTATATCTCAAACCGGCTGTTCAGAGTACGGTTAGTAAGAATATTCAAAGCTAAGTAAAATACAAGCCGGTGTTCCACAAGGAAGTGTCCTAGGACCTACCCTGTATTTGCTATAAACAAGGAATATTCCAGTGGATAACAACACCATTATGGCTACTTTTGCAGATGATACTGCAATTTTGGCATCCAGTAAGTGCGTCGTCTAGGCTGCTGAGAAATTGCAAAATGCCGTCGACACCGTTAGTGATTGGACCGAAAAATGGCGTATCAAGCTCAATGAAGCTAAATCTGCACATATAAACCTTACAAATAAAAAGTTAAGCTAGGTACAAATATTCATCAACAATCAAGCTGTACGCCAATACGGCCAAATACCTTGGGATGAATTTGGAACCAAAGCTAAAATGGAAAGAGCATATCAAAAAGAAAAGGGAAGGGCTCAACTTGAAATATAGAAAAATGTACTGGTTACTCTGTAGAAATTCTGACCTATCTGTCGAAAATAAAATAATGCTTTATAAAAAAGTACTTAGACCTGTTTGGACCTATGGAATCCAATTATGGGGCGATACAAAGAAAACAAATAAAAAAAACTAGTGCTTATTTCGTTAATGGTAACACTTAGCTCATGTTTGATTCGACAGATAATTAGTTTTATTCTTCCGCTGAACGAATATGGTTGTGTATACGCTTGAACAACGCTGGGAAATATTGCGTCATTACTTTGAAAATCCGATGCCGATTTTGCCAAAAAAATCATCTTTACGGATGAAGCTTATCTTGGCGGGTATTAAACAAGCAAAATTGTCGCATTTGGGCACAGAAAACCCGCACGCATACATTGAAAAGCCGATACACCCAAAACGAGTCACTGTTTGGTGCGAATTTTAGTCCTGAGGCATTCTTCGAAAATGATCAAGGATTGGCCGTTACAGTCAATGGCGATCAATATCGGGCCATGTTGAACGAATTTTTGTTCACAAAAATTGAAGAGGAGGATATTGGCAGCATTTGGTTTCAACAGGACAGCGCTGCCACACAGCCGAAGCTACACCGACACCCAATTTTTGCGCCCTGTTTTTGGAAAAAAAAGTTATTTGGCGGACCCTTTAGTTGCTGAATTCAATTCAATTTCCAGAGTTGAGGGTTGGGCCTGACTTAAATGACTGCGAGTTCATAAAAATCGTTGCTGGCGTTTACTTTGGTTAGGTTAGGTTAGGTGGAAGTGGCTGTCAGTCAATGAGTACATTGCCTGACACACTCAGGCCGCAAGGGCCCATTGTGATACCACAAAGATCAGCAAGTTAATCACCTACTGATCTCAGAAACCCGATGTAAGATTAACGAGTTGATCACTTATTAGTCTTCCATTACGGGACTAGCCGGTTAATCACCTGTTACTGCTAGTCGAACCACGTGGAACTTTTGATGTATTTTGAAAGACTTTTAGGGTCTATGTAAGCTAAGTCGCTAGTATCATCGAAAAAGAATTCACCGAGATGAGTTTGCCTCCTATCTATGAAGTAGTGCAGGGCATGAGCAAAGAAGGTGTTGAACGGTTTCTTCCTCCTCCTCGTCCATGCAGCTTCTGGAGAAATCATTGGAAAACACACCAAGTCTTTTGGCGTGTCTCCCTATTAGACAGTGTCCCGTAAGAACACTTATGGTAGAACCTAGATACAGACGGTTCAGGGCCAACAAACTCTTCGAGCGTTTTGAGTCTACACACGGCCAAACTTTTTTGGTTGCAAGGCAGTTGTTACTCTCAGTCCATCTAGTGTTTGTTATCCTTGAAGCGTCTTGTCTAAGTAGGAGTTTACATGTAGCGATAGGTACACCTATGTTGTTCCATTCTGAGCGTAGGGAAGTGGTCGTGCCCTTTTTGGCTAGTTCGTCTGCCATACAGTTGCCTGGCATGTCCCTGTGCCCTGGCACCCATGAAAGGTGAATGTTAAACAGATTTGACATCTCCCTCAGAGACATCTGACAATTTTGGACCGTGATGGATTTTGTAGAGACAGAGGCTAGAGATTTAAGGGCAGCTTGGCTGTCTGAGAAGATCCGAATATCCGGAGGATATGACGTTTTCTTTGAGCCAAGACAGCACCTCCTTAATCGCCAGAATTTCCGCTTGGAACACACTACAATGATCGGGTAGGCGGAAGAAAAGACTGAGATTCAGTTTTTCTGAATAGATTCCACTTCCCACACCTTCGCTGGTTTTTGAACCATCGGTGTAGAAGTGTATTGCTTCATTTTCCAAAAGAGCGCCATTTTCCCAAGCTTCTCTTGAAGGTATGGTTACTTGGAAATTATTGTCAAACACCAACTTGGAGGTGGTGTAGTCGGATCGATTCGGTAAGAATCTAAAGTTTTCTAGAATGGTAGTGTGGCCGATTTGATTATTGGTCCACTGTAATGTAGCTCTGAGTCGAGTAGCTGAGCTAGCTGCGACTTGTTTGCTGAAGATATCTAGGGGTGTGAGATCTAGTAGTACATTGAGGGCGTCCGATGGGGTTGTCCTCAGTGCGCCACTAATACACCGACTAGCCGTTCTTTGAACTTTGGCCAGCTTGTTGTTATTGATCATCTTGTCTAGTGCTGTCCACCAGACTATCACCCCGTATGTGCGTATCGGTCTAATTACCGAGGTAAACAGCCAATGGGTGATTTGGGGGAGAACCCCATTTCCCACCAATAGTCTTTTTTTTATAAAAGAAGAGTGCCACTTTGACTTTATTCAGTCTTTCCTCTATATTGGCTTACCAGGTCAGTTTTTTGTCAAAAATGAGGCCTAGATATTCAACCTGATTTGAGAGTGTGAGAGTTACCCCTTTAATAGTTGGGGATCTGAAGTCCAGAATTTTGTATTTCCTCGTAAAGAGAACTAATTCCGTTTTGTGGGGATTGATATTCAGTCCACAGTCTTCAGCCCAATTGTTAAGCTTGTATAGTGCTGTTTGTAGCAGCTCAGCTAGGGTTTGTGGGTGCTTCAGTGCTTGCCTGAAACGGCAATTGCTACATCATCGGCATAGGCTATGGTTTTGAAACCTTCGCCCTCTAGGTCGATTAACAATTTGTTGACGACCAGGTTCCACAGTAGGGGAGATAAAACTCCTCCCTGCGGGGTTCCTCCATTGGCCATTTTGCTTGTTTTGTAGTTTCCCATTTCGGAACTAATGATTCTGCTGCTGAGCACAGAGTAGATAATACAGATTGTCAACTCGTACCTCCTTTCCCTGCAACAATCTCAAAAAATTTTCTGCCACAAATTGAAACTGGCGTCCTATTTTCTGATAAAAAAAATTTAGATTGCATTCTGTCAGAGAACCATGGCGGCTGTGGTAAACGTGTGTTCCCCACGCTTGTAGCTTGTAGCTTGTAGGCAAATGGTACTACAGTGCCGAAGTCGACTCTCTGGTTCTGTGCTGCTGAGCATTGTTGTTATGATGTTCTTGATGTGTTCTTCTATGTGCAGCGCATCAAGAGCATTAGTGATTGCTGTATTGTTAACATTGTTAAATGCACCCTCTATGTCTAGGAATGCGACGAGAGAGTATTCTTTGTAGTGTAGGGATTTTTCAATGGTGCAAACCAGAGAGTGGAGTGCAGTTTCCACTGATTTACCTTTTGAATGTATGTATGTAAATTGTTTTTATTTAACTAAAATCTCAAATATATACAAAGATTTTTATTTGCCTTGTTCTTAAATATTGTTAAAATTCCAAATTTACGACAATGACCTTAAGAGTCGTTTGTAGACACTGATTTACCTTTGGTATAGGCATGTTGTGCCGTTGAGATCAGATTAGGTTTATTTTCTTGTCTTAAGTATATGACAGTCATTCTTTAAAGTGTTTTAAGGAGGAAGGATGATAGACTAATAGGACTCAAATCTTTTGGATTAACATGAGAACTTTTGCCGGCTTTGGGTATGAAGGCGACCCAAGCCTCTATCCAAGCCTTGGGGATATAGGCGTAGCTGATGCATCCTTTCATGATCATCTTTAAGTTATAGATGATGCTATCTGGATCCTTGTTAATAATACGACACAAACAAACCAATCTCGTCATTCGATGCCCAATACATACCGCAACACAACAACACCACATGCACCTCAGTATCAATACGTTGAATGAAATTTTCCATTTTGAGTTCGTTCCCCAGTACAACTCACACCCTGCTGTCGTTGAATGGTGTATAGGACAACCAAGACAAAACATGAAAAGTCAGTACAAGGACAACAGGAACTGAACACTCCTACAGTTATTAAATACTAACAATCTATTATATTCTATAATAATCATTAACTTAAGTTTTAATCTTTTAATCATAATCCAAATATCTGACCATGTATGTCGTTAGGCCCCTTATGCGCCAACACAGCGAAATCTTACCATTATATAATTAAGTAACGTATAATTAAGTATCAATTGTAAATATCCTTTTGTTCAATAAAAATCGTTAAATCGTTAAAAATGAAAAGTCAGTCTGCGCCGACCGTGGCAAGTGAGCGGTCATCTAGGAAAGGTTCAGGTGAGCATATTAGTGTCCAACGCTATTCCGTTGTGAATTTAATGGGTCCTGCTACCTCAGAGCAACCATTAACTCCCTCTTCCGAGTATCATTACAGAATCTACCCTACCAAGAGAGAGATACCAAGAACCCAGCGTTATCCCCAATTCGATTTCAGGAACTGGAAGCCCAAGACAGGAAGCTTTACTCCGAGTGTTCCGAAGAAGAATCAACACGTAATCTAGGATAGGAGACCATCATCCGATTGGCCTGAAGATCCATACAAGAACCTGGTCGTGAATCACGGACTAGACCACACCTAGCCGAACCCCAAGTGAAACTCCCTTCACCCGAAGAGGTGCACTTGGAATCGAGGCCATTTCTATTCGTCTGTTATTGTCAACGAGCTACCAGGGAAATGAGTATCCAGTTGCAAGTTAAGTGTTTCTTCATATGAGTTAGCCCATTTGCCGTTTTCAACTTTTATAGAACTTGTCATGTTTGGACTTGTTGATAGAATTTTCCTAAGTCTAGATGCCTCTGAGGAGTCTTCTATTTTATTGCAGAATCCTCTCCGAGAGGATCTTTTGCTTATTCGTAACCTTTTTTGTAAGTCCTTAGGAAGTCCTTATAGAGATCCCAGTCTATAATATTTCGGGAAGATTTGGCTCGTTTGAAAAGCTTCCCACAACTTTTCTTGAACGGTTTTAGCTCTTTGTTCTACCAGTGTGGTTTCTTTTTCCCTCTAACTATGGTGTGAGGACAGGAGCTACACAAGGCATGGTTTAAAACTGGCGTCTACTTGCATGGCGAAAATTCCAAGAATCAATATCCGTGTCTATGTCCGTATCCATGTCCATCTTCATCTTCATATTCATACCTGTATCCGTATGCCTCTGCCTCTGCCTCTGCCTCTGCCTCTATATTCTTTCCTTTCTTTAACTTAATCACCAGGCGATGTCCAGAATATTCGCATGATTTATTCTTTTCTCGATACACAACTCTGAGACTTAAAATATTCCCTTTCACTAGATTTACCTCCCTTTACTTTTCCTTATGAATTGTCGATGTATGAAGACTAATTCCAACCATAAAATGCAACTAGGTATAATAAAGTGTTCCAAAAGTCAGACTTGACCACATCAATCAAATCAAATCCGCTTAAGGTAACGCTCATTCCAAAACAGCGCGACTGTGGCCCATAATCCTTCGGCGATTTTGATATTTACTCACCCTTATTCTCAGAGGAGTAATTAAGAGGCAATAACCACTCAACACAAACGGGGAAAACAAATATTAACTTTATTTCTTTTCGGAGCGTTTCTCATCCTAACCCGCAGCAGCGACGAAAAGAAGATAGTCCTTTCCACGTGTACCTTCCAAAAGATACACCAAAGTTATTTAATCAACGAAAGGAAAGTTTCTCAATTAACGCGGTTGCTGCTTGCGAACTCTTAATTAGTTATCTCATCTTGTTTACGCGCATCTATTTTGGCCTAGTTTGACTAAGAGCCCAACACCACCACCGACCAGCTAACCCTTCACGGTCGTACTTAATCAATCTAAAGGCAATTATCGTTGCTTTTTATCATCAACATTGCCCGCATCAAAAAGACCAAGTGGAAATTTCCAAGGTGATAAATTTCAATTTCCCCATCTGACTTACGCAATAATCAGGATCTTCTTCTATCACTGAGAACCAAAGGATCTCAAAAGACTCTGATTAACAGTGGGAGAGAGGAAAGGAGGGCTAACATTTCAACATTTGTTGCCATTTTGATTTATACAAACAAAAGTCTGAACTTTAATTTGGCCTTATCACATCTCTGTGGTGGAAAAGAGGGTCATGCATAATTTTCAACATTTAATAAACGCAATTTCCCATAGAATCATAGCAAGTTACGTCCGACCGATGCCAACGCACGATTCAAAGCGATTTCTTTTGCTAATGTTGAGTTTTGAAACATTTTGCCCTCGAGACTGTCATTTATGTGTACCTTTGTGCTGTACTGAGAAGATTTTCGATAACGCCATGCGTCTCTCTACTCGTGTCGTAAATCAATATGACTTTTGGTTTGGAAAACGGATGAGAAGGGAGAGCGAGAGGGAGAGTGAAAGCAAAGCCAAGCAGCCAGCACCCAGCAGCCAGTCCCCAACTCAAACCCAGAGTAATGGCAATTTTTGGAAAGCACAACAAAGCCAATAATGATTTATGGGTTGGAAAATATTTTGTTTTTGGAAATTTTCCACCTCTTTAACAGATGGGGCGTGAAGTTGATTACCTGTTTACTGTCGCGTGTTAAATTGAAAACAAAAACTTTGACATAAGAGGACATTGGATTGTGAAAAAGTTGGCTTTTTGTTCGCTCATTGGAGGGGAATGAAGCGATTTCTATTGGCTTTTTTTTTTTTTTGCTATGGTGGTTTAAGGACAAGTCTGCATCGGATTTAAAGACTTACGTGATTTTTCGTTTTTGTTGTTAAGATTTACTGACTTAGGTATACTCTTAAACGTTATCAGATCGTGAGGACAAGTCAAATTTGCAGTGGTGTCCTAGTTTTGTCCATCGAATCCTTTTTAATATGCCAAAAAGTGAAAATGATTCCTTTTTGAGTCTTAGCTTATCCGGTCTAGAAAGTACCAGAAAATAAAATATTTTCCATCCATTGAATACGACACATTTCTTTTGCTAGTATTTCACAAATCTTCGGTTTAAAATAAATTTCAATATATGGTGACTGGTGAGTAGGATGTACGACATCAACAAAGGCAGCTAAAGAACCACCACCAAAAGGGCGTTGAACGGCATTGTAAAAACGCTAACAACGTTTCATATGCATTAGAAAAAGACAGCAACGAATGAAATGATGGCAGATGTGATCCCTCATGTGCTATGCGACGGTCGGTCTCCTAAGCTGGGTGTTGTGCGCTGGGGTAACTAACCCACGACGCAGGCGTCCAGCTGCGGCAAGGAGCAATAATGAGATCAGACGACCTTAGCAAACGCAATACTTGTAACGTTGGAACTCTTAGCAGGTCCAATCAAACAAAACCACCATCCAGAAGTACGATGAAATGACGCTTATTGTATAGATCGCAGATACCTCTCATTGTAATTCATCAGCAGGTTGGAAAAGGAGTGCAATCACTCCAAATTACGTAATTTTTTTTAACTATAAACTGTGGTAAAAGTTGACCTGAATTGTTGTTTTTATTTGCTTTGCATTTTGAAAAGTGTGTTAGGCTTTGCAGAACGAAATTAGCGTCAGCTTGGGTGAAGAATTCATCTATAACTTTGGTGTTGATTAAGGAGAATTGTCATTTCCTTAACATTGTGTTGATATAGTTGAAGCGAAGTTTTCGCTATCGTCAATCAAAGAACTTTCCCGTACAATAGTAGTTGGTGGGTTGCTCCTTAAATATGCTTTAATTTGCTCATCCTGAGTAACAGTTACGTTTTTTACGCAAAACCTTTAACAGTCTGACCAGGTCACACGGTTCTCTGAATGGCTGTCTATGTCTATGAACTTGTAAGAGGAAATGACACGTTTTATAAGAATCGCAGTTGAATAAGAAAAAAATAAACTGCTTGGATTCTCGTTTTAGTGTAAATATTTTGCTAGGCCGATATTGTTTCGTCTTTTGCTATAAACTAAAAGAAATAATTTTGTTTGTTCATGTTGGTTCTTATTGAATCGTATAGCCTAGTGTCTCTTCCCGCCTAATGTCCTTTTTTCAGTATGTATAACGAATATGTCCCTCAATTCCTGTAAAAAAAAAAATGCGCTAACTACAAATACAGACATTAACTTTTTTAATTCAAACAACAGACAAACGTTGATTCTATTCAACAATGTCTGGCTTCTTCCAGATTGTCACACTTTGACTGTTACAATTATGGTTGTTCCAATGTTTGTCCTTAAAACTGAAAATGAAAAATGAAAGAATATTGAAAAATGTCACAGCAGACAATTTTATATTCGAGCCAAAGCATTGGCTCTACTGTGTAACTCGATTCTAAAATAAAAGTCTTTAAATGCCCCTTATTCTTTGTCCGCAGTTCTTAAGGACGTAGGGGCAAATGGGGAATTTAAAAGGAACTCGTAAGTCTCAGTTGCATGAATTCAATACTAATTCTTATTAACACTTAAAAAATATATCAAAAATAATTTTCGAATGAATGGAAAGTATTAAGAAAATAGTTACATAGTTGGGACACACGACTTTGTCTACCTGATATTAGCATGGTGACAAACTTATAAACTTTAGTTAGATTGTGTAGAGTTTTAGGCTGGGTGGCGAACCCATTGTCTACGATCCAATCTAGCAGCCTCCGTTCCAAACTATTGGTTTCACCGTTGTATATACAAAAGCGATTGCTGCGACACCGGTGTTATCCGGTTCTTAAGATTGTTAAATCGTCTTTTTTCTTTACTTTTTTTTAAATATAAAAGGATAATAATCCAATAGTGTCAAATCACACGATCTTGGTGGCCAATTAACAGGTTCATTCTGTGAAATTCTGCGCTTATCGAATGTTTCGTTCAGTAAATCGATTGTAACGGGTATTGTGTGGCACGTAGTGCCGTTAGTCTTGTTGGAACCACGTCTCATCCATATTCATGTCATCCAACTCGGGAACAAAATAGTCGGTTGTCATAATAAAATACCGGTTTTCATTAACGGTAACTGGTTCTTTGGCATCATTTCGGAAGAAATGTGGCCTAATGACTCTACCAGCCCATAGAGCACACCAAACAGTCAGTTTTTGTGGATGTAATGGCGTCTCAAGGTACTCATGTGGAATCACTTCACTCCAAATGCGACATTTGCTTGTTGACGTAACCATTGAACCAAAAATGAGCTTCATCAATGAACAAAATTTTTCGATGAAAATCAGCATGGAGATCAATCTGATTTTTGGCCCATACACCAAAATCATGACTCATTGCATAGCTTTAATTTTCACACAAGCTGTATCTTATAAGGTCGTCGGCCATGAAATGGACGGCGCTTGCTGCAAACTTCGCAGGCTGAAAAATTATTTTCAAATTTAATTTTCACGATTTACAAGCGTTGTTTTTTTGTCAACCTGGTCAATGGCAAACCAAACTGAACATAAATGATATAAGAGCTGCCAAATTTGACCACAAATGTCAGTCTTATGCTTATCCCTATTCGAAAAATCAACCTCTTAAAAAAACACCCTGTACAATGATCAGATGGGAAAACAATGGCTCGTACCATGGGCTGCGGTGGCATTTGAGAAAATAAGTGTGTCTTACTTGAGCTTTCATAGAGGGCGTGTAATGTACTCTGAGACTCATTTCAAGGTGACTATGCTTTTAGTTTGCTGAGGCTTAGATTTACCAATTATGATTTTTTTGGTAGACCGGTGGTGAACCGATAGTTGTGTGCCTTACGGGCTGTCAATGAACATTTCAATGTCTATTAGTAACGAAATTCTTTTCGGACTCAGATGTTTCGGCACTTCACTGACAGTAAATATGCCATTTTGGCCACTGTAAATATGCCTTGGGCTACAAGGATCTTATCTGAGCTGAATACTTACCTTTTCCGTAATTCTGTGTGCGTGGAGACATAAATAATCTATTTTCCTTTAACATTCCCTTTAATTACTGCATTTAAATACAGGATATATCGTAATTCATGTAAGAGGATGTAATTTTTGGTCAAATTTTAAGAAAAAACTCTTCTTGATTAAATCCACTCCTCAAATTTGACATCATTTCGACGGTTTAAAAAAGGCTAACTTTGGTGTACCCTGACATATATTAAATTTGATTTTTCTGTCAGTACTGATGGTAATGATTTTTGCAAATATCATAAAATGTATGGTTTTTTGAGTGCACTTATAAGTAATTTTTTTTTATTATTGATTTGTGCAACAGACAAAAATATAGAAACCTTATGTTTATGAGGCATTTTAAAACAAAAAATTACATCAAAGTCAAAATTTTACTCTGGGAAGAAAATTTGGAACCATTTAAAATTGATAATCCTCCTTAGTTTTATTGCGTCTTTGTAACGTTTTGTGTTAAAAGTGCCAAGTAAAAGCTTGGCTTGGCGCATTTCGGAGAGGTCATTGCAGTGTTTAACTCTGATGTTGTCTTCCTCTGACTTTTTGATTTCATTCTTAATATGGCTTTCTGTTACTCCACAAAAAAAGTTTCCGATTTTACTTTTGTTACCTTTGATTCCTACATGTCCTGGTACCCAGTAGATTGTAACCTTATCGTTACTGCCCAGTTTGTTCAATTGTCAATGCATTCGCTGACAAGATTTGAGGAGATTGTGTAGGATCTAAATGCCTTAATTGCAGCTTGACCTTCCGTCACTATTGCAATATGTTTGTTTTTATATTTCCTGTCAATGTCTACTTCCGCGCATTTGCGTATTGCATAGACAAGCAATTAAGTGAGAAAGCTGTGAGCTCTTCTAGATCAAGATGCTCTTAACCCCAAAAAAGGAGAAAGAAGAAGACCAGATTGGACTCTTCTTCATAGTGTTTGCATTCTTTCAGAGAGAGCACGACCGTTTCAGTATTGTTATGTTCAAAAATTAGATCCAGAGAACCCCGTCAAAAAGACACTGCTATACAACATCAAATGGTCGGAAAAAAGATCAGGACAAACTAGTGACAAGAATTTTTACAGAGCTGTGGTAGCTGTGGTTCTCATGGCACTAGTTGAGTCAATGCAAACAAGCCTTTGAATTTTGGTAAAAATTTCAAAATTCCTTGCCTTCTGTAATGATGGCAACTAAACCAACAAGAAGGAAAGATAAAAATAAATATAAATGGAGGACAATACAACATGGGGAAGCCCGGACTTAGAGTATTTTTTTCAACCATAACCTATGAGGAGTGGAGGAGACTTACCATTGTTTGCCGATTACGAACGGCTAAGAAAGTGATTTCTTTCCAAGGCAGCGAAAATAAACTTACTGAAAATGAAAATTTTTCGAGAAATCCAATACCAGTTGATAACAGTTGGATTCTTCTGCGACTTTAACCAACTCCCATACCACGTAGACATTCTAAACTTTTCCCATTGAATGATGGATGTTAGTCCCAAATCGCCTCCCTCAACAACAAGCTTCTCGTAGGATTTTGTAGTATGCCTGGCCATCTGCCACTTTGCTCTCCTAGCCATTTTTTCCTAGGACCAGCTTATTCAAAAGCAAACTGAAACACTAGGCTTTAGTACACTAACACTGTAACGTGGGTCTATTGTCTTTGTGCAGCAATATTAATTAAGCTACATATTAGGTTAGGTTAGGTGGAAGTGGCTGTCAGTCAATGAGTACATTGCCTGACACACTTAGGCCGCAAGGGCCCATTGTGATACCACACATATCAGCAAGTTAATCACCTACTGATCTCAGAAACCCGATTTAAGATTAACGAGTTGATCACTTATTAATCTTAAATTACGGGACTAGCCGGTTAATCACCTGCTAATCGAACCACCAAGATGAGTTTTCCTCCTATGAATTAGTGCAGGGCATGAGCAAAGGAGGTGTTGAACGGTTTCTTCCTCCTCCTCGTCCATGCAGCTTCTGCAGAAATCATTGGAAAACACACCAAGTCTTTGGCGTGTCTTCCTATTAGACAGTGTCCCGTAAGAACACCTATGGTAGAACCTAGATACAGACGGTTCAGGGCCAACAAACTCTTCGAGCGTTTTAATTGAAGTATTGCTTACTAGCATAACACTTCGCTAATAGCCGAGTTCACACTGTACAATTAGTTAGACCGACTTCGTTTAATGGAAGTTGGATGGTCGTATGTAGTTTGCGTTCACACGCTTCATCCAACTTCAAATTTTTCAAAAATATTTGAAAATCTTCCAACAAGTTTGTCGAGCGGTCGTCTGAGGGTTCACATGGTCGTTCAAGCCAAAGTCTGCCCAACTAATTGTACAGTGTGAACGGCTCTAATCTCAGGTAAATCGAGAATATTTCTAAAGAAAGAAACGCAAATCACTCTGTCTCTATCGTATATACACACGCGATTAGTTTCCAAACAAAATTTAAGGGAAGCATCCTCTTTAAAATTTAAAACAACGTATCATTAGCGTGATTCCCAATTATTTCTTCTGGAATCACAATTCACAACGCCCCCACATTAACACAAGTCCTAGCCCAGCCTTTAAGTTTGCCCATGCAATCTGTTCATCAATTATCCATCGTTTGGCATATGAATAATTAAAAATTAAAGTTTCCGACTCTAATGTTCCCTTCCCTTTGATTCCCATTTCTCTAAAATCCATTCAACAAATTTACCCTGTCTTTGCTCCCCCGCAAAAGGGCCGCGAAGTCAACAAGCAACGATGCCGCTTCGTAGTCGTTGGACAGTGAACTTTGCCGAAATGGTAAAGGGATTATGGAAAATCCATTCACAATCAAAACTCTGGCACACAAATCGCAATCTTACAGCCCGGACCATCTTAAATGCCAATGGGCTCAAAAGTTTAACTCACCCCCGAAACTTGAATATCCTTCGATTGTACGCCCGGTTGTGTCATAAAAGTGCTGACTCGCTGCGGTGGTTGTAAAGAAGAGGCCACGGATATATGTATTTACTGTGGTGACTTCATTATTGTTTGATGTCAAATACAACACTCTGCTTGCAATTGAAGGAAATTGCTCCCTCGATTGCCCTAGGGCAAGCGAAATTGCTCGAAAAGTTCGTCCTTAGAGGACATCACACAAAAAAGGCCAAGATATCTCTATAGATAGGTACGTAAAGATACCGAGGAGAGTGTATGCCTCATGGTTTTCCTTCTTTTTTTCTTTTTTAATTTAATGCCAGTTGCGGTGCAAAATTTAATCATATGAAGGGCAATTAAATTCCCATTCGTTGGGCCCGAAGTCCTTACCGACACAACTGTGAGTCTCTATCAAAATCGGATGTAATAAAGTAGAACACTACCCCATCGCCGCCCGTAACTTATCCTCGGGGAGTTCGTCGAAGTATTCATCGTTTTGCAGTGCTTCAGGCGATAGTCTTGGGCGTGGGCAGGTAGGTGTAGGTGTAGGTGTACTGTTTCATTGTATGAAAGAAGCTCACGATGTAAACTTTAAGCGTAAAAGAAGGACCAGAGTTTAATTAGATAAAATGAGCTATAAATCCTTATCAAAGCAGTCTTCTGATGGTATTGCGCTTTTATCGTTTGAATTACATGCTGAACACACTAATACAACCACATACGTGTGGCGCCATTGGCTCCCGTCTGTCGTGGGTTGTAATCTCATTGCTCTATACGTGGTGGCTCAGTATCAGTAAACAGAAAGCAAGGGCAGCAAGCTAATGAACCATCCAGTTTGGTTCAGATCCGTGCCCTTTTACAGCAAAACTGTTTCCATTCACGTACACACAACCAAAGTAAACATTTTTTAATTAAATGAATTGAAATGATGAGGTAAATACTGCTAGACGGATGGCAATTGCGAACCGATAAGGTTGGGTAGCTCTGCTAGCATAGCCCCAGTCATATTGTTGGATTCTCTATATTGAAGCTTGTTTCCATGCTCTGGTGGCATGCAAGTGCAATTAAGTTGCGACCTCGATGCCGTCAGTTTAACTTTGATTTAGCTTTTGATATATTTGCCCCGTCAAGGTATGTCAAAGTGAGGACCTCAACACAAAACCGTTGAAATGAGGATAGAAGAGTTTTTCTTTTACGATGCAGCGTCAAGTCGAAATGACTTTTATGTTTTTTTCTTTTAAGAGTGATTCATGTAGGTAGGGCAAGGCAGAAAAAAACTTAGGTAAAGCAACCAGACTCAAACGAAACTTTACTATCCCAGGCGAAGTTGGTTCGAATGGAAAGATGGAAGATAGATGTTGGCAAATGATGAACCATTGCCTTTGCTGGTACAAAGGGTAGTGTAAGAGAGGTTGAGCATGACTGTTGATTGCATTTCACAAGTTGAGACTTGTCAGTCACCTTTCTTTCACTCGATTACGTGGATAGTCACTCTGAGTTATCTTTCCTTTTCGCAATTACGATTATCTTTATCCTTAAGGGATCACTGCACTCCCACTTCTCTGCTTCATACTAGTGAACCGCTGCATTGGCCATCCGACCGTTGATCACTCTGAATGAATCCTGAGAAACGGAACTTCTGTCTTAGTAGAGTGGGAAGTTCAAGACCAATTGTTTGTAAAACAATCTACAGAAGTGGTCTTGCCAGATCATCAGTAGCGACTGTGATTTTACCACTGTTTCGTTGAGTTCGAAGTTTGCCACTCTGGTGTGATCTTTTTACCTTTTGGTAAATCTTTCGAATCTCATTCCTATTATGGCATCTCTCAGTTTTCACGTTCGAGCGCTTCTCTAGCTGCTTCTTTTTCGTTTTGAGAATTTGGTCCTCTTCCCTTCTCCTTGTAAATCTCGTTGCACTGGTCAAATGCAGCCGTTGTCTTCTTTCACATAAACATTTGTCGTCCTTTTTGTTAACCTGCATTAAGCTGTAAGCTGATTTTTCAGTTTTCAGTTAATCGTTCTTTGGAATCGAATTGTGGTAACGCGGGGTTTCCGCAACCCTCTCCTGGTATGGTGATTCCTGAAATAAGCGTGCGTTAGGGTTTATCCTGAGATAGGAGAAGCCACTAAATTCACAGTTGGACTGATCCGGGGTCAGTGTAGAAGATGATGTCGGCTTCGTCGGTGGTTCTGATAAAATTTTCTAGTAGTAGACCCACTTCTTGAAGGTACTGCTGGTTGGGATGTCGTGGCTGGCGTATGAGGTATGATGTATACCATAAGGGGGTTTTGGTGGTCGGTCATGTTTTTTTTGCCTCTCCATATAGTTTCTTGTTGCTGACTTGTCTATGACGTATCCTATCGCAATGCAGTTCAGTACAGATTCATAAGATCTTTCTTTCTATTATCGCCATTCTCTTGGTCGTCGGAAATAAATAAGTTCTGATTTGGCGGAGTTCACTTTGAAGTACCAATGCTGATAGTTTTCGCAAAGCTGTCTTACGTGGGCTTTTTGGTGTACGTCAGGGAGTCGTCGGCAAAAAGAGTGTCTGTCTCTTTCTAGACTGCGGTTGGTTCGATGTGAATATGTTGAAGAGTTAAGGCCCCAGTTTTGGTCCTTGTGCAACCCCAGCATAGGTTGTCTTCTTGAATGATTGGCAGCTTCCTATTTGTACGTAGAATGTCCTGGAATGAAGAAAGCTTTAGGTAGATAATTCTTATTAGTGCCCATTGGAAACGTAGTTGCAAGAGCTTATGCATTAATCCTTGAATCCAAACACTGTCAATATCGAGAAGGCATCCGACAGTGACTTGGTGGCTGTTCAAGGAAGAGACGATATCGTGCTTAAATTTTAGAAGAGGATGAAGGGTGGAAAGCTTTTCTCGAAATCCAAGCTGCATATCGGAAACTAGATTTTCATTGCAGAATGACCTTAGTCGCCTCAGCAGTACTTCCTCCAGTATTTTGCTTATAGCGCAAAGAAGGAAGTTTGACAGGTATCCAGAGACATCTTTGCTGGGTATTTGGGTATTGCCACAATTTTTGCTATTTTCCATTTTTTGCTGAGGGAGCAGCAGTTGTTGTAGTTGATCGCCAGAAAAATTTGAACGCATTGAGGATAAAGTTTGATATGTTGTTCGGTCCTGTTTTTTGTTTTTGGTGGCTAATACTGATAATTTTTTGAATTGTATTGAATTGTAACTCGGGATAGTCTCTGCTCTCTGGGGCCCTGGGTTGGTTTTCTGCACTGAAGCTAATGGACTTTTAGAAGCTTCGGACATGTTGTACTGAACTGTTTACTTCGTTTAGAAACTCCTGGTCCGATACAGAGTTTGGTTTGAAGTGTTCTTCAAAGTAGTAAGCAAATCCCTTAGCTTTGTCCTCACTTGACTCTACTTCTCCTGAGGCTTTTCGTATTTCGTGTGATATTGGGTGGTCTTACAAATAATTCTGTTGATACTTTTGAAAGTGTCTGGTCCTTTCTAAATAGTTTGTCGGATGTCATTGTGGCAGTTTACTGTATTTGAATACAATATTGATGCAACATAGTACACTGGAGACGGTCTGTTATTTCCGTTGATTGCAATTGAAAGGTTCATTACAGTGTCTTGAGTCGATCGCAACAACTGGTCGATTTGGATAGCTGATTTATCTGAGGATCGCCGTGTTCCTTTATGAATTTTGAAACGAGGGAAGCTATAAACAACAAACTTTAGCGTCGCGTCGTCGCAGCTTTTTTCCTGAGGTTTTATTATGCAGGCTATGCTTACCGGTTGTGGTTGTAAAGATGTCCTCCTTCCCTAGTCTTTCGTCATGTCTGGGGCATTGCTCATATGTTTCTTCGGAGAGCTTGTAGAAGCAATTGTTGGAACTATCGTCGTTCTCTTCCGGGGGGATGTTAGTGCATATCGGGTCTAGTGCTGGAGAACTAAGCCTTAATACCGATTGTCATAATTTTTTTTGGCTGATAATCTTATTCCTGTGTCTACCTGTAACGCGCTCCAAAATAAGCAGCTCTTCGTCTTCTCTATGCTTCCTTCATTATTATATCTGCTTTGCAGCAATATGGAACTTTCGTTAGTTCACCGATTGCATTGTTGCTCATAGTCATTTAACGGATCTTACGTTTCATATGCCGATCTTGAAATCTGTTTTCGTTGCTTCTTCCTTGGAATGTCCTTCGTAATAAGTAGTCGTATAATCAGTAGGGTACCTACGACAAGGATTTCTATTGCTACCTTTGACCAGGAGGCTCCTCCTCCACCATCTCTATTAAAATACTTTGTCCAGGTATTGAAAGGCAATGAGAGAACCGTTAACAGAATATATCGGAGGTAGCTCATTCACTGTTTTCTCCTTTCAGATTCGTACAGACAGGCAATGCTTGAAAAGCGTTGTGTCTTGGTGAACAATGGCACTTCCTGATAAGGCAAATCACCTTTGGTTAGACAAAAAAAATACGCTTGGTTATTGCGAGGAGGTAGACACAATTGACGTGAAATCTCAGTTGCAACATCTGTGCTTCGCCTAGTTGTCACCAATCAGAGGCTTGCCATAGACAATACTAGCACAACCAACACCATATCGGAGCAAATTTAAACTTCGAAAATGTTAAAGTGACGGACATAGAAAAAATAATTGTAAGCACCGTGTTAAATTCAGAAGCCATAAGTCCAAATCTTTGTTGCGTTTACTCATAATCTTTTTGGTGGTAGATGAAACTGCCATTTGATTTATTTCGAATATGATTTAGGTGACTGTGAGCTGTTTTATTTAGGCCGTGTCCGAATTGGGTTAAAAACTTCTACCACTGGTTAAATTTTGACGTCTGGTTAAAATGGGATCAATTTTTAATTTTTGCTGTCCGAACTGGGTTAAAATTAAATGGGTTAAATGGGATATTTAGTAAAAATTCCCCCTAGATTTAAGAAATTTCCCTATCCTTTTTTGTGTATCGTTATTCCAAAACATAAATATTTAAGACAAAATCCAGCTTGAAATGTATTAAAATACAAATTTGGCTCAAATGAAATAGAATAATTTTAAATTCATTTACTTTTGAAGGTTTTGCATCAATTATATACCTTCATCATTAGGAACAAATCCTATTGTGTATTGCTTGTTTATGAAGTCTGCGAACACTAGTTCTCACTAGCTGCTCACTAGTTTCTTTCTTGAGAAACGTCAAAATTTAACCACTTGTGTCAAAATTTAACCTGGTCTGGAGCTGGATAATTTTTAACCCATTTTATTCACCACGCTAGTGTCAAAATTTAACCAAACGTCAAGTTTTAACCCACATTTTAACCCAATTCGGACACGGCCTTACTCTTATTGCACAACGCATCCCAAAGCTTAAAGACATACCTCGAAAGATCTATCTGTCATATCAGCCTAAAAAAACCAAATCATAACCTGCGTATGAGTTGTTGCCAGCTGTGCTTGAGAAAATAGTAGTTTAAAAGGATCAAAACATCTGACGTTCCAATTGCAAGCATTTCTCACTCTTAAAGTGGCCTTTCTCCGCTAAAATATGAAAAACCACCTCTGAAGATGCTGGGATGTTCCTAAGAAAATGTATCACCTTTCCCCAATCCTCCAACTTTCGACTTATAGCACGTTGCACAATACAATCACTTTCAACAGTTCTTTTCTAATGCAACCATGTGTTTTCACAGGGAAATCTACTGCAATCTGCCTCTGCTGCCATTGTTTGTTAGAAAAAACTAAAAATATTTATTTTAACAAAACTAATATTTTTTATTTAAAAACAACTTAAAACTACATAACTGGCAATTCTTCTGCGAATCATAACAATAAATCACGTTTTTTTTTCTCTTGTTGTTTAAACAACAGTTGGGGGTAAGTAGGACTTCTGAACAGGAGCCACATATGAGCCAGATGGGGCTGATGATGATCCAACACTGCCTGATGCAATGGCACCATGTTGATGAGTTGCAGAGCCTTGGAAGTTTGAAGCGCCGCCACTTGGTGAAGCGTAGTCCAAAACTGGAGCAACACCTTCGTTGGAGCTCTTTGAAGTTCCACCGAGAGCGTCGTATTGAGCTTGGATGGTACGCTGAGCGTTGAGGGCATCTTGAGCTGTCCTGTATTTAACGAAACGAACTTCTGGTTTAGCTGAGTGAACCTCTGAGATTTGTTGCAATTGCTGGGCAATTTCAGAGTTATCGGTCTGCTTGGTGAGGACATAGATGGCAGTTTGGTCTTCTGTGGCTTGTCTGGCGACTTGGAGAGCGGCATTGGTTGCTCCGCTGTTTTCTGGTGCCTTGATGAAGATAACACGAAGGTTCTTCTTGAGATGTGTTGTTACACTTTGTTGATTGTGGCCAGCTTGAGCTTGTTCTTCTGGGGCAGAGTACAAGAAGAATTCCTTGTTGAGTTCGGTGTGAACTTGGCCACCACCACCGCTGTGTCCTCCTTGGCTGTGTCCACCGGAGCTGAATCCACCACCACCACCACCACCACTGCTGAAGCCACCAGAGCCAACGGCACCACTGCTGTAACCTCCACCGGTGTTATAAGATCCACCTCCACTGCTAAATCCACCACCGCCTTGGCTGAATGAACCTCCTGAACTGTGTCCTACACTGTGCCCACCACTGCTGAATCCTCCACCAATGCTCCCACCGCCGAAGCTGCTTCCGCCCAGACTAGCTCCACCACTTGGACGGTAGTCATAGCCTAATCTTTCGGCTGAAGCAACCGCGAGCACGCACAGAGTCTAGAGGAAAAAAATTAATCCTTGTTTGTTAAGTTGTCCCATCGTAAGCTGAAGTTCGTTGTAGGTCTTACCAAAAATCCACGCATATTGTTGTTTAAATGATTACAATAGGAACTTGCTAGAGAGAATGATACCTCTTCGCTCATCTGCAGTCATTTTTATAGTAACATTTCTTCAGAGCCATATTGCCATGCAGAGGGCCCACCAAACACCAGTTTTTTTTTTCTGTTTGATTTGATTTGGTAAATTACGAAACAATTAACCAACGCGCACCGCTTGCCAAACATGGTGCGTTAGATATGCAGATTGATACCCGAAATGTGAGGTCATTTCTCAAACCAAGACGCCATCGCCAACAGTATGGAAGTAACAAGAAGCAGTCATCGACACAGCATCGCATCGTTTTCGTTTGGTCGGGTCATCTGCCTACATGCTCAGGGCAGCATTTGTTTTGATTGACGCAGAGTTAAAACAAGTCGAAGAAACTGTGTGGTAAGTTTGAAGAAACAAATGTGTTCGTTGATTAATCAATCAAAAGCTGAGAATTTAATTTTGTTTTGTGTAAGTGGTACTCCTTCACACTTTTACTCGCTTCAATTGATCAAATGTCTGAAAGGCCTTCAATAAAAGGGCGGAAAGTTATATAAAGCAATGATTTTTCCGTTCTTTGGAGTACTACTGTAGCTGTGGATACTGCGAACAACACACTTATTCAGTGGGCATACGAGTTAAGAAAATTACTCTGACAGCTTAAGAGCAACAGAATTTTTCTGTTGTAAAAAATTGATCTAAGAAGACGACCGATATGACTGCACTAGCTTGTTTTGCGTTGGTGTTTGCTTTTTTCCATAGTCCTGGGGCCTGTTTCACAGATCATACAACATTTCATACAACATACAACAATTTGAAAATCATACATCTCATACAATTTTCTGTTTCACAGATTTCATTGTATGATGTTCATTTTTGCTGTAAGCCAGAAAGACTTTTAGTTTTGCTCTCCAAAATGGAGACAGGTCAAACTTTGTGGTATGTTATGTCCAATGTTTTTTTTTAAATGACGCTTGCGTGCCTTAAGTGCTTCTTACCAACTCAGTAAATGAGGCAATTGATTTGTATACTCCGAAGCTTATCCAGAAATTAACTCCAAAACCCCATAAATATAAATAATAAAAGAAGCAAAGCTTATAAAATTAGTTCGGGAATCGAACAACGATACTATTATCTATAATAGATACCTTCGATTACAAAGGGAATTCGATTTTCTAAACAAATTTCTTTACAAGCAATATGTTTTAAGTACATTGAAACAAAACTTAAAATTAATAATAAATGTTTTTGGATGTTTATAAAGAACAAAAAACGATCTACTGGTATTCCAAATTCGGTTAATTATGTGGGTGAAACTTCTAGTGAACCGTTAAAAATTTGTAATTTCTTTGCAATTTTTTTTCGATCAGCTCTTAAGCCTCTGTGTACTGAGACCACATCAGTTATGGATGATTCACCTGAGCTAGTCAACATTGGGAACCTGCGAATCAGTACCCCACAGGCGGATCACTAGTGTGAAGCAGCAAAGTGGGAGAGTTGTGATCGCTTCAAGATCACTACTCGTAACGCCGAAAATGAAGAAGAAGAAGAAGAAGAAGGGAACCTGCGAATCAGTAAAAGTGAAATCGAAGAAGAATTAAAAAAGTTGAAGGAAGACACACAGGCAGGGCTTGATAGCCTTGCTCCAATAGTATTAAAAAATGTGTTTGCAGTTCCAGTTGAAGTGATTTTTTAGTCGCTCTCTCCAAGAAGGTGTTTTTCTGACCGGACCGTATGAAAAAGTTCGTTTGTAACCCCTATTTTTAAGTCGGAGTCAAAAAACCAGGTTACAAGCTACCGGCCTACTTGTAAGATATCTGCGATTCCAAAACCTTCAACGACAACGAACTTAACAATATTTAAAAATGACGTGCCATGTTCCCTTGAGCAAGGTCTCCAATGCGGTGCTATGTATACCGATTTAAAAAAAAGAATTTTACAGCGTTGATCATAAAATTTTAGTTTCTAAGTTGAATAAGTTAGGTTTTCACTACAAATTGTTAAAATGGCTTAAATCGTATCTTACTGACAGTTGACAGAGCTCAGTACGTTCGAATAAATGACACTCTTTCGAGTCCCATAAATGTGACCTCCGGTGTCCCCCAAGGTAGTCACTTAGGACCTCTTTTCTTTTTAATTTTTGTAAATGACATTTCAAGATTTTTAAAGAATTGTCGTTACTTGATGTACGCCGAGGATCTGAGATTGTTTTTAAGCATAAAATCTATCCATGATTGCATTAATGTACAGAGAGATTGATCGAATTTATCTGTTTGGTGTTATAACTAGAGCTCTTAGTACCCGCATACCCGGGTACCCACCCGGGTACCCGGGTACCCGCAATGTCGGGTATTACCCGGGTACCAAAGAACCGGGTATTACCCGGGTACCAAAGTACCGGGTACTCGTTTATAGCGTAAAAATATGGATGAGGAGTAAAAACACATAAAAACAAAGGAATCTGATGATATGATTGGCAACCCTGAAATAGCTTAAAGTGTTTGCGTTGCATGTTGTGTTGTTGTGATTAGCTCGAAAAACTGAAATAAAATTTAACAATTGAATCTTAATATATAAATAAAAATATCAATTAAGATTTGAGTCTGCGGTGTTCATGTATCAAAACGCCCTTTATTGATTTCCTAGATTGATGTTTTAAAATGTTTTAAAAAACTCATACCTGCTAATATTTATATCATTTGATGTCGATACTCGATACCCAATAGATATTTCAATGCGCTTTAGAAAATTTTCACTCTCCGCTACCCATAACATAACACTGTCAGTTAAAGCTTACTTTGCCGGGTAACTGGGTACCCGACGCGTTACCCGCGTTACCCGGGTACCCGCCAACTTGGGTAATACCCGCGCTACCCAGGTATCCGGGTACCCGGGTAATTGTTGTGATGGGTATTACCCGGGTAAAATTAAGAGCACTAGTTATAACAACAATCTTCACCTAATTGTTTCAAAGAGTAACACTATTACTTTTTCCTGAAGTGCTTCACCAATTACTTTTGAGTATAATATGAGTGGAACTTCCCTATCTAAATTAAATGTAAAAAAAAATATTGGTGTTATATTTGATGTTAAGTACAGTTTTTCTAGTCATGTCGACTATATTGTGTCTAAGGCGAGCTCAATGCTGGGGTTTATTTACAGAAATGCCAACGACTTTTCAGATCCGTTTACACTAAGATCACTTTACTTCTCATATGTCAGAACAGTATTAGAATATTGTTGTACTATATGGAATCCAATATATGCGGTTTATTCAGTGAGAATCCGAAGAATACAAAGGTGTTTTACGAGAATGGCTAACAGAATCTTACATTGGAATATCGATGTGCCCTCTTATAATTCATGGTGTTTATTACTAGGTATCCAAACTTTAGGAACTCGACGTAAATATTTCGAGGTAATGTTCGTGAGAGAAGTTATCTATATCTTATATCTATACATGTATATGTATGTATACATATAATAAAAACGTAACAGTTTGTTTGTTTGTGCACGCTAATCTCAGAAACGGTTTATCCTATCTAGATAGAGTTTTCAGTAATATATTGTAGTAGGCTTCACTTAACATTTAGTTTTCATTTCATGTCAATCGGTTGATAAATTAGAAAGTTATGCTAATTCTTGCGCTGGCCCACCAAGTAAATTATAAAATCAATTGCCCCTATTTATTCTCCATGTTGAGTTTATTTGTTCCCAGCCATGAACTCCGACAAAGTCGAATGTTTCAAGTGTCCTTTCATAGAGTAAACTATGGCTATAATGAGCCTATAACTCGCTGTTTAAGACAGGCAAATTCAGTATGTGGAGTTCTTGATTTTAACATGCACTTAAGTAGAGACTGTTTAAAGAAAAAATTATTGTTTTTATTGAACAATGGTGGCTTGGTATTAATTAAAATTACTATCAAGTTATTGTTATTAAGTAGTCTTTAAGAGTCTATGTGCTCTACTTGATGAAAAAAAAAAAAAAATTAAGAATCGTTTGTATTTGTATAAGTAACTATCCCTGTTTTTCGTATTTTTAGAAGTTCTTTAATTTGACTTATGCTCTATTTTCTCTAAAATCAGCACTTAAACAAATTCCCGCCCTTTCCAACACCTTAAAAGAAAATGAATGAATCACTTTCTTTTACCTTCTTTGACGAAACTAATTACCAATCAGGTTAGAAACTCCTTCCTTTAATTAAACTGTCAATCCTAATTTCTTAATTAATTGATTGATATGTTGGCCCTGAGCACTTCTTTATTTTTAACTTAGAAGTCGGATTTTCTTTTCACATAGAATTCTTAAGGGAGACATCTTTGTTGTAACATTTTTTGCTATTCATTTTTAACGTATCTTTTGAAGCAGTAGGGAATCCTTTAGGCAGCCACCTTAAGATTCAATAATGTTTTTTTTTTTTGTTGATTTTGAATCATTCGCCAACATTTTAATGTTACTTTTAAGGCAGGTTAGAAATTCTCTTCTAATATTTTTGTTTGGGCTGCAATGCGTTTTAGGCCACCATTTTTCTTTAATAAAGAGATCTAATGTAGCTAGCGAAAGAAAAGTTTAAATAGCTGCAGTTGGTTTCTTTCTTATCGAACTGGTTGACTCAATGCATGTAAGCCTTTAAACTTTGTCCATGGTCTTGAGGCTTGACGCCTTTTTTAATGATCGCCACCACACACACACATCCACTAAATGTTTTTGGGATCACGTCCCTATTCCACAAAATAACTTACCAATTTTTCACTTTGCATCAAGCAAACTACATTGTTTGGTACCTTTGGCATGATGGTGAGCATGTTTGCCTGTGAACCAAGAGGTACGTGGTTCGAATCCCAACAGAGGCAAAAATGTTTTTCCACGGGTACCACCTTTCGCGAGGAATTATCAAGTCCTCCGTTAGTATATTCATTGCCACGAAAAGCGCTTTCTCGATTAGCTGTTCGGAACCGGCGGAAAATCTTAGGTCCCCTCCATTCCCTCAAAAGGAATGGTTGTGAGAAATGCGATAGGCCCTTGGGTTTCCCGCTCTGTTGCGCCACTCTTTGTAGGTATGTAACATATTTTATGAACGACACGGACACAGATTTCACTTAAAGTTATTGGCAATTCGGGGAGATACCTTACCTAAATGGTTCTTGTGTGACAAAAGCACTGCTTTTTTTGTCTTCTACTCTTGGAAAAAGGTAACATCTTTTACTAGTCTTTCACGAACTGTTGGTAGTTCCTCTCCCCATACTGGGGAGAGCATCCAATCCATAATTTTCAACGTTGTTTTTTGTTGGAGGTTATGATCCGCCGGTTCGATAAACGTATCGTTTCTTAGCAAATTTTTCTTTTTGGCGGGTGGAAATTTCAGAAATGACGACAGGGCTGCTATGTCCGTGTACACTGTACAACAACCGTGTACAAATAGATTGAGGCTAGTTGGTCGAATACATCGAGTCCACCTCTGGTGTGGTTATAGTCAAATATCATGGCAGATTTATTTAGATGACCGGAAGTGGCTTTATGAGAGTTGTTCTACGTTGACTACTTGCCACCTTTCTTGTTTAGTTTTGGAACATAACTCATCTACGCCATTTTTTCCAGAAAATCCAAAGACGAATGAGTGAACTGGGCGATACTGCTTTTTGTTCATGATTTTTGCAGGATAATTGTAGTCATCAATGATTTTGGCACATCTCTTTTGTTTTTCCCCGATTGCGCCAAAGAAGGTGATCTTTTTGCCGAACAATCTCAATTGACATTCACTGATGTAAAGAAATGACAAATAGTAAGGTTCCTGAAATGATGGCATCAAAGACGTCACCTCTCCACCACCAAGTTCTTTGTTCATAGCTTCAGTTTAGATTGAATTTCAATGGACAATCATTGAGCTTCTATACAGTCACCAAAACTTCGAGCCAAGTTTGATAAGCTGAGTTCACACTGTACAATTAGTTGGACAGACTTTGGCTTGGTCGACCAACGTTTGATGTGTGTGAACCCTCAGACGATCGCTTGGCCAACTTGTTGGGTGGTTTTCAAATATTTTTGAAAATTTAGAAGTTGGACGTTGGAAGTGTATGTGATTGGAAGGTTATGTGACATTTAGTTGGACGACATGCTTGATAAGTGTGAACGCAAACTTCATCCGACCATCCAACTTCCATTAAAACGAAGTCTGTCCAACTTATTGTTCAGTGTGAACTCAGCTATTGGCTTGCTTGGCATGTATCTGACTTGTCTGATTTTCATTTATTAATTACGCAAAACCGAGTTGAGATCTAAAAAGGTGTAGACGGAAATCCCTGTATTAGTGCATTCAATACCAAGTTTTAGTTAGATTCTATGGTAGAATTGTTATCTATGTTAAAACAAATTTTGTTAACAAGACACTGTTTGAAGGAGGTATTTTTCAGCTTGCCCTCCCCTTCTCTATAAGTATCCAATTATATGAAGGTTTTTCGTAGCTTTTCCTTCCACCATCAATTTAAAAATATATTATTTAAGAATCAATGTTAAAAATTTTTCAGTAGTAAGGTAGCCTAATACCATATCTCTGTAAATTGTGCAATATAGGTTTAATGAAAACATGTATAATAATTTTTGCTACAATAAATAAACAATACAATACAATACAATGGCAAATCTAATCCCTTTTGAATTCATAAAATTGTTTGAGGACCTGTACAAACAAAAGTAATGACTATTTTTTAAATTTTTTTTAGGTGTACCTGACGGCTGATATGGATCGGCTACCTACTTATGGTAAGCACATTACTATTTTCTTCCTTTACATGCCCAGTTTGCAGTTTCTCCATTTTTATTATTCCCCAATCGTGGAAATGCTCATACGCTTCGCCCTCCTTTAAGAACATAGCGTGAGCCAGGCGCCTATAGGGCTTACCTTTCTGCAAAAAGTGTTTTAGCTTTTTGCTTTGGTAGAAATTGGCTTGTGTCTCTGCTAATTTTTTTTAACAAGTTTTTTTTCACGAGGAAAGGTTCAAAAGACACTTGGCAGTATTCGACACCAAGTAGTGTGGAATTCTTAAAAAATAAAATAAATACATAGGGTGGCGCAACAGAGCGAGGAGCCCCTGGGCCTAGCGAATTTCTCACAACCATGCCTTGTGGGGGAATGGAAGTGACCTAAAATTTTCTGCCGGTTCCGAACGGCTAATCGAGAAAGCACTTTTCATGGCAATGAATACTAACGGAGGAATTGCCAATTCCTCGCGAAAGGCGATACCCGTGGAAAAAACATTTTTGCCTCTGTTGGGATTCGAACTCGAACCTCTGGATTAACAGGCGGACATGCTATCCATCACACCACGGGTACCACAGCGTGGAATTCTTACCTCACTAAAAACTCCTCGTGATCAGAACCAATCTATGAACGATCGACAACAGATTTTTCTTTCTCAATATTATTATAGCTTTAAGGTAAGCTTAAACTTTTAATGCTTCCCATGACTTTTAGACCATTAGCTGGTGTGGCTGTTTCTTCTTAATCTCCGAACATTGCCTCTCGTATTCAATACGGACTCCATTTCAGAGTTGATATGACTATGCAGTCGCTGATTGTGTGATACAGCGTGTTTTCTTTCAACTTCTGTAACCATTTCTATTTGTAGGTCACGATGTAAATCGCTATTTCTTATATACCATGGTGCATTTACTATTCCACGAAGGACTTTGTTTTGGAACTTTTGGTTGATTTCAGTATTTGTTTTCTTTGTACAACCCCATAATTGGTTCCATAGGTCCAAACAGGTTTAAGCACTTGTTTAAAAAGCATTACTTTATTTTCGACAGATAAGTCAGAATTTCTACCACGAGTTACCAGTACATTTTTCTATATATCAAGTTGAGCTCTTCTCTTTTCTTTTTTAACAAGTGAGCAACTTTTGAGAGTTATCAAGATCAATGGAGCATAGACCTCACACCTCAATACCAATCCATTGTACTGCCAGATAGCAACCTCCTTTTGTTATAGATTTCTAGATATTCGTTGAAAAGCCAGAAGACGTTGTCTTTGTATGGAGCCTCAGGTTATCAGCTCTGTCATGTCTGCGCTTATCCTGATACAATAAATGCAAGAACATTTTGCTCAAGGGCAACCTTTTGTCAATGATGACAAAATTCTGAATAAATAACTTAGTAAGGTAGTTGTGGTACCCGTGGGGTGATGGTTACCATGCTAATCCAGAGGTACTAGGTTAGCGCCTTCTGAAAAATGCCATTTGGAACCGGCAGAAAATTGTAGGTCCCCGCCATTCCCTCACAAGGCATGATTGTGAGAAATGCGCTAGGACACGAGGCTTCCCGCTCTGTTGCGTCAGCCTATTTATTTACTAATTTAAAAGCAAAGGTAATAATGAAGGCGTGGGATATCAGGCCTATACGGTTCATGATTCTCATATTCTAGTTCCTAGGGCAGTTACAAGAAATCACAGATTTGCTTATTTAAGTACTCCTAATGAAAGGTGAAATTTGTACAATTCGAACTTCATTTCGCACTTGTCAAGTCATTTATCAAAGTGACAGCTGATTCATTGCCAAATAGTTGTAGGTTGTTTGGTACGTCTGGAATTGCATTCCATTCAGATGAGAAATCATTCAAAGACTTGTAACAGAGCAAAAGAATGGAATATACACATTAGAATTCCATCAAGTCGATGATGAAGATCGTTGAGCGCTAAGAGAGTTAAAAAGCCGATTGATGGAACTGTGACATATGACAACTGAGGTCTTTTCGCTGGTAAATCAACAACGGAAGCAATCTGAAGCATCAGAATCCGTATGTAAAAACGCTGTGATTTCTTAGAAGATTCACATATTCTGTTGCCTGACTTTGAGACACCTTCGATTGACAACCACGAGATCAGATATGGGTGGACCTCAGGCAGCAAAAGGCCGTAACACAAAACTACAAGTCTGCAAATCAAGAGCCACTCTTGTCGGATTATGTCCATTACATTTGTAGAACAGTAAGTAAACTTGTTGCTTTGTGTACACTTGTCATATTATACTGGTGTTACAAGTATGTACTTGTAGTCTTGTGTAACAGGAATTTCAATTTTCTATGGCATATGTGCGGATGATTGAAACTATGTTTGCATAGCAGTGGCAAAGGTAAAAATTCCACTGGAAATTGGCAGTGAACTCCTAGCCGCAGTAGGTTTTCACCATGTTTTGAAGCCTCCGCTTTTTATGAGAGACTTTGACTATCTGCTCGAAGCCAAAGTGGTAAACATCGCACAAAATGCTCTAAAGTTTGCTTACGATGGAGCTATCACAATGAAACATTTGGAGCTTTATTTAATCCGTTTTCAAGATTGTATTTGAACTAATTAGCCGATTGCCTCTTTGACTGGGTCTTAGAGGATCCTTCTCTTGAGTTTGAACTATTGACCGACTCTTGCTTGGCACTGGTCTTATGCTGATAAGAAAGATAGTAGTGTATATTTTCATATCATAAGTTATTGTCATTAGACAATACAAACATTCTTAGAAGGTACGTCGAAATAACTTCGTAATTACGCTATTATTTTTCTTTTCTTGTAATAATAAAAGATAAAAAGTGGTTATCGTGGCAACATGAGAAAGGCCGTTTAGAATGCTGTTCGGTGAGTATGTGGGCGATGTGATCTACTTCTACTGGACAGCATGGGTTAGGTTAGGTTTGGTTTAAATGGCTGTCAGGAAAACAATCTGACACACTAAGACCAATATTAGGTCTATTGTGATACCATAGAAATTATGCGAGGGAGTACCTCACTTAACAAAACCATTTGGAGCTTTTAATAAAGCGAAGGAGATGCAGGGGATCTGTGTTCGCTAGATCACTTGGATCATCAACAAAATATTTTGTATGCCGTTTCTTTTTAAAAGGGAGTGCAGGACATGAGCAGAGGAGGTGTGGGATTGTCTCCTCCTCCTCCTCAATTAAGCAACTTCTGCAAAAGTCATTTGAGGGTCTTATCAGACAATGTCCGGTGATAACATTGATTACGGAGCTAACTTGCAGTCTGGTAATGGATAATAAATGTCTTGTGCGTTTTGGATCTAGTCCTGGCCATATCCGTTTTGTTGCCACGCACGTGGTGATATTGTTCCACCTATGATTTGTTCTATCCATTGCCTCTTGCTTTAGCATAAGTTTACATGTAGCGATTGGTATACCAATATTCAACCTGCTGGTTGAGATCGGTAGAATGGTTCCTTCTCTGGCGAGTTCATCGGCTTTGCAGTTACTCACGATATCTCTGTGCCCCGGCACCCAAATAAGGTGAATATTGAACTGTTCAGCCATCTCCCTAAGAGATAGGCGACAGTTTAAGGCGGTTACTGAGTTCATAGAAATAGCTCCGAGTGATTTGAAGGCTGCTTGACTATCTGAGAAAATCCGGATATTCGTTGAGGATATCACGTTTTCTCTTAGCCATGGTAGAACCTCTTTGATCGCCAGAATTTCCGCTTGGAACACGCTACAATGGTATGGAAGGCGGAATGAGAGACTTACGTTAAGTCGGTTTGAGTACACCCCGCAGCCTACCCCTTCTTCGGTTTTTGAACCATCTGTGTAGAAATGAATTGAATCATCTCTCAAAAATTCTTCGTCTTCCCAGGTCGTTGGACAGCATGGTCTGAGCGAATTTCCACGTTAAACTGAGATGCTTTCGTATCTTAGGTGTCTAAATTAAAAAAATATCCTTTGAGGAAGTAGACATTCAAATAAGGGATGACCCCACCTTTAAATTTGAACAAGTGTTACTGTTAGGTCTGGTATCCTTTCAGGGGTGCGACGGTTCGATATCGGGAAAGCGTCGGTCCTTCTCTTCTTTCTCTTTAGCGACCAGCTCTCACTTTGACGTGTGGGTGGGAAGGGTCACAGGTGATGCTCCTGGGTCTCTGTTTTCCGATTATTTATGAACTTCTCCACCTTGCATCAAACGTGGACCATCTCTACGAAAGAATTGGTGTCGAAAATTATCAACACTTTACCCTTAATATGCTTAACATTGACATATTAAAATTTTTATGATTTCGGATTAGCCGCGTTAATATTAAAAATATATAAAATGAGTGCACTAAGCACTACTGTACTCACCCCGAACGTTTCGCTTCAAGTTACATTGAGCGTGGTCACCGGGAAACTGCTTTTTGAAATGTTATTCTCTTCTTTGACTACGCAGGTTGTAGCGGTGCGTAGACGGTTCTATTTGAAGCTGTTGTTGTTGCTGATTAAAAGATTGGGAGCTAACAGTGCTCACTATATCTCTGGATGTTTTAATGGCTATCTGAATAGGCCGTGCGATGTTGATGACGGGGTCCCATGTACGCGACAATTTTATGCTGTCATCGCGATTGAAATTTTGATGGCGTTTTATTTTAATCGCTTCGCGTATAAGCCTGCAGTTTTTTGCTGACAGCACTTATTTCTTTTTTTAAGCGGGTGGCAACACTTCGTTGGGTTTGTCCCACATAAGAAGACCCGCAGCTGCAATGGACTACATAGACGCCCGGAATCTGTAAAGGAAAGTGGGAAAAGTCGGCAATAGTCGAGCACATCCTAGACAATCCAGGCGAACATCACTGGAAAATTATTTCCACGTCATACCATGTTTTAGAATTGCCTAACAAACCATTTATAAACTTTTTTAACAAAATCAAATATTCCTGTCACTCTGCTATGCACAACTTACCTTTGTCTTTACCCTGAGGAGAGTTTGAAAAAAAAAAATTAAGCGAAAATTGAAACAATTTCGTTTGGCCTCGTGAGAAACTTTCTTTACTCAATTTTATTTTAATTATGAAAACGCTTACAGTAAAACAATCAAACCAAACAATAAATTAATAACCTCTGTCCAAAATAATTAGCAAAATCAACGGAAACCCTCAAGCCGGCCCTGGCCATAGCTAATTAATTCATCTCGTGGGTGATCAGTTACGTTCAGTGTCAGTAAAAGAAAACCTATCGGTCTGATAAATTCCAAAGCGAGTTGTATTGGTCTGCTTTGCATGCATATAATAAACACTATTAGCCAGCCTTTGGCCAAGTCAGTCGAGAAACAAGTCTTGTGGCTTTAATTTTAAAATTGGACAGAAGAGATGCAATAGTCATTCCATTGTGATGATGGATCAATCGTTGGGAGAGATGGAAAGATGCGTGTAAGGCAACCAACAAAATTAATGAGCTTTTATTAATTAGTATTGAGAATATTCATGCTATTAGCTTAAAAGGTGTTTCTATTCACGCAACGTCACTATTTTGACAAATGATGTCTTGTCTGTTTCGCTTTTCTTCTATATTCTCTTGCAACAAGCATTTAGCTGGGGAAAGTTTTGATTAAGATGGACCGATTGGCTTGAAATAAATAAATAAAATATTTTGATTGGGACAAGGCCATTGTGAGATGAGTAAGGATGATTAATGGAGGGTCGATAAAAGGGTTAACAAAATATAATCTTTCGTGAAGTATTGCAAAAGGTATTTTGGTACTGTCATAAAGCAAATAGTCTGACAATTGGTTTTGTATGACGTGATTTTTGGTATGTAAAGATGTTCAGTTTTACAAGTGCCGTTCAATGCTTCCATCGACCATAACATAAAGCTGACCTTGCCTTTGTTAATTGGTTGTTACCATAACATCTCATCGGCGGTTGCGGATTTGGTTTTGCAGAGGAGTGATGATGACTTTACAAATTTTGCTAAAGATGAGTCTTGACCTAAGGCAACAGCCGGACAGTTGTGCTTGGATTTTTTTCTGCAATCGTGTTGTTTCTTTTTTGCGCTGATATCAACTTGTTGAGGAAGCTTCTCGTAGAATAGCATCCCCAGGTGTGAAAGTCTCCCAAGCTGTTTGTCTATTTGAAGACTTAATGGGCCAAATTCAAAGCCTTTTTAGACTCGTAATCGGCAAGTTCTGTATTGTGCTTAGCATAACTTTTATTTCGAGTTCCAAGTGTAAGATTATAACGTTGCCGTAGATTTCTCAGACTGGCATCGTGCGTGGGGTCATCTCACATCAATGAAATAATCACTCGTTGCTTAATCTGCATAAGTATTTGTTTGTTTATGGGGGCTTTCGCCAATTATTACTATAAACAGAAATTTTGATTGGGTTGCCAGTGGCTTAAAATAAAAAATACCATTCTCATTGATTACTGTTTTCTTAAGTCACATAATTTTGGCTCAGTGCACCTAAACACTGCCGATTCAGGTGAATTCATAGGCACAGGGAGGAGGGGAAGGCTTCATTATCTTTCTTTCACGTGACGATTGCTTAAAATTATTATAGTAATGCACTTTAGGCATTAGACGGTGGTGGACAGGGTTATCCAGTTTAAGGTTTTTTTTCTCAATAACTAAAGTTGACCTCAAGCATTGATAGGCAGTCAAAAGTAGGAAAGCGAGAGTAGAAGTCTTGCATCAACCAAGGCCTTAGACACACTCACATGTTCGATCGGCTAATAGGTTAGGCCTGCCAAGGGGTACAAATGGTGCGAAACAGATCATTTACTTCTCCATGATTTCTCAACAAAACTAAAGAGTAATCTTTAGTGAGATCGGGGCTAGTGATCATGATCAGTGATAATCACTAGCCACTTACTTCTGAGCAAAGTGATCGTCAATTTGGATAATCACACTTTTAGAGGTAAAGCCGGAACGTCGCTGAATGAAACCGTTACTGTGAGTCAGTCTGGTTCACGGACACTGATCGCCAGGGAGAAAACGTATTTGTATTTGTATTTGTATTTGTATGTTGTATCATATTAAATACTACAGCGATACAGCAAGATTCAATCTTTTATAGCATCTAAATTTAAAACCAAGTATTTATATATAACAATACGATTATAATAATAAATTATAAAGAAAAAGAAAAAGAAAAAAGTATAAAGGCATAACAAAAATTATTTTTAAAATTGATTAAGAATTAATTACAAATTATTAATTACATTTTGATTTAATGTCAACAAATAATTAAATAATTCCTTCTTAAGAATGGTTGGTGAGGTAGTTCTTTGAAGTGCAAATGCAATCGAACAATTTTTACAAAAAAAGATCTTTCGGCAATGGTATATGCAAAACGCGGTAAAATTAATCGTAGTCCTCTTTGAGATTGTGCAAATCGAAGCATCTCACCTTAATATTCAGAACTTCTATTTTGAATTATTTTGTTAAGCAAAATAACGTTACAGAACAGTAAATATTTATCAAAATTAATTCCTAACTAATTCCTACTATAAACGCGTCTAATGGATTCAGAGATAGCGTCACAACAAGTAAGCTTGCTATTAATTTGAAAGCCCAAGTATTTTGTTTTTGAGACATATTTAACAACCTGCGAGTTTAATATGATTTTGGGAAAGTCTTCAAGATTAACTTCACTTCTCGAGCAAATCATACTAAGGGTTTTTGACGGGCTTAGCTGCAGTCTATTTTCAAACACCCAGTTTTGAATATTTATAAGATCTTCATTAATACGGACAATGCAATCATCCATTAACCCTAATTCTCTAAAAATATAAAGTAAGACGTCATCTGCATACATGTGGATAAAGCAATTATGTACAATATCTGGAAGATCATTGACAAAAAGTGAAAAAAGAAGTGGTCCTAGTACTGACCTCTGAGGCACCCCACGGTTGACAATAAATGGAGTAGAAATACCTTGATCAGTAGTTACTATTTGAACCCTATTGCAGAGATAATTACTCAAAAGTTTTAATGCAGTGTTTGAAAAACGAAACTTGGTGCCTAGTTTCAAAACCAGCATTTGATATTCAACACAGTCCAAGGCTTTTGTAAAATCTAGAAGAACCATAGCTCCTAACTGGTCTTTGTCAAGAGCAACTCGAAAGTCAGATGTTACCTTGAGAACAGCAGATTCACAGCTTTGTTTGTTTCGAAATCCTTACTGCCATTTAGATAACATATTGTTAATTTGGACAAAAATTTAGAATTTGGTTAGACATTACTCGTTCAAGCACTTTACCAAAAAATGGTAACTAGTTTATTGGTCTATAGTCAGAAGGCTCTGAGGCATTAGCTTTTTTGGGTATGGGGACAATATTTCCACTTTTCCAGACTTCTGGGAACTCAGAACGGTAGACACATGCGTTCAGAATGTGCTTCAAAGGCTTGATAACTATTGGTAAAATCATACGTATAAACTTTGGTGTAGTATTATTTGTACCAGATGCATTGAACTTAAAAGACTTTAAAGCAGTTACAACTTCACTTTCGTTCACACAATTGAATGAAAATAGTTCATTATCATTAACAGGAACAACTAATGTTGGATGAGAACTAAGCTGAGGCGGAGTAAAATATGATTTCATTTCTTGTGGACTCAATACACATTTCGAAATCGATTTAGATGAACATACACCAATTTCTAACAAATTTTTCCAAAACGTCTTTTAACTCAGCGAAGCATCAAGTATTTACATGAAATATGTTTTTTTACATGAACGTATTAGAGCAGTTACTTTATTTCTTGAGAAAATATATTGATTTCTGTTATAATCCGTAGGATTTCTTTTAAATATCTTTTGAAAAGCGTTCTCTATCTTTAATTTGAGTTTCAATATCTTGTCTATACCATGGACATCCATTTCGATTTCTTACCCGTTTTGTGACTTAAGGAACGTAAGCATTAAATAATTTTTTTCCAGTGGGTGAAGAATACTATCCCAGTAATCATTTCCAATACAATTTTCTATAATATTACAGTTTAAAGAACGAAACGATCTGTAACTAATAGTTTTTGAAGAACATAAAAAAACGTTGAACTGCAACGAACAGAAAATCAAGTCATAAATAAATTCGGAAGTTAGTTTTATTTGATCGTTGCACAAAACTTTTTCATGTGAGGTTGTCAAAAACATATCTATGAGCGATGGATTATCCAAAGATCGATAGATATGTAGATAGATAGACAAGTAAGATTTTATTAGACAATTCATAAGTAATTTACATTTTTCATTTACAAAATCTTTCGGCTTGGCTATGCCGTCTGCCGATTGGAACATTTTATTATTGAATAGTAAAAGTAGTTCAAAAGAGTATGTTTTATAAAGATACTATTAAAATTATTAACGAATTGATTGTTTGGTATTTTGTTCCAAAAGTGTTGTTTAAAAGTTTTCATTTACGATTCGTTCGCGATAGGATAAGGCCATTTTACAGTACTCCAGTAAATGGTTGTTGAGTTCATTTAGCAGGTTTATGACTTGGTCTCTTGAGAGCACATTACTTCCGAGGAAGAACCGTCTTGTTTCCCGTAGCGTTGGACATTTACCCACAAAGTGAAATATATCTTCTCTTTCTTCTAAATAACATATATTGCACAATACTGGAAGGTCATCTCGATGAGGTCTGTAGTTGAGGCTCAACAGTTCAACTCTTAGTCTTAAAATCATTGAGATTGTTTGTACATCATTTTCTTCTCGAAAGTAATTAGTCTGCTGAAGATTATAATTAAGGCTATTATATATCTTTCTATAGATGGACTCTCGTGCTTCACTCTCGTAGTCGTTTCTAATGTTGGTGTCGGTTGCTTCTATGATGCTGTAGAGTTTTTGTTTCCAGTTTAAGTTCAATAGTTGGACTAGATCTGGTTCGAAATTGCGAGCTCTTGCTAGTTTTAGCCATTCTGCATACCAACCGATCTTGCTTCTCACTGTTTTCATTAAAATCTTTTTGGGCAATCTACACTCTTCCATATTTGAGACCTTTACAACGTAGTCTGCTTGTATTTTCAGAGTTTTAATGTATAACGGTGATAAGCCAGTTTCCAGGTTCAAAGCATAGTTGGGTGAGTTAGGTGGAAGTCTGAATATTCGCTTTAAATAAAAACGTAGAAGCTTTTCTACTGATTCATATTGGTGGCTCCCCCATACTTGTGACGCGTAGAGCATGATTGATATTGCCACCGCCTCGAAGACTTTATATTTTGAGCTATGACTTATATATTGATTGGAGAAGCACATCTTCCATGTGTAGTAAATAGCGGATATAGCTTTTATCAGTTTGTCAGCTAGGTGGTTACTGTTTTTCTAGTTTAAGATTGCTGGAGAAGATTACACCGAGGTACTTAAAATCGTTGACAATCTCCAAATTTTCGTTGTTGAAGTGTTAGTTTTCATTGGCTCTTACTCTATCTCTGCCTCTATTGAAGATCTTTGATTTATCTGTGTTGACGATTAAGTTCCAGATCTCGCAGTATTCTTGTAGTCGGTTCATCATCAATTGTAGCGTTTGGGGTGAGTGTGCTAGGATCACTATATCATCCGCAAAGAGCAGTGCTTTAAGCCTTAGCCTATCGATTTCGATTCCGCCAGGTAAACCGTCCGTTATATCGTCGATGAATAACGTAAGCTGTATGGGACTCAAAGCACATCCTTGTCACACTCCCATCTTCGTTTGGAACCAATCTGATACTGTTTCCCCATCCCAAACTGCTGCCCACGTGTCTTGTAACAGATTTTCGATGACTCTTTTAAATTTGTGCGATAAACCTTTGTTGATAGCATGTTGGCCAAATCGTATTAACTACAGTTAAACTCAATTTATCACAGAAATATTTAAAGAGACGCGTGGTTCTACTATTTACTAGAAAATTAACATTAAAATCACCAGCAATGAGTACGTCTGAATACTTAGAATTTAAACAAAAAGTATCTCCTCAATTCCATCCAAATTTTCTTCTCTAAACAAATTGGGTGGGCAGTACACCACCACTAAAAGACACTTCTCTGAACCATTTTTTAACTCTAAGCATAAAAACTCTAACAATTTCTTTGAGCTATAAATGACTTTTTTAGGTGTATGATCTCTTACATAAATGCACACCTCTCCCCCTTGAGTGCAGCGATCATTTCTAAAATTTTAAAACCTCTAAAACATGTTAAAGAATCACCAACAAATAAGAAGAAACTACTCAAACCAAATAAAATTTGAAATAATAAAGTTTAAATTTAAGAAAGTAGAAAATGTTTGAAATGAAAAAAGAAGTATAAATTAAAGTTTTACTTACTTAGCACTTAACAAAAAATTCTTTACATACTTGGTACCAAAAAAAAATTAATCAATAATGAATTGCGAAACATCATTTTCGATAATGAATCCAGTAACTCTACTAACATCTGCAGCAACATCAACAACTTCAGCAACAGCAGCACCACCAGCATCAGCATTACCAGCAACAGAAGGAGCAACATTGTTTACATTTGAGAGAGCTTTTTTTTACCATTAGAATTGGAATGCGTAGGAAAAGATGAGTGCAACTGTGCTATGCTTGATACACATATCGGATTCTTATCACCACATTCTCTGACAAAAACTTTTCCATATCTTGTATAAACAGAGTGCACTTGCTTTCTCCTTCGCAGATCATCAAAACGTCGAAAGGATTCACTCAAATCAACCTTCTAATGTGTAAATTTTGTATTTTCATTTAGTAGCAAATGTTTAAACGTTTCAAAAAAGTGGTAAATCTTAGCGGCCAATCGCTTGTCAAGCTCTTCAAAAATACTCAACTTGACCCCCTTGCCCTTTGACGGCGAGATGTATGGCTTGTTGCCCTTGTCGATGATGAAAGCGTTTTGCAGTTTTGTGGCAAACACTTGACCCTGTGTGCCCTTAATATATACAATATCGGAGGAACTAGGATTCCTTTGGTGGTTGACGACGGTCCCGATACGACCCAAACTTCTTACTTCAGTCATCATGAACAAGTTTTTTAAATCGAATAGGAAGTAGTCAGTATCTTTGTGGTTAGAGATGTCTGCGTGGGCAGTGTTGTTAGCTTTCAGCAATAAGTCGAGATAGCGGATGGGGTCCCTCTACCAAGAATGAGACTCCCTTGGAACAGAGAACCTTCCACAGTTTGTACTTACTTGAAAGAAATGTTATGGATCGTGAAGCGTCCCTAGGCACCCAAGATCAAGAGGAAGTATTAACCTTCTTTTCGATGATGGTGACATCCATGAATCATGCTGGGAATGTAGGGTCGGTGGCTACCTTTCCGTCAGCTTTGACCATCCGCTGCATAACAATCTTGGTAACTTTGGATCCAGTATTAATTTGATTTCTTATGAAAATTTCTTATGTAGTAAATTGATTCCCTCTATACTTATGTGGGCCTTTTTTTTTTTTTTTTTTTTAATAAAAAAAGAAGAGGCTTATATGCTAACCTGGAGAACTCAGACTTAATTACCGGTCCATTGTACTACCAGGGTAGCAGCCTTCCCTTTTTTCTGTGTTGCAGTAGTGGAAATAAGGTGTTAGTTATTTCACATATAACCTCAAGGGCGGCGAAACTAAGAGGCTGAAAGAAAAGTAGATGCCCAGAGCGGGATTCGAACCCACGCATCCGGCCTACCTACTGAACACTCTACCACTGCACCACGGCCGCCCTTATGTGGGCCTGCGGATGGACGTAAGGCAATAACTCCTCCGAGTTTGTCTAACATCCATATTTTTGATGATGCTAACACTTAAAATGTTTTTGAAACCTTGCGCTATCTTTCAAGAGATATCGGCACAATATTTTTCATTCAAACTCCGCATTGCCCAGAGTCGCGCAAGCTCCACCCGCCCCCTTAATCTAAGAGAATAAAAAAGAGGACCTTTTGCTCTCCTAGGAAGCAGGCTATGAATGCTGAAAGCAAAGTCACACATCATAGCCATCCTGAACCCATATAGCTGGAAGAGCTAAGTTCATGGTCTTGGAGGGCTGCGAAGGTAAGGTAAGGTAAGGTTTTATTGAAGTGGCCATCAAGTACGCTGTGGCATTTTGTAGCAGGTTCAAATCACCTAGCACTGACGGGATCTATGACCTATCCAGCAATGTTGCAGGAAAGTAAGGAGTTATTTCTGTCTACTTTGAAAAATATTTCATATGCAGAAAAGTCCTTAGTGTGTATCCCTTGGCCGAGTGACATTCATACGAAAAATTGGTAAACAATGCTACTTACTTACTTGGCAAGAGTCTTAGAACCGTCCGTCTAACCTCCTTCCTGCTTGAAACATTTGAAATAATTTTCATTCCTACCAACGCGAACGATCTTGTGAGATATCACCTTAAAATCATGTTGATCGGATTGAATGATCTTTCGGCAAGAGGAATTTTCCGATGAGTGCTTTCATCGTCATGAAGGACTTTTTTAGTTTAAGAAAAAACTTAAAAGTAACGCCAATCATGCCTATTTCCGGATACAAAACTCATCTTTCGGTTGGCACATCTGGGATCAATGATCAATAGTAAAGCAACTTTTGATGAGGACATAAAACTTCGAGTTAGTGAAGGGTGGATGAAGCGGCGGGCGATAAATTTGCTTAACCTTCTGTGATAGAAAAATGCCCACCTAAACTGAAGGAAAAATCAACCCCGCGGCTGTGTGTCCAGAACGGTGATCGTCGAGTGTGTACAATATGTTGCAACAGGATCGAGTAAGTTCTGCCCACATAGCGACGTTCTATCTCGCCTCCTGTCATTCATGCTCGTTCACTCTCTAATCTGAAATGTTCAATGGATCTAACGTCCATGTCCGAGCATATGCTGACGTCATCGGCTCTCTGTTGGATCCAACTTCATAGTTGTCTGTGTAGGGGCTAGGGGGCTCTCTGAATACAACTATTAGTTGGTGTCGCCTGAAAAGGTCGCTTCGTCAATCATCTTATGGCCGACGGCCGAGGTTGTTCTCTACAGTTGCACTCGCAGAAAATTGACTGATCTAACTCAGTTTCCACTTAATGACGTCAGTGCGCAATTCTCAAACGAAGAAATATCTAACCTCATCAAACGATTCAAACCATCATCCTGGAAATAAGTAATCACATCCAAAGATATATTTTTAAAAATCTCGCATCGTTGGTCCTGCTTTAATATTGTTTTTATTCTCTTTAAACTAGAGAAAGTTCTTTCAAGAGTTGACGTTTAATCCAGCTAATATCTTTAATAAAATATATATATAAAATAAGCTTTGTCCGGGGCAGCTTTTGGGCGCTTCCAATGAATTCTTAGAGGAAGTGTTATTCCTTCGGATCAAATATCTCTACCAAGTTCTCAATTCTTCAAGAACAGAACTTGGTATATCCGGCAGATAAATATGTTTGGTAAAACTCAACAGTTTCATTGAATTTTTGTGCTGCTTTGTCTATTTCTGACGAAGAATCCTCGAAAGGATCTGAAAACCCTTCTAGTATGTTTTCATGGCTTGTAAATTTTTCTCCAACGTCCGTTACATAGAAATCAAGAAAAGAATTGAAAACAGTAACACGAAAATATTCTTCTGTACATGGAACCGAAGGGCTTGAACGATTCTTTTCAATGTCAAGGACTTCAGCATTTTTTTTGCAATTTCAAATACTTTCGAAAATGAGTCGGCTTCTGCTCGTTTAATTTTTAGTTTTTCCGAGATCCATAGCTAGGACCAAGTCTAAATTCACTCTTTGAAACTCACGTCTTAACGGCAAATAGAGTTGGTAAATCATACTTATAACCTTTAAGCTAACTAAGAAGAAAAGTTCTTTACGTCACTTTCCAATGTTCTTATTTGGTCAAGAGTTTCAAACACAAACGGAAATAGCACCTCAAAATCTTCAACAGCTTTATATTTTGAGATCCATCGCGTCAGATTCAGCCTTTTTCATGTCTTTTTTTTTTGTGGAGTCTCTTCACTTTCGCTTATTTTTTTGTAGTATGTCTTTTCTTTTCGGTGTATTGGAATAACTGTAAACTCCAATCACTGGTATTTTGCTGGAAACAGATAAAGCAAGGTTCAAAGAATGTGCTTCACAATGGACGTACAGATCAGAGATTAAAATTAACAAAGTCTGCTTGTAAACAATGAGTATTAACTTGAAAAAAACGAGTTTGAACAAACTGAGTCAACCCACAAGCAAGTAAATTTGAACAATCTTATTTGTGAACCAAGCAACTCTGAACAACCCCTATTTTCAAACTAACCAAACAAGTAGACTTGCTTGCAAGTCAAAATGAGTTTGAATAACATTGAGTTAAGCTGCTTGTGAGCAAAGTGCTTGTGAGTAAAAGTGGTTAGTTTGACATCTGTCAATAATTAAGAAAGTCAGAGTTCTGTGCGGTCTTCTTTTTTTTATTAATATATACTTTTAAAATAGTCTAATTTACTCTAAAAACACTTGAAATCGTTACTTAAACCTAATTTGCATAGAATAAACGCTTTATTTCGTTCGATTGCACATTTAAAACACAAAATTCGCATCATTTATCTGCGGTATACTCAGCAGTGCACCGTTAATTAAAATTGCATATGCCGCTAAAGCGAGGTAGAGAAGAAAACTCCCAAGAAAAATCAAGTAATTCAAAAAAAGTTTCCATCGAGAAAATAAGTAATATGGCAGTTGAAAATATGTCTATCGATCAACTAAAAGTAATTTTGTTTAATTGCATTAACGAATGCGTCAACCCGAAATTTGATGGTGTTGCTAAAAAGGAGGACGTTCAAGCTATTGCTTCCCAAATGCAGTCACTTAAAGCACACAATGAACATCTTGTGCAAAGAGTAACTGCAATGGAGAATTACTGTCAGCTGTTAGAGCGCCAACTGGATATCCTTACACGAAAAAACTATGAAAACACTGTTGTCGTGCATTTTCCGGCAGAAGGGAAGACCAATAAAGTTGACTACGCAAAACAAACTTGCATGGGTCTTCTTCATCTTCAAGAAAGTGCAGAATTACCGATTAAAAGCACACAAGAGTTCACAAACAATAACACAAACAAATCCACTGTGGTTTTAAACTTTCATCCGGGAGACACTGCAAACAAAGTTATTGATGCAACTCCAACACTCAAAAACTCTGGTATAGTTATTCATCGTGAACAATCTTTAATTACACGGCAAAAAAGGAAATCACTAAACGACATTAAAACTAAACTACTCGCCAATACACCAAGTGCGAAAATTGTGATAAGAGGAGTAAAACTTCACATCAATAACTTTGCGTTTTCCTTCAGCTTTGCACGCGGATTGATTGTCAACAATGTGGAAGAATATTCATTTGTCAAGAACACATTTGGAGAGAGTGGACTTCAATTTTTTGACAGCTACAACAATAAACAACCCTATGCGATACTAGCCCCACCAAACAGTCAACATCAACAAACTACATCCAGCGTTCAGCGGAGTAAACATCGTCATCAATTGTAGGACAGTGTTGCCGTCTGCCAAGTAATTTTAAATTTAAAAATTTTAAGTTATAATGTTTCTGGACTTAAAAACAAATTAGCAATTCCAGATTTTTTTAAGTATATTCTAAATTTTGATATTATTATTCTTTTAGAGACTTTTCTTGAAGATGGTCAGGAAACACAATTTTTTAAGTTTTTCAAAGATTTTTTTATTAAATTTATCCCCGCCTCACGCAGTAGTATTTTTGGTAGAGCGAGTGGAGGTTATTTGATAGCAATACGATGTAGTTTAAAGAGTTTTGTTTGTATTAAATCTGTAGCGAGAAAGACCGTTATAATGTTAAATCATAGGCATGAACAATTTTACATTCTTCCAACTTATTTAAATTGTACCAATTGGAATAATGATTTTAACGAACTGCAGACCTTTCTAAATGAAACTGATTTTAATAACATTTTAATATTAGGTGATTTAAATGCGAGAATCGGTGAATTTCAAAATCTAGCTTCTCTGGTGAACAACACCTCACACGCTTTTGAGAGTTTGAGAAGGTCTCCGGACATAACCGTTAATAGTTCTGGCAGGCGTTTAATGAATTTGGTTGAGGACTTCGGTTTAATGGTTATGAATGGAATAACTAAAAGAGATAGCAGAGGTGAACTTACATTTGTTTCTGGTCAGGGTTGTTCTATGATTGATTATTGTTTGGCTAGAGGCGATTGGCTTACTGCAATTGAGGATTTTGTGGTGCAACCCGTAAGCTATTCAGCACATCTTCCAATAGTGACATCTATACAATTTATCAACTTCGATTCCACTCTGAGTGAACCACAACAAAAATATAAATGGGTCGATAGTCAGGTAGCGCTCTACAAGCGTAGACTCGATGCCAAAGTAAATAGCCTACCGAGCAATGTATCCTGGTCTTGTGAGCAGTCGGCTGATGAAATACTTGAAATTATCAAGAGTTCAGCCATGCCAACCAATAACAAACAAAATTTTACTGCTGAGTGGTACGACTGGGAATGCATAAAACTCAGAAAAAAATCTTTCACAATGCCCAAAATTTTTAGGAAAACCAAGTCTAGTTTCTTTAAATCACTTTATTTAGATGCAAACAAAACTTATAAGAGAGTATGCAAAGATAAACAAAAAGCTTTTATGTGTGGTCTAGCAACAAGTTTATCCAAATGTAAGGACTGGAAATCATTTTGGTGTAAAGTAAGATTGTTAGGTGGTGGCAAAAAATTTTCAGCACCAACAATAAATATCGAGTTACTAGCAAATCATTTTAAGAGACTTCTAAACGATGCAACGGACTCACAACTTTTTCAATATGCTCTACCCTCAATCTCTGTTCCAGAACTAGATGAACCTATTTCAAATAACGAATTAGAAACAACTCTTAAAAATATGAAAAACAATAAGGCATCCGGGCTAGATGGAATTCCAGCCGAGTTCTATAAAAACTCCTCCCCGTCCTTCCTAAATCTTCTTCTTGATTTTTTTAATAAGCTTCTTGAAAAGGAAGAAATACCTCAGTCTTTTTTGATGTCACAAATCTGCCCAATTTTCAAAAAAGGAGATCCCAGCTGTCCCGAAAACTATAGAGGCATTTCAATTCTTCCTTGCTTGAGAAAAATATTTACCCAAATACTTTATTGCAGGCTTATGAGGTGGGTAGAAGAGAAAAAACTGCTAAGCACTTTCCAAGCCGGTTTTCGCTCTGGTCTTTCAACTGTGGACCAAATATTTGCTCTCTCAAATATAGCTAAACGTTTCATCGATAACAAACAAAAACTGTATGCCTTCTTCATCGATTTTAGAGCAGCATTTGACACTATCAATCGGAACTCACTAGTTTATAAATTAGCGAATTTAGGTATATCGACGAAGTTTTTAAAGCTTTATAAACTTCTCCTCACCAATACTTGCGCTGCTGTGTCAAATGGGAGCTCCATGTCCAGTTTCTTCAAAACTGAAAGCGGCGTGCCCCAAGGTTGCTCCTTAAGCCCGATTATGTTCTCCCTTTTTATTGACGACATCTCCAGTGATCTGCCTGGGGGTGTAAGGTTTGGAAACCTACTTATTAAGGTTCTACTTTATGCAGACGACCTTGTTGTTTTGGCGGACAGCCCCACCACACTACAGTTACAAATTAATAGACTGAAAACTTTCTGTGATAAATGGGATTTGAAAATTAACACCTCAAAATCAAAAATTATGATCTTTGAAAGCACACGCCGAAGGAGGAACCCGCTCGAGTCATGGTCATTGGATAATGAACCTATAGAGGTGGTTAACCAATTTAAGTATTTAGGTGTTCTGTTTTGCAGCAATCTGGATTTTCGTCCCCACGTTAAAGAAAAATGCTTGTCAGCAAAAACTGCAATTAACCTTATATGGAACAAAATCTTCTGCAATAAGTACATTGACATATCGGCTAAATTTAGAGTTTTTGAAGCCACTATAAACTCATGCTTATGCTATGCAACTCAAGTATTTGGTTACCAAGATCTCGATGAATTTGAGATAGTGCAACGCTACTTTTTCAAGCGAATTTTTAAACTTCCTAATTCCACACCAACTTACGCTATACATGTAGAATCAGGTATCCCGCCAACTTTTCTAAAAAATCTTAAATTTAATGCCGATTACATAGTTAAAGTAATGCAAAGGTCAAATGAAAATCTCCATAAGCAAATGATGGATTTCGCATTCCGAAGGAATTTGTCGCCGTTTAAAGAATGGTATAAGATAGCAAATGCGCACGGTTTTGATCTAAATCTTAGAACAATTTCTCCTGCTGATTGGAAAGGTAGCTTCTATGATTGTATTGCTTTGGTGGATGATTCATTGTATCTTAAGTTCTTGAATAGAGCTCAAACCTCCCCAAGCAGATTGGTCTATAAGCAACTCAATCACACTTTGTTTGTAAACAATTATTTTAATAGCAAACTGTCTGCAAAACAAATAGGTACGTTGTTTAAAACTAGGACTGAGATGCTTGATTTGAATTACAAACCTCACAGAAATGATAATCCCAGATGTAACCTCTGCAACAGAAATGAAAACGAAGATGTCAACCACTTTTTAGCCGTTTGCCCGATTCTGCAGGAACTTCGAAGACTTTATTTCTCAAAGAGCTTTCTCAATCTCCAGGAAGCAAAAGAAATCTTAAACGGAGAGTACGGTTGGAAAAATCTTTATAGTTATATTGGTCATGCCTTAGATTATCGAAACAGTTTTTCAGAGTAAATTAAATTTTTTTATTTTTTTAATATTATGTACATATTTATCTTTTTTCATCAGGGAATTTATATTTATAAAAAAAAAAAAAAATTCGATGCTATGTTTTTTTTTTTAATTAATTAAATCTATTTATTTATTAAAGTATTATCTTAAACTTTCTTTTTGTTTATTCTCGATAAATGTCAATTTTCAGGCAGACGGCAAATATATATTTTGCCATGCTAATGTTCTTGTAAAATGTTTCAAATGTATCTTGAGTTTTGATCAAATAAAGAATTTTTAATAATAATAATAATAAATAAAAATAAAAGTGGTCACAAGCCATTTGATCGTAAACAAGCAGTGTGTTTGTGAATAAGCAGTGTATTCATAAGCAAGCAATGTGATCATACCAAAAAGGGTAGTTGTCTAAGTGGAAAGAGAGTAGAAACACCCCCTTAAACATAAAAACTATGTTTTTATGCTATTGTGTGTTAGGGGGCACTTTCTTCGCGGATATTCGCCATGCCCTTTCCGATAACCCATTTTTCTTACTCTTTTTCTACTAACCCTCACCGAGGTAAGACCTATTATCCATTTATATTAATAAAAATTGTTAAACTAAATTCCATATGTTTCTTTTTTAATATCTACGCCTACGGCAAACTAAACAGTAGTTTATGCCTTTATATGCCTTTCTTTGTATGCCTTTTTTTGTTTAGGTATAAATGTTCAACGCATTGCTTTCTGATAAACACACTGCCTGCTTGTAAGCACGCTACCTGTTTGTGAACACACTGCCTGCTTGTGAATATTTTGCATGCTCATGAGTATTTGAATATATTCAAGTAAGTTCAAACAAGTCAATCTGCTTGCAAGTCATTTGCTTGTGAGTGCAATACAGAAAAAATGACTTGTGAGCATCCTTACTGATTTAGTTTGTTCAGAAGCATTTTTGCTTGTGAGAAAATATGCTTGCGAGCTATTTGCTTGTGAATAGGGGTGGAAAATGATCAAGTCTGAGCGATCTTTGAGAAATTTTGGATGTGTTTGAACTGATTTGAACATACTCATTTTGATCTCTGGTACAGATCATGCGGAGCAAGTTTTTGGCGAATGATTGCCTGAACACCATTGTATCGACCAGACATATTGCTTGCTCCGTCGTACCCTTGGCCGATCAAAAAAGAAATGTCCAGATCACAATTTCGAAGATTTTCCACTATAAGCTTTACACCCTGAATTGTTAATACAGTAATGTTTGGTAAACTGCTGTATGATTTTATTCGTACCTGTCATTGAAAATCGATATAAAAAAGAAATTTAAATTTAGTTCTAATTGTAATTTACTACACTTCACCAGTGAATTCACCAGCTCACCAATTCAACTGTGAATTCCTCAGTTCACCAGTTGAACAGTGAATTCATCAGTTCACCAGTTCATCAGTGAATTAAGTGGTGAACTGGTGAACGTGTGAATTCATTGGTGATCTGTTGAATTTACTGGTGAATTCTTTGGTGAGCTGGTAAATTGAGTGTTAAATTCACTGATGAATTCACTGGTGCACTGGTGAATTCACTGTAGAACTGGTAAATTCACTGGTGAACTGATGAATTCACTGGTGAACTGGTGATTTCACTGATGAGCTGGTGAACTTTTGACTTCACTGGTGAATTGTAGAATTCACTGGTGAACTGGTTAACTGGTGAACTGGTAAATTCACTGGTGAGCTGGTGAATTCACTGGTGAATCCACTGGTGAACTGGTGAACTGGTGAAATGGTGAATTCACAGGTGAACTGGTGAACTGGTGAATATACTGGTGAATTGGTGAACTAGTGAATTCACTGGTGAACTGATGAACTGGTGATTTGGTGAACTAGTGAATTAACTAGCTGGTGCTCTGGTGAAATCACTAGTTTCACTGATGAGCTGGTGAACTTTTGACTTCACTGGTGAATTGTAGAATTCACTGGTGAACTGGTAAATTTAATGGTGAACTGGTCAACTGCTGAGTTCACTATTGATCTGGTGCAATGGTGAAGTGGTGAATTCATTGGTGAACTGGTGAACTGGTGAATTCTGATGAAATGGTGAATTGACTGGTGAACTGGTGAACTCACTGGTGAACTAATAAAATCACTGGTAAACTGATGGATTCACTGGTTAACTGGTGAACAGGTGAATTCACTGGTGAACTGGTGAATTCTGGTGAACTGGTGAATTCACTGGCGAATTCACTGGTGAACTGGTGAATTGACTGGTGAACTGGTGAATTCACTGGTGAACTGGTGAATTCACTGGTAACTGGTGAATTCACTGGTGAACTGGTGATTTCACTGATGAGCTGGTGAACTTTTGACTTCTTTAGTGAATTGTAGAATTCGCTGGTGAACTGGTGAATTTAATGGTGAACTGGTGAATTTAATGGTGAACTGGTCAACTGCTGAGTTCACTATTGATCTGGTGAAATGGTGAAGTGTTGAACTGATGGATTCACTGGTGAACTGGTGAATTTACTGGTGAACTGCTGAATTTGCTGGTGAACTGGTTAATTCACTGGTGAACTGGTGAATTCACTGGTGAACTTTTGAATTCACTGGTAACTGGTGAACTGGTGCATTCACTGGTGAACTGGTGATTTCACTGATGAGCTGGTGAACTTTTGACTTCACTGGTGAATTGTAGAATTCACTGGTAAACTGGCGAATTTTATGGTGAACTAGTCAACTGCTGATTTCACTATTGATCTGGTGAAATGGTGAAGTGGTGAATCCATTGGTGAACTGGTGAACTGGTGAATTCACTGGTGAACTGGTGAATTCTGGTGAACTGGTGAATTCACTGGCGAATTCACTGGTGAACTGGTGAATTCACTGGTGAATTGGTGAATTTACTGGTGAACTAATGAAATCACTGGTGAACTGGTAAATTTACTGGTGAACTGCTGAATTTACTGGTGAACTAGTGAATTCACTGGTGAACTAGTGAATTCACTGGTGAACTGGTGAACTGGTGAACAGGTGAATTCACTGGTAAACTGGTGAATTCACTGGTGAACTGTGAACTGGTGTATCCACTGATGAACTGGTGAACAGGTGAACTCACTGTTGAACTGGTGAAATCAATTTTTACTGGTGAAGTCACTGGTGAACTGGTGAACTGGTGAATTCACTGGTGGAATGGTGATATGGTTATTTCACTGATGAACTGGAGAACTGGTGAATTCACTGGTGAACTGGTGAATTCACTGGTGAACTGGTGAATTCAATGGTAAACTGGTGAATTCAGTGGTGAACTAGTGCATTCACTAGTGATATGAGGAATTCAATGGTGAACTGGTGAGCTGGTGAACTCACTGGTAAGCTAGTGAACTGGTGAGTCCACTGGTGAACTGGTGAGTTTACTGGTGAACTGGTGAAATTATGAATTCACTGGCGAACTTTTGAACTGTTGAATTCAGGGGTGAACTGGTGAACTCGTGAGTTCTTTATTGAACTGGTAAACTGGTGAGTTCACTGGTGAACTGGTGATTTCACTGGGGTGAACTTATGAATGTACGGGTGAATTGGTGAATTCACTGGTGAAGTGGTTAATTCACTGGTGAACTGGTGAATTCACTGGTGAACTAGTGAATTCACTGCTGAACTTGTAAATTCACTGGTGAACTGGTGAACTGGTGATTTGGTGAAATGGTGAATTCAAAGGTGAACTGGTGAACTGGTGAACTTACTGGTGAATTGGTGAACTAGTGAATTCACTCGTGAACTGATGAACTGGTGATTTGGTGAACTAGTGAATTAACTAGCTGGTGCTCTGGTGAAATCACTAGTGAACTGGTGAATTCACTGGCGAGCTGGTGAATTCACTGGTAAACTTGTGAACTTTTGAACTGTTGAATAAACTGGTGAACTGGTGAATTCACTGGTGAACTGGTGAATTTACTGATGAATTCACTGGTGAATTCACTGATGATCTGGTGAATTTACATTTGAACTGGTGAATTCACTGGTTAATTCACTGGTGAACTGGTGAATCCACTGTTGAACTGGTGAACTGGTGAATTCACTGGTGAATACACAGCTGAACTGGTGAACTGGTGAATTCTTTGATGAACTTGTGAATTCACTGGTGAATTCACCAGTGAATTTACCAGTTCACCAGTGAATTCACCATTGAATTCATCAGTGAATTCACCAGTGAATTTACCAGTTCACCAGTGAATTCACCAGTGAATTCACCAGTGAACTCATCAGTAAATTCACCAGTGAATTTACCAGTTCACCAATGAATTCGCCTGTGAATTCACCAGTGAATTCACCAGTGAATTCACCAGTGAATTTACCAGTTCACCAGTGAATTCACCAGTGAATTCATCAGTGAATTCACCAGTGAATTCACCAGTGAATCTACCAGTTCACCAGTGAATTCACCAGTGAATTCACTAGTGAATTTACCAGTTCACCAGTGAATTCACCAGTGAATTCACCAGTGAATTCATCAGTGAATTCACCAGTGAATTTACCAGTACACCAGTGAATTCACCAGTGAATTCATCAGTGAATTCACCAGTGAATTTACCAGTTCACCGGTGAATTCACCAGTGAACTCATCAGTAAATTCACCAGTGAATTTACCAGTTCACCAATGAATTCACCAGTGAATTCACCAGTGAGCTCACTAGTGAATTTACCAGTTCACCAGTGAATTCACCAGTGAATTCACCAGTGCATTCACCAGTGAATTCACCAGTGAATTTACCAGTTGACCAGTGAATTCACCAGTGAATTCACCAGTGAATTTACCAGTTCACCAGTAAATTCACCAGTGAATTCACCAGTGAATTCACCAGTGAATTCACCAGTGAATTCACCAGTGAATTCACCAGTGAATTTACCAGTGAATTTACCAGTTAACCAGTGAATTCACCAGTGAAATTACCAGTTCACCAGTGAATTCACCAGTGAATTCACCAGTGAATTTACCAGTTCACCAGTGAATTCACCAGTGAATTTACCAGTTCACCAGTGAATTCACCAGTGAATTCACCAGTGAATTCACCAGTGAATTTACCAGTTCACCAGTGAATTCACCAGTGAATTCACCAGTGAATTCACCAGTGAATTTACCAGTTCACCAGTGAATCCACCAGTGAATTCACCAGTGAATTCACCAGTGAATTTACCAGTTCACCAGTGAATTCACCAGTGAATTTACTAGTTCACCGGTGAATTCACCAGTGAATTCACCAGTGAATTTACTAGTTCACCGGTGAATTCACCAGTGAATTCACCAGTGAATTCACCAGTGAATTCACCAGTGAAATTACCAGTTCACCAGTGAATTCACCAGTGAATTCACCAGTGAATTTATCAGTTCACCAGTGAATTCACCAGTGAATTCACCAGTGAATTCACCAGTTCACCAGTGAATTCACCAGTGAATTCACCAGTGAATTCACCAGTGAATTTACCAGTGAATTTACCAGTTCACCAGTGAATTCACCAGTGAATTCACCAGTGAATTTAACAGTTCACCAGTGAATTCACCAGTGAATTCACCAGTGAATTTACCAGTTCACCAGTGAATACACCAGTGAATTCACCAGTGAATTCACCAGTGAATTTACCAGTTCACCAGTGAATTCACCAGTGAATTCACCAGTGAATTCACCAGTGAATTTACCAGTTCACCAGTGAATTCACCAGTGAATTTACCAGTGAATTCACCAGTGAATTTACCAGTTCACCAGTGAATTCACCAGTGAATTCACCAGTGAATTTACCAGTTCACCAGTGAATTCACCAGTGAATTCACCAGTGAATTTACCAGTTCACCAGTGAATTCACCAGTGAATTCACCAGTGAAATTACCAGTTCACCAGTGAATTCACCAGTGAATTTACCAGTTCACCAGTGAATTCACCAGTGAATTCACCAGTGAATTTACCAGTTCACCAGTGAATTCACCAGTGAATTCACCAGTGAATTCACCAGTGAATTCACCAGTGAATTTACCAGTTCACCAGTGAATTCACCAGTGAATTCACCAGTGAATTCACCAGTGAATTTACCAGTGAATTCACCAGTGAATTTACCAGTTCACCAGTGAACTCACCAGTGAATTCACCAGTGAATTCACCAGTGAATTCACCAGTGAATTCACCAGTGAATTCACCAGTGAATTCACCAGTGAAATTACCAGTTCACCAGTGAATTCACCAGTGAATTCACCAGTGAATTTATCAGTTCACCAGTGAATTCACCAGTGAATTCACCAGTGAATTCACCAGTTCACCAGTGAATTCACCAGTGAATTTACCAGTTCACCAGTGAATTCACTAGTGAATTCACCAGTGAATTTACCAGTTCACCAGTGAATTCACCAGTGAACTCACCAGTGAATTCACCAGTGAATTTACCAGTTCACCAGTGAATTCACCAGTGAATTCACCAGTGAATTTACCAGTTCACCAGTGAATTCACCAGTGAATTCACCAGTGAATTCACCAGTGAACTCACCAGTGAATTCACCAGTGAATTTACCAGTTCACCAGTGAATTCACCAGTGAATTCACCAGTGAACTCACCAGTGAATTCACCAGTGAATTTACCAGTGAATTCACCAGTGAATTTACCAGTTCACCAGTGAATTCACTAGTGAATTCACCAGTGAATTCACCAGTGAAATTACCAGTTCACCAGTGAATTCACCAGTGAATTTACCAGTTCACCAGTGAATTCACCAGTGAATTTACCAGTTCACCAGTGAATTCACCAGTGAATTCACCAGTGAATACCAGTTCACCAGTGAATTCACCAGTGAATTCACCAGTGAATTCACCAGTGAACTCACCAGTGAATTCACCAGTGAATTTACCAGTTCACCAGTGAATTCACCAGTGAATTCACCAGTGAATTCACCAGTGAATTCACCAGTGAATTTACCAGTTCACCAGTGAATTCACTAGTGAATTCACCAGTGAATTTACCAGTTCACCAGTGAATTCACCAGTGAATTCACCAGTGAATTCACCAGTGAATTTACCAGTTCACCAGTGAATTCACCAGTGAACTCACCAGTGAATTCACCAGTTCACCAGTGAATTCACCAGTGAATTTACCAGTTCACCAGTGAATTCATCAGTGAATTCACCAGTGAATTTACCAGTTCACCAGTGAATTCACCAGTGAACTTACCAGTGAATTCACCAGTGAATTCACCAGTGAACTCACCAGTGAATTCACCAGTGAATTTGACAGTTCACCAGTGAATTCACCAGTGAATTCACCAGTGAATTTACCAGTTCACCAGTGAATTCACCAGTGAATTCACCAGTGAATTCACCAGTGAATTTACCAGTTCACCAGTGAATTTACCAGTTCATCAGTGAATTCACCAGTGAATTCACCAGTGAAATTACCAGTTTACCAGTGAATTCACCAGTGAATTCTCCAGTGAATTTACCAGTTCACCAGTGAATTCACCAGTGAATTCACCAGTGAATTCACCAGTGAATTTACCAGTTCACTTGTGAATTCACTAGTGAATTCACCAGTGAATTCACCAGTGAAATTACCAGCTCACCAGTGAATTCACCAGTGAATTTACCAGTTCACCAGTGAATTCACCAGTGAATTCACCAGTGAACTCACCAGTGAATTCACCAGTGAATTCACCAGTGAATTCACCAGTGAAATTACCAGTTCACCAGTGAATTCACCAGTGAATTCACCAGTGAATTCACCAGTGAATTTACCAGTTCACCAGTGAATTCCCCAGTGAATTCACCAGTGAATTTACCAGTTCACCAGTGAATTCACCAGTGAATTCACCAGTGAATTCACCAGTGAATTCACCAGTGAATTCACCAGTGAACTCACCAGTGAATTCACCAGTGAATTCACCAGTGAATTCACCAGTGAATTTACCAGTTCACCAGTGAATTCACCAGTGAATTCACCAGTGAATTCACCAGTGAATTTACCAGTTCACCAGTGAATTTACCAGTTCATCAGTGAATTCACCAGTGAATTCACCAGTGAAATTACCAGTTTACCAGTGAATTCACCAGTGAATTCTCCAGTGAATTTACCAGTTCACCAGTGAATTCACCAGTGAATTCATCAGTGAATTCACCAGTGAATTTACCAGTTCACCAATGAATTCACCAGTGAATTCACCAGTGAATTCACCAGTGAATTCACCAGTGAATTCACCAGTGAATTTACCAGTGAATTTACCAGTTCACTAATGAATTCACCAGTGAATTCACCAGTGAATTCACCAGTAAATTAACCAGTTCACCAGTGAATTCATCAGTGAATTCACCAGTGAATTTACCAGTTCACCAATGAATTCACCAGTGAATTCACCAGTGAATTTACCAGTCACCAGTGAATTCATCAGTGAATTCACCAGTGATTTCACTAGTGAATTCACCAGTGAATTCACTAGTGAATTCATCAGTGAATTCACCAGTGAAATCACCAGTGAATTCACCAATGAATTCACCAGTGAATTCACCAGTGAATTCACCTGTGAATTTACCAGTTCACCAGTGAATTCACCAGTGAATTCACCAGTGAATTCACCAGTGAATTTACCAGTTCACCAGTGAATTTACCAGTTCATCAGTGAATTCACCAGTGAATTCACCAGTGAAATTACCAGTTTACCAGTGAATTCACCAGTGAATTCTCCAGTGAATTTACCAGTTCACCAGTGAATTCACCAGTGAATTCACCAGTGAATTTACCAGTTCACTTGTGAATTCACTAGTGAATTCACCAGTGAATTCACCAGTGAAATTACCAGCTCACCAGTGAATTCACCAGTGAATTTACCAGTTCACCAGTGAATTCACCAGTGAATTCACCAGTGAACTCACCAGTGAATTCACCAGTGAATTCACCAGTGAATTCACCAGTGAAATTACCAGTTCACCAGTGAATTCACCAGTGAATTCACCAGTGAATTTACCAGTTCACCAGTGAATTCACCAGTGAATTCACCAGTGAATTTACCAGTTCACCAGTGAATTCACCAGTGAATTCACCAGTGAATTCACCAGTGAACTCACCAGTGAATTCACCAGTGAATTCACCAGTGAATTCACCAGTGAATTTACCAGTTCACCAGTGAATTCACCAGTGAATTCACCAGTGAATTCACCAGTGAATTTACCAGTTCACCAGTGAATTTACCAGTTCATCAGTGAATTCACCAGTGAATTCACCAGTGAAATTACCAGTTTACCAGTGAATTCACCAGTGAATTCTCCAGTGAATTTACCAGTTCACCAGTGAATTCACCAGTGAATTCATCAGTGAATTCACCAGTGAATTTACCAGTTCACCAATGAATTCACCAGTGAATTCACCAGTGAATTCACCAGTGAATTCACCAGTGAATTCACCAGTGAATTTACCAGTTCACTAATGAGTTCACCAGTGAATTCACCAGTGAATTCACCAGTAAATTAACCAGTTCACCAGTGAATTCATCAGTGAATTCACCAGTGAATTTACCAGTTCACCAATGAATTCACCAGTGAATTCACCAGTGAATTTACCAGTCACCAGTGAATTCATCAGTGAATTCACCAGTGAATTCACTAGTGAATTCACCAGTGAATTCACTAGTGAATTCATCAGTGAATTCACCAGTGAAATCACCAGTGAATTCACCAATGAATTCACCAGTGAATTTACCAGTTCACCAGTGAATTCACCAGTGAATTCATCAGTAAATTCACCAGTGAATTTACCAGTTCACCAGTGAATTCACCAGTGAATTCATCAGTGAATTCACCAGTGAATTCACTAGTGAATTTACCAGTTCACCAGTGAATTCACCAGTGAATTCACCAGTGAATTCACCAGTGAATTCATCAGTGAATTGACTAGTGAATTTACCAGTTCACCAGTGAATTCACCAGTGAATTCACCAGTGAATTTACCAGCTCACCAGTGAATTCACCAGTGAATTCACCAATGAATTCATCAGTGAATTCACCAGTGAATTCATCAGTCAATTCACCAGTGAATTTACCAGTTCACCAGTGAATTCACCAGTTCACCAGTGAATTCACCAGTGAATTCACCAGTGAATTTACCAGTTCACCAGTGAATTCACCAGTGAATTCAGCAGTGAATTCACCAGTGAATTTACCAGTTCACTAGTGAATTCACCAGTGAATTCACCAGTGAATTAACCAGTTCACTTGTAAATTCACCAGTGAATTCACCAGTGAATTTACCAGTTCACCAGTGAATTCACCAGTGAATTCACCAGTGAATTTACCAGTTCACCAGTAAATTCACCAGTGAATTCACCAGTTAATTCACCAGTGAATTCACCAGTGAACTCACCAGTGAATTTACCAGTTCACCAGTGAATTCACCAGTGAATTCACCAGTGAATTTACCAGTTCACCAGTGAATTCACCAGTGAATTCACCAGTGAATTAACCAGTTCACCAGTGAATTCACCAGTGAATTCATCAGTGAATTCACCAGTGAATTCATCAGTGATTTCACCAGTGAATTTACCAGTTCACCAGTGAATTCACCAGTGAATTCACCAGTGAATTCACCAGTGAAATTACCAGTTTACCAGTGAATTCTCCAGTGAATTTACCAGTTCACCAGTGAATTCACCAGTGAATTTACCAGTTCACCAGTGAATTCACCAGTGAATTCACCAGTGAATTCACCAGTTCACCAGTGAATTCAGCAGTGAATTCACCAGTGAATTTACCAGTTCACTAGTGAATTCACCAGTGAATTCACCAGTGAATTAACCAGTTCACTTGTAAATTCACCAGTGAATTCACCAGTGAATTCACCAGTGAATTCACCAGTGAATTTACCAGTTCACCAGTGAATTCACCAGTGAATTCACCAGTGAATTTACCAGTTCACCAGTAAATTCACCAGTGAATTCACCAGTTAATTCACCAGTGAATTCACCAGTGAACTCACCAGTGAATTTACCAGTTCACCAGTGAATTCACCAGTGAATTTACCAGTTCACCAGTGAATTCACCAGTGAATTCACCAGTGAATTAACCAGTTCACCAGTGAATTCACCAGTGAATTCATCAGTGAATTCACCAGTGAATTCATCAGTGAATTCACCAGTGAATTTACCAGTTCACCAGTGAATTCACCAGTGACCAGTTCACCAGTGAATTCACCAGTGAATTCATCAGTGAACTCACTAGTTAATTTACCAGTTCACCACTGAATTCACCAGTGAATTCATCAGTGAATTTACCAGTTCACCAGTGAATTCACCAGTGAATTCACCAGTGAATTCATCAGTGAATTCACCAGTGAATTCACCAGTTCACCAGTGAAATCACCAGTAAATTCACCAGTGAATTCATCACTGAATTCACCAGTGAATTTACCAGTTCACCAGTGAATTTACCAGTTCACCAGTGAATTTACCAGTTCACCAGTGAATTTATCAGTGAATTCACCAGTGAATTTATAAGTTCACCAATGAATTCACCAGTGAATTCATTGGTGAATTCACCAGTGAATCTACCAGTTCACCAGTGAATTCATCAGTGAATTCACCAGTGAATTTACCAGTTCACCAGTGAATTCACCAGTTCACCGGTGAATTCACCAGTGAATTCATCAGTGAATTCACCAGTGAATTTACCAGGTCACCAGTGAATTCACCAGGGAATTCACCAGTGAATTTACCAGTTCACCAGTGAATTCATCTGTGAATTCACCAGTGAATTCACCAGTTCACCGGTGAATTCATCAGTGAATTCACCAGTAAATTTACCAGTTCACCAGTGAATTCACCAGTGAATTCATCAGTGAATTCACTAGTGAACTTACCAGTTCACCAGTGAATTCACCTGTGAATTCACCTGTGAATTCACCTGTGAATTCATCAGTGAATTCACCAGTTAACTAACCAGTTCACCAGTGAGTTCACCAGTGAATTCAACAGTGAATTCATCAGTGAACTCACCAGTGAATTTACCAGTTCACCAGTGAATTCACCACTGAATTCATCAGTGAATTCACCAGTGAATTTACCAGTTCACAAGTGAATTCACCAGTGAATTCATCAGTGAATTCACTAGTGAATTTACCAGTTCACCAGTGAATTCATCAGTGAAATCACCAGTACATTTACCAGTTCACCAGTGAATTCACCAGTGAATTCATCAGTGGATTCACCAGTGAATTCTTTAGTGAATTTACCAGTTCACCAGTGAATTCATCAGTGAATTCACCAATGAATTCACCAGTGAATTTACCAGTTCACCAGTGACTTCCTTAGTTTACCAGTAAATTCAACAGTTCACCAGTTCACCAGTTCACCAGTTTACCAGTCCACCAGTTAACCAGTGAATTCACGAGCTCACCCGTGAATTCACCAGTTCACTAGTGAATTAACCAGTTCACCAGTGAATTCACCAGTTCACCATTTCACCAGTTCAAGAGTGTATTCACCAGTTCACTAGTTAATTCACCAGTTCACCAGTGAATTCACTAGTTCACTAATTCACCAGTAAATTCACAGTAAATTCACAAGTTCATCAGTGAATTCACCAGTTAACCAGTTCACCAGTTCACCAGTGAATTCACCAGTTCACCAGTGAATTCACCAGTTCAAATGTAAGTTCACCAGATCATCAGTGAATTCAGCAGTGAATTAATCAGTAAATTCACCAGTTCACCAGTTTATTCAACAGTTCACCAGTTCACCAGTTTACCAGTGAATTCACCAGCTCACCAGTGAATTCACCAGTTCACTAATGATTTCGCCAGAGCACCAGCTAGTTGATTCACTAGTTCATCAAATCGCTAGTTCATCAGTTCACCAGTGAATTCACTCGTTCACCAATGCACCAGTAAATTCACCAGTTCACCAGTTCACCTGTGAATTCACCATTTCACCAGTTCACCAGTTCACCAAAGGATTCACCAGTTCACCAAAGGATTCACCAGTTCACCAAAGGATTCACCAGTTCACCAGTGAATTTACCAGTTCACCAGTTCACCAGTTTACCAGTGAATTCACCAGTTCACCAGTGAATTAACCACTTCACCAGTGAATTCACCAATTCGCCAGGACATTCATTAGTTCACCCCAGTGAAATCACCAGTTCACCAGTGAATTCACCAGTTCACCAGTTCACCAAAGAACTCACGAGTTCACCAGTTCACCCTTGAATTCAACAGTTCAAAAGTTCTCCAGTGAATTCATAAGTTCACCAGTTCACCAGTGAATTCACCAGTTCACCAGTGGACTCACCAGTTCACTAGCTTACCAGTGAGTTCACCAGCTCACCAGCTCACCAGTTCACCATTGAATTCCACAGTTCACCAGTGAATTCACTAGTTCACCAGTGAACTCACCAGCTAACCAGTTCACCATTGAATTCACCAGTTCACCTGTGAATTCAAATTCACCAGTTCTCCAGTTCACCAGTGAATTCACCAGTTTACCAGTTCACCAGTGACTTCACCAGTAAAAATTGATTTCTTCAGTTCAACAGTGAGTTCACCTGTTCACCAGTTCATCATTGAATACACCAGTTCACAGTTCACCAGTGAATTCACCAGTTCTCCAGTGAGTTCACCAAATCATCAGTGAGTTTACCAGTTCACCAGTTACCAGTGAATTCAAAAGTTCACCAGTGAATTCACCACTTCACCAGTGAATTCACCAGTTCACCAGTAAATTCAGCAGTTCACCAGTAAATTCACCAGCTCACCAGTGATTTCATTAGTTCACCAGTGAATTCACCAGTTCACCAGTGAATTCACCAGTTCACCAGAATTCACCTGTTCACCAGTGAATTCACCTGTTCACCAGTTCAGCAGTGAATCCATCAGTTCACCAGTTCACCAATGAATTCACCACTTCACCATTTCACCAGATCAATAGTGAACTCAGCAGTTGACCAGTTCACCATTAAATTCACCAGTTCACAAGTGAATTCTACAATTCACCAGTGAAGTCAAAAGTTCACCAGTTCACCAGTGAATGCACCAGTTCACCAGTTCACCAGTGAGTTCACCAGTTCACCAGTGAATTCACCAGTTCACCAATGAATTCAACATTGAATTCACCAGTGAATTCATCAGTTCACCAGTGAATTCATCAGTGAATTCACCACTAAATTTACCAGCTCACCAATGAATTCACCAGTAAATTCAACAGCTCACCAATGAATTCACCCGTTCACCAGTTCCCCACTTAATTCACTGATGATTTGGTGAACTGATGAATTCACTGTTCAACTGGAGAACTGAGGAATTCACAGTTGAATTGGTGAGCTGGTGAATTCACTGGTGAGCTGGTGAATTCACTGGTGAACTGGTTATCTGGTGAACTCACTTTTGAATTTTTTAATGAGCCAATTCACCAATTCCCATTTGAATTCCCCAGTTGACCATTTCACCAGTGAGTTCATCAGTTCACCAGTTCACCACGGAATTAACTGGTGAACTGGTGAATTAACTGGTGAGCTGGTGAACTGGTGAATTAATTGGTGAACTGGTGAACTGGTGAATTCACTGCTGAACTGATGAATTCACTGTAGAACTGGTGAATTGAGTGGTGAATTCACTGGTGAACTGATGAATTCACTAGTGAACTGATGAATTCACTGGTGAACTGATGAATTCACTGGTGAACTGATGAATTCACTGTTCAACTGGTGAACTGAGGAATTCACAGTTGAATTGGTGAGCTGGTGAATTCACTGGTGAACTGTTTAACTGGTGAATTCACTTTTGAATTTTTTAATGGGCCAATTCACCAATTCTCCTTTGAATTCCCCAGTTGACCAGTTTACCAGTGAGTTCATCAGTTCACCAGTTCACCACGGAATTAACTGGTGAACTGGTGAATTAACTGGTGAGCTGGTGAACTGATGAATTAATTGGTGAACTGGTGAACTGGTGAATTCACTGCTGAACTGATGAATTCACTGTAGAACTGGTGAATTGATTGGTGAATTCACTGGTGAACTGATGAATTCACTGGTGAACTGATGAATTCACTGGTGAACTGATGAATTCACTGGTGAATTCAATGGTGAATTCACTGGTTTACTGGTGATCAAATCTACTTTGGATGATAGTAAATTACAATTAGAACTAAATTTAAATTTCTTTTTTATATCGATTTTCAATGACAGGTACGAATAAAATCATACAGCAGTTTACCAAACATTACTGTATTAACAATTCAGGGTGTAAAGCTTATAGTGGAAAATCTTCGAAATTGTGATCTGGACATTTCTTTTTTGATCGGCCAAGGGTACGACGGAGCAAGCAATATGTCTGGTCGATACAATGGTGTTCAGGCAATCATTCGCCAAAAACTTGCATCTGTACCAGAGATCAAAATGAGTATGTTCAAATCAGTTCAAACACATCCAAAATTTCTCAAAGATCGCTCAGACTTGATCATTTTCCACCCCTATTCACAAGCAAATAGCTCGCAAGCATATTTTCTCACAAGCAAAAATGCTTCTGAACAAACTAAATCAGTAAGGATGCTCACAAGTCATTTTTTCTGTATTGCACTCACAAGCAAATGACTTGCAAGCAGATTGACTTGTTTGAACTTACTTGAATATATTCAAATACTCATGAGCATGCAAAATATTCACAAGCAGGCAGTGTGTTCACAAACAGGTAGCGTGCTTACAAGCAGGCAGTGTGTTTATCAGAAAGCAATGCGTTGAACATTTATACCTAAACAAAAAAAAGCATACAAAGAAAGGCATATAAAGGCATAAACTACCCTTTTTGGTATGATCACATTGCTTGCTTATGAATACACTGCTTATTCACAAACACACTGCTTGTTTACGATCAAATGGCTTGTGACCACTTTTACTCACAAGCACTTTGCTCACAAGCAGCTTGACTCAATGTTATTCAAACTCATTTTGACTTGCAAGCAAGTCTACTTGTTTGGTTAGTTTGAAAATAGGGGTTGTTCAGAGTTGCTTGGTTCACAAATAAGATTGTTCAAATTTACTTGCTTGTGGGTTGACTCAGTTTGTTCAAACTCGTTTTTTTTTCAAGTAAATACTCATTGTTTACAAGCAGACTTTGTTAATTTTAATCTCTGATCTGTACGTCCATTGTGAAGCACATTCTTTGAACCTTGCTTTATCTGTTTCCAGCAAAATACCAGTGATTAGAGTTTACAGTTATTCCAATACACCGAAAAGAAAAGATATACTACAAAAAAATAAGCGAAAGTGAAGAGACTCCACAAAAAAAAAGACATGAAAAAGGCTGAATCTGACGCGATGGATCTCAAAATATAAAGCTGTTGAAGATTTTGAGGTGCTATTTCCGTTTGTGTTTGAAACTCTTGACCAAATAAGAACATTGGAAAGTGACGCAAAGAACTTTTCTTCTTAGTTAGCTTAAAGGTTATAAGTATTGTGATGCTTCTTTGGTTTCCCAGCTGGGGTAGGACTCAGCGGGCCAGGGTATTTCCCAAGGAAGCCAGAAGACTTGGGATGCGACGGTCCAACTTCTTGCGTAATAAAGGAGAACTCCGACACGGCAAATGTTTCTTAGAGATTTTCTTTATTATCCTAATTCAACGAAAAGCTTACAGTGTGGTTTACAATGGTATTCTTTTTACGTTAAGGTACTCTTGAAATTTCAAAACGGAAAGCTTACAATATTGTTTACAATGATATTCTTTTTGCTTAATGTAATCTTGTATTTACGTTAATCGAAAAATAGAAAGTGAATTATTATGCCTGAAGGGCCAAGTTTTTCTACGTTGATTACGTTTATTAAGAAAGGAAAAAAAAATGAATACGTATAAATGAAGAGTCGGCTGGTCTTGTTTATTTTTCACCTTTTTAGGACTTTGCGGACGACGGTATTGCGGCGAGGTCGGTGATTGCCTTTATGCTGGTTGTATTAGGTGCAACCTTTGCCGTAGCACCTGGCGGTCGGTCGTTTGGTCGTGGCGTGCTAAATTTCGGAATAAACAAAGTTTATTTATTATTAATAGACCTTACAGCGTAGTGCCCACTGGGTCCTAGCGCTGGGAGGCCAGATAGTCTACTCGACACGGGAGCTAGGGTTGACTATTAAAGTCAAACGAGCGGCGGTTTTGGTATCTTTAATGGACTTTAGAGTTGAGATGTGCCTCCTGGGTCCATACTCAATATAAAGCCAATTACAACCAAAATACTTCGGGAGCGGAACGGGGTAGACTGCTAGAGTCGATATGGCGGCAGATTCTGGTGTATTTAATGGACCTTAGAACTGAGATGTGCCTCCTGGGTCCATGCTCAATATAAGGCCAATTAGACCAAAATATAATGTGCTGCTAGGGGTTTCTAAGTTGCTATCCTTTTAATGGACCCTATATAATGTGATGTTCCTCCTGGGTCCATACACACTTATACGGCCAATTATTTAAAGGGCAACGTTCAATATTCGAGGCTGAGATGGTGACTATAAAAAGTCAAACGGGGCGGTAGATTTGATATTTAATGGACTTTAGAGTTGAGATGTGCCTCCTGGGTCCATGCTCAATATAAAGCCAATTAAAATCAAAAAAAAGTGACTGTGCAAGTCGGCAGAACAGAAATCCTTCGCAATTAATCAGAGTGGTATTCCCACAGCCAATGTTAGCTCGTGATTTCTCTTCCCTTTCTGGGGTCGATTTCACATCTACTTATCATTTCTGTGGTGACAAGTGGATGTGAACTGAAAGAAAAGGAAAAAAATGCACACAGAATTTTTTTCTTCTATCGTACTCGTATCGTCGGTTTGTACCATAGCCGTTGTATGCGTGTTAATGGCTGAGCTCTGGGGCGGCGAAAGTACAAAGTGTGACGTTTCGTCACAGACCCCCCTTACTTTTGGAGACGAGAACCTTCTCGGCTTATCTCCCTACTGGACAGTGATGAAAATGTTTATATTTATTTGATCATTTTCATTTTTTTTGTCTTCTATTTTTCCCCTTTTTTTTCTTTTTTTTTCTTTTTTTTTTCTTCTTTTTTTTCTTTTTTTTCTTTTTTTTCAAAAACGTTATAAACTGTAATAGTAATGTTAAACCAAACAAAAGAATCAACTTAATAATAAAGGTAAGAAAAAGTAAAAAACAACAACAAAGTAAGCAATCGTCAAAGCTATCAAAAAAACAAAACGAGGTATTTTAATTTATGTCCAGCGACACATCTGCTGAATCGGAAGTCTAACTTTTACGCCGCGCGCTGAACCGTGCTCTCTGTCGGCGTTTTTGGGCGACTCCAGTTTTCCTCCACGGGTTTACGGGTGCGTCGTGGGTTATCGAGCTTACGGCGGGTGGGGTGGCAGGGGATCCGTCTTCTCGGTTAAAAGGTGTCCAGGCGGTAACTGTTATCCTTGCGGCGGCGGTTTCTGTTGCTGGATCTAGCTCTAACGGCTTAAGGATCCATTCCATTGGTCGGGCTGGTCGGTTATTCTTCGGTTCTTTCTCAGGTGGGCTCAGTGGAGAACCCCGGTTGCTTGTTTGCTGAATCCGGTTTTTCCATAGGTCAGTTGCCTTGCCCTTGAAGTCGCGGATCATGGCCATGTGGTCCTTGATCGGCGGTGGGGGTCGGATTGAGTGAGCTCCCGGCTTGTCGCTCCCTTTGACGTTTACCCTGGGATCTGGACGAGCAGGGGGTTGGGGTCTTGCGGGTTGCGTTCTGCGCCTTCTGAACGGATTATATAATGCCAATTCTGAATTGTGGCGAGTATGGGGAACCTGGCCGGTGTGTTTGGTGTCTCCGTGTTGGTCGGTCATTTTTCTTCGGACGGGGTTCGTTTTGCACGGACTGGTTTCTAGTGTTGACGATATGGACGAGGTAGGTTTACTGGTACCGGAGTGTTTAAACACTGGACTTACCTCCTTGACTGCTGGCACAAGAATTAATGTGATCGGACTGGTTTCTTCTTTCTTTTTTCCTGGTGGAGGGGGTAGCGCTTGTGCGAAGGGACGACCTTTGCTGACGGCGGCGGCTGGTTTACAACTGACACCGGCGGATGAGTTTAATTTAATTGAATTTTTTGTACTTGGTTCGGGTTCTACGGGAAAAATTTTGAGGTCTCTCACCTGAGCGCGGATATTAACAGCTGGCCCTTTGTTTATGCTTTTCTTTCGTTTGGAGGACAATACTCGTGTACGCTTATAAACTTGTTCTCCTTCTTGCGGTCGCCACGGGCGGCGGCGGAGGTTATAATGCTTAGCTGGCGTTACTGTACGGGCACACAGTGTGTCGGTACTTCTTCGAGTTTGGTCTCTCCAAAATGGTACTTCGTATCCACCTAACGTCAGCTTACACCCGGCTTTGCCTAGCAAATCCATACCCAATAGGGCATCCTCGGCAAGGGTAGGCATATACATTGCTTCTCCAGACAGTGTTTGCCCATTAAAATTGAAGTGGATGGTGTAATGCTCCGAAGTGTATGCTGAACGTCCGTCGGCTAACTCAATGACATGAGCCTGATCGCGAGCAAGCATTCCCATCTTCCGGCATTCTTTGCGCAAATCTTTTCCAATAAACGAACGGGTGGAACCTGTGTCGACCAGCGCGTAGTATGTGCGACTTGGGGTTTTGATTGGCACAAACAACCGAGGGTCATCCACGATAGGAGATCGAGCGGCTGCAACCGGGCTGCGGTGGCACGGACAATCTTTTGTCAGGCGGCCATCTTCGCCACAGAAGGAGCAAAACAGGCGGAACGGACGGCGGCACTCATTCTTGTTATGTCCCCTCTGTTTGCACTGCCAACAATGTGTTGCGCGGTCGTATGGTGTGCTTGGATGTGGCGGCTGGGTGGAAGGTACTATGGCATTGCAGTTCCGTGGATTTGACTGGGGTTGTATTTGAATGCGAGGGATCGGTACCGTGTTGAACGTCTGGGGCACGGTAGATCGAACGGTTCGGTCTTCTTGCCGGATGAACTCATATTCATCCGCCAACTCCATCAACTCCTCTAACGTAGCAAAATCACGCCGCTTGACGTAGAGTCGATATTCAGGTCGCATGCTGTCGTAGATTCGGTCAATGTTATCGGCGACCGTCATACGAGGATGTTGCCGGATTAAATATAAGAATGCCCTGATATAATCTTTGGCCTTTTCACGTGGGCCTTGGTGCTTCCTCATGATCTCGTCCTCAAGTTTGTGGTAGTATCTGGCCGGTAGAAAGTATTGGATGAACGAGTGTCGGAATGTTTGCCAGTCATGGAAGTTCTCACGGTTGATGCGAAGCCATTCCAGAGCGGAACCTCTGAAAATTTCGGGGAGGGTACGCACCATATTATTCAGGGGGAGTTCATAGCATTGAGCTAGCTCCTCAACCCGTTCTAAAAACTCCAGTGGCTTGCCAGTAGAATCAAACCAAAGACCCCACTTCCGTACGACATTCATCAGTTCAGCCTCGTAGCTTAAGGGGAACCGGTGCGGGAACTGGGGGCCTGGCAAATTACCATAAGCAATTCTTGTGTCGGTGTGATGGCTGGTCGGAGGGGCGGAAGTGGCGCGTTCAAACTGTTGCGAGGTAGGACGTGGCCGTGAGACCATTTGTGACGTCGACGTCCCTGGAAGCTGTAGAGCTGGTACTTGTAGACTGGACTGGTATATTGGTCGCTTAGCATCCGCGTTCGATGATGCGTTGTTTCCTTGGTCGGTATTCATCTCGTCGTCTGCGTCGTTGCGGGCTTCGATTTTCTGCTCCCACTCTTCACACAAGTTCTGCGTCGATTTATGCATCCGTAACTCCTTTAGATGCTGGCTTAGACGTTGGCGTAGTTCACGCACGTTGCCTTCAGTGCTTTGTCCCCGCAAACTCAGTGTCTCAATGAGTTCAGGTTTCCTTAAGAAGTAAATAAAGCCGAGGTTCTGGTACGGGCTTGGTTCTTCTTCGGATCGGTCGGAAGAGTGGTCGGATAGATCAGGTTCTTTGTCGATGTTTGCCATGTCGAAATTTGGTTAGTCGGAATCGGGCGGGTTCAGAATCGGTCGGTTTCGGAATCGGTCGGTGGACGATGCGTTGGTTCCAGGTCACGGTCGGTCGGTAAGTGAACCTTCAGCAAGGTCCCTGCTCGGGCGCCAATTTGTGATGCTTCTTTGGTTTCCCAGCTGGGGTAGGACTCAGCGGGCCAGGGTATTTCCCAAGGAAGCCAGAAGACTTGGGATGCGACGGTCCAACTTCTTGCGTAATAAAGGAGAACTCCGACACGGCAAATGTTTCTTAGAGATTTTCTTTATTATCCTAATTCAACGAAAAGCTTACAGTGTGGTTTACAATGGTATTCTTTTTACGTTAAGGTACTCTTGAAATTTCAAAACGGAAAGCTTACAATATTGTTTACAATGATATTCTTTTTGCTTAATGTAATCTTGTATTTACGTTAATCGAAAAATAGAAAGTGAATTATTATGCCTGAAGGGCCAAGTTTTTCTACGTTGATTACGTTTATTAAGAAAGGAAAAAAAAATGAATACGTATAAATGAAGAGTCGGCTGGTCTTGTTTATTTTTCACCTTTTTAGGACTTTGCGGACGACGGTATTGCGGCGAGGTCGGTGATTGCCTTTATGCTGGTTGTATTAGGTGCAACCTTTGCCGTAGCACCTGGCGGTCGGTCGTTTGGTCGTGGCGTGCTAAATTTCGGAATAAACAAAGTTTATTTATTATTAATAGACCTTACAGCGTAGTGCCCACTGGGTCCTAGCGCTGGGAGGCCAGATAGTCTACTCGACACGGGAGCTAGGGTTGACTATTAAAGTCAAACGAGCGGCGGTTTTGGTATCTTTAATGGACTTTAGAGTTGAGATGTGCCTCCTGGGTCCATACTCAATATAAAGCCAATTACAACCAAAATACTTCGGGAGCGGAACGGGGTAGACTGCTAGAGTCGATATGGCGGCAGATTCTGGTGTATTTAATGGACCTTAGAACTGAGATGTGCCTCCTGGGTCCATGCTCAATATAAGGCCAATTAGACCAAAATATAATGTGCTGCTAGGGGTTTCTAAGTTGCTATCCTTTTAATGGACCCTATATAATGTGATGTTCCTCCTGGGTCCATACACACTTATACGGCCAATTATTTAAAGGGCAACGTTCAATATTCGAGGCTGAGATGGTGACTATAAAAAGTCAAACGGGGCGGTAGATTTGATATTTAATGGACTTTAGAGTTGAGATGTGCCTCCTGGGTCCATGCTCAATATAAAGCCAATTAAAATCAAAAAAAAGTGACTGTGCAAGTCGGCAGAACAGAAATCCTTCGCAATTAATCAGAGTGGTATTCCCACAGCCAATGTTAGCTCGTGATTTCTCTTCCCTTTCTGGGGTCGATTTCACATCTACTTATCATTTCTGTGGTGACAAGTGGATGTGAACTGAAAGAAAAGGAAAAAAATGCACACAGAATTTTTTTCTTCTATCGTACTCGTATCGTCGGTTTGTACCATAGCCGTTGTATGCGTGTTAATGGCTGAGCTCTGGGGCGGCGAAAGTACAAAGTGTGACGTTTCGTCACAGTATGATTTACCAACTCTATTTGCCGTTAAGACGTGAGTTTCAAAGAGTGAATTTAGACTTGGTCCTAGCTATGGATCTCGGAAAAACTAAAAATTAAACGAGCAGAAGCCGACTCATTTTCGAAAGTATTTGAAATTGCAAAAAAAAAGCTGAAGTCCTTGACATTGAAAAGAATCATTGAAGCCCTTCGGTTCCATGTACAGAAAAATATTTTCGTGTTACTGTTTTCAATTCTTTTCTTGATTTCTATGTAACGGACGTTGGAGAAAAATTTACAAGCCATGAAAACATACTAGAAGGGTTTTCAGATCCTTTCGAGGATTCTTCGTCAGAAATAGACAAAGCAGCACAAAAATTCAATGAAACTGTTGAGTTTTACCAAACATATTTGTCTGCCGGATATACCAAGTTCTGTTCTTGAAGAATTGAGAACTTGGTAGAGATATTTGATCCGAAGGAATAACACTTCCTCTAAGAATTCATTGGAAGCGCCCAAAAGCTGCCCCGAACAAAGCTTTCTTTATATATATATTTTATTAAAGATATTAGCGGGATTAAACGTCAACTCTTGAAAGAACTTTCTCTAGTTTGAAGAGAATAAAAACAATATTAAAGCAGGACCAACAATGCGAGATTTTTAAAAATATATCTTTGGATGATTACTTATTTCCAGGATGATGGTTTGAATCGTTTGATGAGTTTATAAGTGTTTTATCTAAAAGGAACATAAATTAAAGAAAACATAAAACTCAAAAATGTTTATCCTATTGATTCAAATCAAAAAACTTTAAAATTTTTTTCCAACGAAACGAATTGATTTTGTATGCTAGACCCCCAACTTTTTAGTTCTAATTTTGGTCGGGTACTATTTAATTTATCGTATCAATTTGACAGAACTGGTGTGTTTATGTTTTATCAAGAAATGAGTTGATACTCATTTGAGTACTAATGACTGGTATAACAATATATATTTTGTTGTTTTTGAAGAGCTAGCTAATACCGGGTCCTAAGAAGTACTCGGTTTCAAATTGACAAGACTTATTTTAATTTTTGATGTGAAGAAATGAGTTGATACCGATTTGTTTGTTATTTTTTGGACTAGTACCAGATCCATCGTTAGTTCTTTGTGAAGAGATCGGCCGTTAGAGTTATCCTAAATAGCAAGCTACTCTGGCCCAAATATGTTGAGTCGATAACTGATAACTTAGTGTCAGTTTTCGGGCAATATAAGGGAGTATTTGTCAAAAATTCTATCTAAGTCAAATCATATCCCATGCGTCAGTTGTTTAATGGAACCAACCCCCACGTTAGTATTGTTAAACTTAAAAGAAATACTACTTGTTATTTATATTTATAATAGTTGATTTTGCATTTGTATGTTTTTTATTTTTTCTCTTATTTGATCATAACGTAATAAAACTTTACTCGTTACTATACGTTCAACAGGTTATGGGCCCAGGACACGTTGCTCTCTAAATAATTATATCAAGCAATAGTAAGTTTCTTTCCAGCTTGAGCAATAGAGAAAAATGGAAGCCGAAACCGCAAGAATTATCAAATTGAAATTGGTCGGTATGGAAATTCCAAGTTCGGATAACACTGTTATCAAATGGTTCATGGGATATACTAAACGGCATAAGACAATATCCTGAATCCAGCGAAGATGAGAAAGTAAAAGCAGCTTAGTTAGAGAAAGAAAATTTTGCACAGCGAATCTTTGCTACATCAATAGACGAAAAGCCTTTACTGCATACAATCAACTGTGATTCATCGAAGACGATGTGGGACAAGTTGTGCTCTGTATATGAGCAAAAATCGGAAACGAGCATACATATGCTACTGCAGCAGTGGTATAGTTACGAAAAGAATCGTGATGATGACATTGCTACACACGTAGCTAAACTAGAAGATTTGGCTCATCGCTTACAAACCCTTGGGGAGAAAATTCCGAATCAAATGATTATGACCAAAATATTGATGACGTTACCACAATGCTACAACCATTTTGTTAGTGCTTGGGAATCTACGAGTTCTGATAATCAAACGCTCGAAAATTTAATTGCTAGACTCACAAATGAAGAAACAAGAATTGGCAATAATGAGGCAATTGAAAACAAAGCTTTCTCAGCTAGAAATCATTCGGGAAAATTCTTTAAGAAATCGGATCAATCTGATAAACCAGGAACATGTCATTTCTGTCACAAGCCTGGTCAATGGATAAGAGATTGCAGAAAACGTAAGGCCATGAATTCAAGATGTTCAACAGAAAGAGGTGACGCATTCCTAGGAGAAGCATTATCTGTAGGACAAAATTCAGATTCCAGTAATGACGATTGGTATTAGGACTCGGGTGCAACGGATCACATGTCTAACCAAAGAGAATGGTTTACCAATTTCAAGTTATTTGAAGAAGCCAGATTAGTTCGAATTGGGGATGGAAATAGTATAGCAGCTATTGGTACTGGTGAAATTAATATACTGGCATTCGATGGAATGAACTGGAATCCTAAGCATTTGACTGACGTTCTTACTTACTTACTTAGGTGGGCATTACAGTTCGGGGTGAACCTGGGCCTCAACCAACATCCTTCGATAACGACTTCGATTTCGGGCGAGCTCTCTCCAGTTTCGGACTCCAAGTCGGTTGAGGTCATCCTCCACTTGATTGCGCCACCTAAGACGAGGTCTTCCCCTTCCGCGATTTCCCTGCAATGTGCTTTCGAACACCCGACGAGCCGGAGCGTTTGGGTCCATCCGCTCAACATGGCCCAACCATCGTAGCCTCGCGATGCGTACTCTTCTGGCTATGCCCATGTCGCGGTACAGCTCATACAGCTCGTTGTTGTATCTTCTTCGCCACACATTGCCTTCGCATACGGGACCAAAGATCATTCGGAGAATTTTTCTTTCGAAACGACCAAGGGTTGCCTCATCCGCTTTCGATAAGGTCCATGCTTCCGCGCCGTAAAGCAGGACTGGGATGATTAAGGTCTTATATAAGGTTACCTTGGTTTTTCTGGAGAGGGTTTTGTTTCTCAATTGCCTTCTTAACCCAAAGAAGCAACGGTTGGCAAGAGTTATTCTCCGTTTGATCTCCGCACTGATGTTGTCCGTGTCTACAGCGGATCCTAGGTAGACGAAGTCCTGTACTACCTCGAAGTTATGTCTGTCTATTGTGAAGTTTTGTCCAATTCGTCGATGTTCTGTGTCCTTGTTTGATGACAGCATATACTTTGTTTTGCCCTCATTAACCATCAAACCCATTTTTGCCGCTTCTGTTTCAATATTCGCAAAAGCACCTATGACATCACGCTTTTTTCTTCCCATTACGTCAATATCGTCTGCATATGCGAGCAATTGCACAGACTTTTGAAAGATTGTTCCTCTGGTGTTGACGTTTGAGTTTCTTACAATCTGTTCAAGTATGATGTTGAAGAAATCGCATGACAGTTTATCGCCTTGCCTAAAACCTTTTTCGACATTAAAGGTCTCGGTGAGTTCTTTACTGACCTTGACGGAGCAGCGTGAATTCTCCAAAGTCATCCTGCATAGTCGTACGAGTTTTGCAGGGATGCCGAAACTAGACATGGCTCTGTACAGCTCGTCTCTGTAGATACTGTCATACGCGGCCTTGAAATCGATAAAGAGATGGTGAATATCGATATTATGTTCTCGGGTTTTTTTTTCAAGATCTGCCGTAATGTGACAATTTGGTCTATTGTGGACTTCTCCGGTCTAAAACCACATTGATAAGGACCTATCAAGTTGTTGACGTGGGGTTTCAGACGTTCACATATTACAGCAGACAAGATCTTATAAGCGACGTTAAGGAGGCTTATCCCTCTATAATTGGCGCAGTTGTGAGGGTCTCCTTTCTTTAGGATCGGGCATACGATACTGAGGTTCCATTCATCGGGCATGCTTTCTTCCGACCATATCATGCAGATCAGCTGGTGTATGCTCCTTTCCAACTGATCTCCAGCTGCCTTGAAAAGTTCGGCATCAAGGCCATCTGCACCTGCAGTCTTATTTGATTTAAGTTTGCATATAGCAAGCTTATCTTCTAGGTCGGGAGGACGGCATTCTTGATCATCGTCCAGGCTGAATGGGGCAATCTGCCTGACAGCGGAATTTGTGTCCTCATCGCCGTTAAGCAGTGTGCAGAAATGATCTTTCCAGATCCTCAGTAGCGACTGTGACTCTATAACTATGTTTCCCTGCTGGTCTTTACAGGCTTGAGTTCGGGGTTTGCCACCCTGGCAGGATCTTTTTAGCTTTTGGTAAAACTTCCGAATCTCGTTCCTGTCAATGCATCTCTCTATTTCCTCAAACGAGCGCTTCTCATGCTGCTTCTTTTTCTTTTTGAGAAGTCGGTGTTCTTCCCTTCTTCTCCCCTTGTAAATCTCGTTATACCGATCGTAAGCAGCCCTCGTTCGTGTTTGCAAAAGCATTTGTCGTGCTCTTTGCTTGGCTGCATTTGCCTGCCTACATTCTTCATCGAACCATGGGTTTCGTTTTGGTGGCCGAGTGAAACCCAGAACCTCAGAGGCAGCGGTTCTGATGGCTTCTTGGCATTGCTGCCATGGCGGCATGGGATTCAAGGATAATTGAAGAGACACTCGATTGGAAAAGGCATTGGCAATCTCTTGCGATTGTAGCTTTCCGACGTCATATCTCTTCACAGCGTTAGTTCGTGCTGGTCGTGAACAAGATATCCTCATTCGTACCTTGGCTACAACAAGGTAGTGGTCCGAGTCAAAGTTGGCCCCTCGGAAAGTTCGGACATCTAGCACACTGGAAGAGTGCCTTGCGTCGATCGCAACATGGTCAATTTGGTTGACGGTTAATTGATCTGGGGATCGCCATGTGCCTTTATGAATTTTGAGATGCGGGAAGCGTGTACTACTTACAACAAGATTTAGCCCCGCAGCAAAATCGATTAGCCTCAATCCGTTTTCGGAGGTTTTGTCGTGGAGGCTATGCTTACCGATTGTGTTTCCAAGGATGTTCTCCTTCCCTAGTTTTGCGTTGAAATCGCCAAGAACGATTTTCACGTCGTGTCTAGGGCATTGCTCATATGTTTCTTCGAGGAGCTCGTAGAAACAGTCTTTGAAATCGTCGTCTTTCTCTTCTGTGGGGGCGTGGGCGCATATAAGGCTAATGTTGGCGAATTTAGCCCTGATGCGGATGGTCATTATACGCTCATTGACTGGATTTTGGCTAATCACCTTATCCCTGAGTCTACCTCTAACGACAAATCCGCACCCAAATAAACGCTTTTTCTGTTGTCTGTAGCAGTCGCCATAGTATATGTCACAGCTTTTCATCTTCTTTATGTCTGCTTTGCAGCAGTCCAGGGCGTTCGCTAATTCTCCAGCTGCACCTAGTCCTTTAAGAGATCTTACGTTCCAAGTGCAGATCCGGAGGTCGTTGTCCTTTTTTCGTTTGCATGGGTCGTCAACTTTGAAATCATTATCGTTATCCGAGGCTGTTGATTGTTTCGGAACTGGGCTTTTTTTACGTGGTTGAGTAGTTAACCCTACGCACAACCCCCAACCTGGAGGGCCAGGTCCTTTTGGATCCCTTCGGACACAAAGGGCTGGAGTATCCAGAGTCAGTACCCTGCTGCAGGGGTGTGAGTGCTGCCGTTGGCTCACCAGGAGCTCGTCCGCCACCATCTCTACTTCAATACCCTGTCCTAGTATTGAAAGACCCCAAAAGACCTTTAAACCAAATATGTTGGAGTAGCTCTTTCAGGGGTTTCTGCTTTTATGGCTGCTGAAGTCCACCATTGATTCTGTCCTTCAAATTCATCCGCTGGGACATTTACACGAAAGCTCTCGTAGACCACTGAGATTCGTGCAGTCAGTCATTGTTCGCAGAGCAATTATAGTGTTGATCGATCACAATTCTTTGTTCCGGATTCCCTTATCTCAACACTCGCACTTACCAGTTTAGCAGGTCAGCTCTGGACGGAGCATCCCAGGTCCCAATGGATACCGCTTGGAGGTATAGTAAGCACAGTTGACGTGTACTATAAGTTACAGCATCTGGGCGCCGGCCGCCAAGTTAGCACCAATCAGAGCCTACCCGAATAGTACAACGCCCATCCACCAGACTGACGTTCTATTGGTTCCAAATATAAGGTATAACCTTTTTTCTCTTGGTGCTGCACTTGACAAAGGAATAACACATGAGTCGAACAACAAAGAATGCAAACTTTTGAAAAATGGAAGAACTGTTGCAGTGGGAGAAAGAATTCAAAAGTTATTCAGAATGAAGTTTAAAATAAATAAAGAGGCAGAAAGTGTTAGCTCGACTCCAGTTCGTAAAGGAGGTCGAAGAAATGCAACTGAAGAGAAGGTAGACACTCAAATTAGTGTTCCTGATGTTGAGGAAAGTGTTATCATCGATCAAAACGTTGAAGAAATCATTCAATCAACACCCGTATCTAAAACTCGAGGACAAAAACCTGTACCGAAAGCTAAAGCTGTTGAATCTGTCGAGTCAGTTCCAGCATTAAAGAGGAGACGCAGAGGAGAACCTGATATAAACAATGTCGAGACTTATTTACCAATGAATACCGTTTCATTTAAATCAGAGCCCATTACTCCAGAAATTTCAACCTTTGTTAACAAGAGGGTTCTTCTAGGAGCAATAGACATTGAAGATAAGGCCATTAAAATAGAACAACGTAGGCACAGAGGAATAGTTAAATTAGAACCCGAGACAACTTTAAATGAAAGTACATCAGAAGAAAAAGATTTTGTTAAAGTTTCTGATTCCGATACGCATGAAGTCATTTCAAGCAAAAATAAAAGATCACAAAGGTCATTGATGAAGTTGACAAACCCGTTTTACCTAAGAAACGGGGACGAACGGCAGCAGTTAAGTCGGAGCCAGGTGCATCTACCCCTGAGCCTTCAAATCTAGCTGATAGCAGTAAAGCAAATGATTTTGATACGTTTGTTGATAAACCTATCATATCCGAGAAACGTGGACTACCAACTGCAGTGAAATCAGAAACCTTTGAATCTACCTCTGAATGTGTGACTCCGGCTCAGAAACGCGGACGAAGAGGAGCAGTTGAAGTGGAGGAACCCAAAGAAGAACAAATTCCGTCTCGAAGAATTGGACGCCAAGTTAAAACCAAAGTCGAACAAGTGTTTAGGAGTGTAAATCAAGATCAAACTCTAAACGAGACTGAAAAAGAGTCTACTGTCCCCACACCGGTTGCATCCGTTTTGGAATCTTAACCAAAAATAACACGCAGTACGCCAGCTAATACTACGACACTCCTTCTCTCAGAAAATGAGCACATTGAAGAAGAACACATGACGGAACCAAATCGATGTGGCTTAGTTGTATCAAAAACAACTCCTTCAATGGCAGTCTCTGAAGAAGATTTTCCGGGAGCTCAGAACAAGAGTCAGAGTATGCCAACTCGTCGACGAGGAAAGGGTCAATCAACAAAGATAGATACAACATTAGAAGATAAACAAATTTAACTAATTCTAATAAGTAGATATACTTTTAGTGGGAGTGTTAAACTTAAAAGAAATACTATCTACTTGTTATTTATATTTATAATAGTTGACTTTGCATTTGTATGTTTTTAATTTTTTCTCTTATTTGATCATCTATCTATCTATCTATCTATCTATCTATCTATCTATATATATATATATATATAAAATAGGATATATAAAATAGGATGTATGTATGTATGTATGTATGTATGTCCGGGGTAAGCTCCAACGGATCGCCCAACGGATTTTTATGAAATTTTCAGGGTAGACATAGTTGAGTCCAAGGATGGTTCCTGTCAAGGTTTGATCCCCATATCACAACAGGAACGGGGTTGGGAATGGAAAATTAGAAGCTACTCCACAGATTTCAAAATTTTTTTTCAGCACTAGGTGTGCAACATTATCTGCCTTCATCAGTAACTTAAACTATATTTCATCCCTATAATCCCACGGGAACAGAAACGGGAACGAGAACGGGAACCAAAAAGTTACTTGACCGAATTCAAAAATTCTTTCAACTCTATGGTGTTGCATTATTCCTCTGTGAGATGGACTTACATTTCATTCACATATTTCCATGGGAACGGATTAATCCCACAGGAACGGAGTTGGGAACGGAAACTTAGAAACTACTGGACAGATTTCAAAAATTCTTTCAGCACTAGGATGCCACATAATCCCTCAGTAACTTGGCGAGTACTTCATCCCTATTATAACACAGGAACAGAAACGGGAACGAAAACGGGAACCTTAAAATTACTTAACCGATTTCAAAAATTCTTTCAACTTAGTGACGTAGACGACTTATATTTCATTCAGGAACGGAACGGGAACTAAGAAACTACTGGATAGATTTTAAAAAAAAATTTCAACATTAGGTGTGCTAAGTTATCCCCCTTCACCTTTTGTCAGTAACTAAGGCTATATTTTTCATCCCTATAATCCGATCAGAAACAGGAACGAGAACGGGAACATTAAAGTTACTTGACCGATCTCGAAAATTCTTTCAACTCTAGGATGTAACATTATCCCTCAGTGAAATAGATTTACATATATTTCATTCACATATTTCCACGGGAACAGAAGATTCCAGCAGGAATGGGTTGGGAACGGAAACTTAGGAACTACTTAATAGACTTCAAAAATTCTTTCAGCATTAGGATGCCACAGAGTCCCACAGTAAGATAGATTATATTTCATCCCCAAATTCCCACGGAAAAGGAAAAACGAGAACGGGAAACTTAGAACTACAGACCCGAGCAAAGCCGGGCGGCTCAGCTAGTTACTTAATAAAACTTTACTCGTTACTATACGTTCAACAAGTATGATATTGCCTCGTTCCACAAATGTCAAAGAACAGATGTCCTACTTTCCGCAGCACGACGGGTGCACACTACATGTCTTTTAATTCACGTCTAATGGGTATGGCGTGCAATACGATGATTTTAAGCTCCAACTGCGGCATTCATACATGGCCAACCTTTGGCCGATTCAGTACTGGTTCATTCCAGAATCTGAACCAAGAAAGGATTGTTATCAAAGCTTTACTGATAGTTCCAGAACCGATGACTGATTTCCAGCTGGTGCTTTTTTGAAGAGCTATGTCATACGACTGCAATTCTCGCCTTGTTATAGGCACATTCCGTCTTCTAAGCAGAGACGACGCGACGGATAGCAATTCGTTTGTAGGACGGTTCATGGTTAAATTATAAACTAAACTGAAGATTTTTAACAGTGACACAAAACACGAAACGTGCGGAAGCTGTTGTAACCAGTGCTGCCAAAAAGAAAAAAACAGAATATCACCCATTTCTAGAACGAAAATGGTTAATGTTTGATTCGTGAGAGAAAGTGAAAGTTACAAACTGAATCAAAAGGGTAAGTTTTATGTGATACTGCACACAAAATTTATAGACCTGTCCTCTTTAAACAGAATACCTGGTCACCCTAGGAATGCCACACCTCTCTCTGAATGGGGTCGGAAAACTCTATTTATGAGGCTTGTTTGGATTCGAGGCCATCATGGCTTATTTGGAAACGTGATTACCGTTGAACTTAATCCGTCTCTGTAATAAATTTTGCGTTATAAATAGAAAATCTCAAGTTGCATTCCCAAAAATGTCATCACCAGATTATAAATTAGTTCAAATGAAGATAACCAGTTCCATTCCATCGTTCAGTGCTTGTAAAAAATGCAATTATCTTTAATATCCCACATTTGTTTATCAATATTTCTGCCAAATAATTAATTCCTATGTTAATTGACCGCAGCGATCGAGTTAGCACCAGCAACTCTTGTTAATAACGTTTTGGGAACCCCACCGCGACGTCATGCTGATTAAAATATTTTCTCAAATAATTTGCTTAACGTTTATTTTATGCAGATTAATTATTGGCGGGATAAGTGACGACACGGCAGCGCTCTATGATATTTTTATGTTCATTTGTCGAGACTCAAACCCGTCGAGCGAGTTACAACAACTTAGTAAAAAATTAACATCAATAAAGTGATAAATTGTTACCACTAAAAGTTTAAACGATCAATTTTGATTCAATAAATAAATTATGCGATTGTAAAACTGCAAAGAGGTGGGAAAAGAAGGCGTTGGCATATCACAATTAATAACACAATAAAAGGCAGCCATATTTGAAAAGAATTTACATGCATATGGTTTGAAAATATGGGTCAAACTATAATAGGTTATTATGCTTAAGTGCCAAGTTCAAAACATTATCAGCGCTTAATTCGAATGTATCGCCTCTAAGTCGATTGATAGTTTTATACGCTGATGTTTTGATAAGTCGGATGAAAGTCTCATCAGTGTTCCGCATTAGCCAAACATAAACAAGAATGCAGAATGAATAAATTATATTGATTTGGAAAACTTTGATCGAAGTCAATCAATCCTAAGACTTGTTGATGTTATGCCAGTGGCCTTGCAAAATTTCTTACAAAAGTTAAATACCTGTCACTATACCAATGCCAAGTTCAACTTGTATGCAGTGTTGGAATTGAAAATAAAATAAATGCTGGAGCTTAGCTCTTCTTTTAGTCTTGTTAGTTGGACAAGACATTGCACCAAAACTTTTATTGACGCAATTACTGTGTTACAGTGTTAACTGACAATTTTATAAGACATTTTCCTAAGCAACGTCCTTTTTTGCACTAGAGCTTGTACTACGTGTGAGTTAATACTTGAATCAGGCAGTAAAAGTTACGGAGTAGCGCATTAGAGCTCGGGAAGCCCGATTTCTTTCAATAAAGCTTTAGCGAAAGTGGCGTCTAGAAATGTTTGCTGATCCCAATCTGCAAGATGTGGAAGCGCTTTGTTTGCTCTCGCAGGACTTTCTGATTTCTCGCGAAAGGCGATATGCATGGAAAAACAGTTGCACTTTTTTCATAGTCGGGCTTTAAACTCCAACGTTACAGGCTGACATGCCTATCATTACGCTCCATCATACAACAACAAGAAAGGACGATAAATGTTTCACCATTCTCACATTATGTTCTCGTATTGGCATTTGAAGAATTTCACAATAAAAGAATTCACAAGTTTTCAAAACTTTTTTAACGATGCACGTTAATTTTGCTAGGTTGAAGGCAGCTGTCAGGAGAGCACCTCAGGCTTTAAGCGCTGTAATAGGTTCATTGTGATACCATATACTGATGTGTTTAAGTACTCCACTTTTTGAACTACTAATTTATTTTTTTTTAATTGTGGAGACACCTATTTTCATCAGATCGTTTGGATAACTAAAGACGAGGTCTTTCAATGCAATGAGCAGAAAAGGAGTGTTTTATTTAAATATAAGACAACGATTAAAAATAACATGTATGTTCTAAAGTTTATTTATTGATTCGTTAATAAAAGAGTTGGTTGATTTCCTCTTTTTCTTTGTCCATTCAACTTCTGCAGTAGTAGTTTCATAAAAACCATTTTTTTTTTTCATTTCTATGTAAGAGAGAGTTTCTTTGTTTTGACACCGATAACGGAGTTGAGATGCAAACCGCTTAGAAACAACATGCATTTAGTTCGTTCTAGATAAAGTTTGACCATCAACTCTTTTGTTGCTTGAAGCGTTGAGTACTGAATTAAAAAGTAGATGAACAATATCATCATAACTATCATAAAAAAAAGATGTATAATAACTAAATCGTTTTAAAAAGAGGCTATTAAAGAAAACCACTCCACAGTTGAATTGAGCTTTTCACGACAGCTTTTAAGCATTCAGACTTCAGGCCGTTTAGTTAATAAATTTTCTGATAAAAAATTTTGGCTAAGATGTATGCGGTGCATTTGCTGCACATTTATATTAACCTTCAGCCTGCCGAAGATGTTGTCAGAGCTGAAACATAACTGTACTAGACTCTTTTGTTCCCAAAACCTCAATCGCCAAAGTAAAAGCATTGATAGCTAAGCGCTAGTAGATACTTCCTCTGAGGTTTTTGAATTGAAATAAAATAAACGCAACAGTGCAACTAACTTTCTTCCGTCAAATTTCAAATTGGACCCAAAATTGATTCATGTATGGAAATGTTTAGGATGATGTCTTGTCACAAAAGTCCTAATAATCCAATTCGGTTAAAAATCCGCCATTTTGAAAAACTGCTACGTCATAAAGCATTTGCCTGGTTATTATGTCTGCCTGTTAAACAGCAATAGAAAGCAAACATTTTTTTTTTTTTTTAGGAATACTGTCTATCGCAAAGAATTGAGTTACAAGGGAAAATACACTGCCGAGGGAAGATGCACCTTTGATTTAACGGTACTATAAGAAAAATTTTGAACATGACATTACGATGATAAGGAACACTAAAACATTGGGTCTTGCAATTCTTTATGTCTTTAAGTCTGTCTGTCCGTATATGTATGCACAGCCCGAACCGCTTGACCAATTTTCATCAAAATTTTCAGTTAGGATCTGTGGGACAGCCTACACAAGGTTTTTTGAAATTGAGTCTAGGTCTTGAAATAACGGTACCTGCCACATAACCGATATGATAATACCTATTTTTCCCGAGAACAACTCTAACGACTTCAAATAAATTTTACCCCGGGGCTTCACGATCAATATATTGTAAGCCATTTACAACACATTTAAACTTTTTTACATACACAACCTAACTTTTCGAAATTGAAACCCAACTGGTATAGAATATTGAAAGCCACCCGAGAAGCAGTTTCAGTAGCCATGAAACTGACAGCTTGAATTTAAAATTTCTTGTTGATTTCTTGAAAATACATATAAAGGGTTTTCCAATAGTTATGATATGATTTTGGAGTGGCGTTTCGGCCATTTTTAGTATATGTCATGATCTGTCATTTGTTTTTTATCGCATTCAGAAGTGTTTACAATTTCACCATTGGACCACCGTAATCGTCGTGAACTTTCTGATTTTGCCTTGGAACAATTTAAAATCGATAACGCTTTTTTTAAGAAAATCTTCTTTTCCAATAAGGCTTACTTTCATTTGACTGATATGGTAAATAATCCAAACTGGCGATGAAAATCCACAAAATAAAAATCATTACATTCACCTAAATTTACAGTTTGGTGTGGTTTTTCGGGACTCATCGGTCCGTACTTCTTTAAAAATGAAGCTGGTAACACCGTTACTGTCAATGGAGAGCGGTATAGGTCGATGATAACCAACTTTTTATGGCCGAAATCGGGAGAAGTTGATCTTGACAACATTTGTTTTCAACAAGACGGGGCTAAGTGCCACACAGCAAATGTAAGAATTGAATTATTGCGAGAAAAATTTAGAGATTCGATTATTTCAAGAAATGGTGATATTCAATGGCCTCCAAGAAGTCGTGATTTAACACCATTAGACTATTTCTTGTAGGGTTATTTGAAGTTATTGGTCTTTCAATATAAACAAGATTCTCTTCCAGCTTAACATGCCAATACTGAACGTACCATTCATGATATACGACTTGATTTAGTGAGAAAAGTGCTCGAAAATTAGGTTCATAGAATTTGTTGCTGCAGAAGAAGTCGTGGTCGACATTTGAATGAAATTTTATTCAAAACTTAATTGTTTTGATTGAACTGTACATGAAATAAAAAATATTTGAATTTCTTTAACAAAAAGTGTGTTTCTTTTCAAAAATGAAATCATATCACTTTTATTGGAAAACCCTTTATAATGACATGTCGATTGAAAGCCAGTTGCCTGGCAAATTGTAAGTCGCCTACGTCACAACCGAAACACGGACAGGAATTTGAAAGACTATTTGTGTGAGCCGATGGCTTGCCATTTGTTGATCGTGTAGCTGCAGGGCTATGTAGAAGATTATGTCTTAACTGTCGTTCTTCTGATTAATTTTTTTTTAAATTCTTAACGAAACCAAATTTCACGTCAAAGGCTGGCAAGATTTTGTAGTAATTTGTAACGCAAAATGTCAAAAATAGATACTGGTCTTTTTAAAAAACATTTTTATTTTCTTTAAAGACATGAATGAAGAGCTACTCTCTCTCTCTCTCTCGCTCTCTCTCTCTCTCTCTCTCTCTCTCTCGGTTCCAACTCATTTCCTGAATCTAAAATTGGCTTAGTTTGCCAATTATGTGTTACTACTCTCGAAGAACTTGACAATTTCAAGCGATATCCGAGAAAATTGTGTTTCTGTAATGTTTCAACCATAAACCTCTTTCGTAACAGGAAGATATGATAACCATTAAGCGGGCACTTCTTTTTTTTTAACCCAACAGCCATGATATATATTAAACTAGTAATCTGGAATACTCACACCTGCAATGGTTTTCAGATATAATCCAGAAATTCAGCTCAAACAAGCGAAACCGTAGACGTCAGCTTGGGCATAAAACGATTAGTTAATCGGGTAAACTACATACCATTTGCTACATTTGTTGCCTATATTATGTACGTTTACAACTGAAATTCCGAATTCAAATAAAGAAATTTATCTTTAACCCAATCCGTCTGAAAAGGTAACTAGCATCTGCATCTGCACTACATACCAAATTGGCAATATGGCCGTTTTGAAAGTAATTGAAATCATTTTGACGGTTCGTCTACTTCTTTGAACTATGATTACTGCAGTTAACTACATAAGTGTACATTTATGTAGTAGACGAATCAAATGTAGTTAATCAAAAAAAGTTGAAAAGAACTGATTATCTGAATAACGTAGTTTTCTTACGATCTATTGTCAAAACAATTGGAGATATCAGCCAAATTTTATTTTTAAGTAGATCTGGCGTTCATCAGAAGCGAATTGAATTGCTTATTTTAAGGGAATAATACCTGGCTTTTGTTGAATCTGAGGCTAGTTTTTATTTCTTTTTATTTCTGCCTTATATTCTGTTTAGTTTATAGAAAAGAAAAATATTTAAACTTTGAAAACTGTGTTCTTAAAAGTAAAACAGAACTAAGAAGTTTAAAAGAGTTGAAGCTAAACTTATGTCGTGACACCAACTTAAGTGACAGTTATTTTATGCAATTGCAGGAGGATGACTTAAGTTGTGATATTTTAAAATAAACATACTTCGTTCCTTATAAACTGTAACACATTTAAAACCTCCTGATATTAATTATCTCCGTTAATCTCCCTCATACGATGTTTTTATTGTAACTAAGAAGTATAAAATCATATCTTTTCGACCACAAGGCTTTCTTTTTTCCATTCAGAGTGAAACAGCAGCTCACCCTCTTTACGCTGAAGACGCAATGATTTCCATCGAACCTTCAACCTTTGTCTATCTCCACCAAGAAGAAGAAATTCCATCCGTACATTTATGCAAATATATTTTGTATGTATCTACAACATCAACGGTTATTATGGTTACGTTTGTTTGTTTATTTATTTTTATATATATATTCATATTATATTTTTCTTTATTGTGATCCACTAACTATACATTTTCATTTTAAATATCATTTCTTTTTATATTATAACGTGTTATTTTATATCTCATCCATAAACATCAACAAAAAATAGTTTTGTATTTCCTCATTTGTTTTCTTTTTTCCTTTGATTTTATTTTATAATTAAATATATACTTTAATTTATTTATATTACACTTTGAATTTCTTATAGAAATTACATCTCTGCTCTTCAACTCCTTCCATTTCTTTGGTTTTTTGTTTTACTTTTTATTATAAAATACTTTAGTTATGTTGGCCCCCGAAAGAAAAAATGAAACTACCACATTAAATATGTTCTTTTTTTTTTGTATAGTAAAGTTTAGTTTTCATAAATAACAAGATAAAAAGAAATATTCTAACATGAGTATGAGCAAATACTTTTTTTCCTTTTTAAATTCCAGTTAGAGTTTTAAAATTGAAAACAAGTAAGAAAAACTTTTAAGAGGAAAATCAGTTGGTTATGCATAGGTAGGTTGATAGTAGGTACGGTAATATTAGTGCATACGTGTATAATATTTTAGAGAAATTGCTGTTATAACTAGGTTTGCAATTTAAAAGTTTTCATTTTTATATATATATATAAATATATTATATATAAATGTTTATTTTGGCTATAATATATTTAATAGTCTTACACGTTTATTACACTTTAACACATGTGAATATGAGTTGAAATAAATTATAAATAAAATGTTAAACAAAAAACATATTTATTTACATTTTGAATTAACGTGTTGGTTGTTTTTCAATTTGTTTATTTTTGAAAAATATCTCGTATTCTTTGTGTATATTGTTTTAGTCAGGTTAGAATAATTTTTTGAAGAAATGCACAGCTTTATTTTTGTTTTTCTCTACTGAAGATGCGTTGCAATTGATGTTCTCAATTCTATTGTATATACAAATTTTGCTGAATTGCGGTATATATAATTTTTATCAAAATTTATGTAAACTTTGAATAAGAAACTACAATGAAACAATGCGTGAATTTTAAAATTTCTGTGCGTTTTCCTGTGTTCATTTATACCATTTTGTACAGTTATCTTTAAAAATGTCTTTAGGAAGTTAGTATTCATTTTTCTCTTTAGTATTGATTTAAATCAAGACATTATGTTGATTTTTTTAAGTATTGAAGTATTATTAGAATTCTGATATAATTTGTCTTTGGACAATGTCTTGGATGGATGTAAGGACATTGTCCCAATTTGGCTGGTTCCAAATTATGTTTTAACAATCTGAAGTGGGATTACATTAGTTTTGATTATTTTTATTTATTATTTACAATTTATTGGTGTATTTTAATGTATTAAGTGTTAATTTTAGTATTATCCGTAGTTTTATTCAATTATTTTTTTTAATTTATGGATAAACACTTACTTGACTGTATGACTTAAGTTTTGTTTTGTTTTTGATTTTATAAATATTCTCTTTATTAATTAAAATTAATTTATAAATTAGCTAAGAGCAAACATTTTTTTAATTTGAAATAAATTTTTTTTACTGATGAAATATTTTTGTTTAGAAAAACAAAAATAGTGTTTATTTCATTAGATCCTTGCACCACTTTCATATACTTGTGAAATTCAAGTTTACTTCCGTTTCAAATTTAATAATAGTATAAATGCAATTTAAAGATACACTTAAAGCTCTGGAAATATGAAAGATTTAACAAAAAACGCTTCAGAGAGACTCGAAAGAATTTCCAAAAATGTGTGGCTACGCTCAAAGCTTTTGTAACATGCGAAGGAAAATAGGACGGAGCAGAATGAAAGTACACATTTACAGGCCGTTTCCTTAATCACTAAGTTTTACCGCTGGTGTAGATAAGATGCCAAAAGCGCTGTCTGACCGCTGTACGATCGAACCTGTAATGGTGGACACTAAGAGCGAAGATTCCAGCGCAGTGCTTTTTACTTGTGCTTGATCAAAAATTCTACCTTCTGAGAAATTGAGAATGCCCAGGACAACTTTTTGATTGAAGTTTATTTAGTCGCTTACAACAAAGCAAATATTTCTAAATAGAGAATGGCAAAAACCATCGGCTTTGGAAATGGTCAGATTAAGGTCAAATCTGGGTCTGAATTTCGTTACTTTTTATATGACTATCGTCCAAGCGTCTATTGTCGATTGTATCGTCAAAAGACTAGTTTGTGTAATTTCGCTTTCAGCATTTGAAGAATAGCTGTGTTAATATCGTTTTAAAAATGTCCTTAACTTTTGAGGGCTTTTTAACCCGTTTTTCTAGAACCTAGACCTAAGATGATAGTCGTGTTAAACGTTTCGGAATCCATGATCTGACTGTAGCACACTTCCAAGCAATTTTACTCATGGGATCTCCACAATAATTCTCGCATCATAAGACTATAGAAGTAAATAAATAAAAATATTGAAAGACACGACAAGTGCCTGAAGGCTAGCGCATTCTTTTTAAATACAGCTTTAGCGGAATGAAGTGACCTACAATTTTTTACAATTTCTTCGAATGGGGAAATAACAAACCGCTCTTCATTGCATAAAATCCAATACATCAAATAAAGTAGCGGACTCCGCACTCCGGGTCTTAGTGCATTTTTCTCAACTATCATTTATAAGGGAATGGAAGGCACCTATAATTTTTTTGCCGATTCGGAATGGCTAATCGAGAAGTCGCTTTTCATGGCATGAAATTACTATCGAGGAATTTGCAAATTCCTCGCGAAAGACGATACTCGCAGAAAACCCTTGTTTTTTTGTGTTTCTCTGTTTCGGACTTCAAACCTCCCACGTAACAGGTCGACACACAAGGAATTAGGACACGGAAAACACTAACTAAACTAACCTCCTGAAATAATAATCAGGAAAGCGAATGTGATCAATCGTATAGCAGGGAATATAATGAGAAAATTCAGAAACCCCTGAAACCAACTTGTTAGAATACTGACTAGCAATTGACCATATGTCAAATTGGACCAAAGTTAGAGTAAGTTAAACTAAGTATTTCAGCAGTGCTGCATATGCCTGGTAGTGTATAATGCATGCAAATACACTCAGAACCAGTCTTTTTTTTCAAATTGACTCTCAACTCGAGTTTTTTCTTCATCATCTTATCCATTCGAATTTCTTTTCTCAAACTTCAGAGTCAGTTTTCAAATTCTGAGGGTAAAAACCAGACAGTTGAATGAAATTTGCTGATTTGTCAGCTCCCGGACAAATACAAGTTTGGTAACGGTGAAGAAAACGACTCGCAGACTATCGTATAAATTGCGTCGTTGTCAGCATCAGTGGTGAGCTCAGCGTTTTGGAACAAACTGATATTCCTCGACTATATTCCTCAGCGAACTTATTTCTGTTCCCGTATGAGTGGAGATAAATGAACAACATTTGTAGGGTTTCACTAGTTATGCACTAGAGGACTTACCAGCGTAGCTAATCTTTGTATGGATTGGTTTCATAGAAGAAGTCAGTCCTTATCGAAACGATAGGAAAACAAATGTGAACTCTGTTTCATTGCGGCACCAAATGACGAACAAGCCGAAGGAGCAAATCAGTCTCATCTACTACATCAAAGGGTCTTCTAAACAATTTGGAGCTACAAATGCCATAAAGAAATTGTAATCGACGCCTTCGTGGTGCATGCATTAAAATGATCCTTGCCACGGCTGACAAAATAGTAAACAAATTTTTGATTTGATGTGTACGATGGGTCTGTGTGATACTTTCTGAAATTGTTACGATACCGAGTATAACAAGCATACTGCATATAGTCTTGAGAAACAAGTTATTGGAAGTAATAACTCTGCTCTGCTCTCATAGAAATAAAAAAAAAGTGCAACCCTGCCACCAGTCAGATTCGAACCCAGCATACTTCACTCGAGAAGCATTAGCCTAGTATCTACCTACATCGCCCCACAAAAGCGTGGCAGCATGAGGACTATGTATAATGTATACAAAAAGGGTATTGAAGCGAAAGGAATATAGAAACAAGAGGACTATGGAAACAAAGCAAAATGAACAACACCTACATCGCTTGTGTATTTGAAGCAAAGTACGTTATATTCAGTCGTACTTCTCTCTATGTAGCATGAAGTAGTGTTGTTAAACAACGAATGTAGTTATATTTCTCTTCAATATGATGGTATACTCGTAATGGCGACACGGTCGTTCACCAACGATGAATAAAAGCGAGGGACCATTTTGAGGTCAAAACGCTAAATAGTAGACCTCGTCTTAGGTGGCGCAATCAAGTAGAAGAAGACCTCAACCAACTTAGAGTGAAAAACTGGAGAGAGCTCTCCGAAAATTGAAAATTGTTGGCGTAAGATGTTGGTTGAGGCTCATGTGTCTGGTTCACCCCGAACTGTAATGCCCACCTAAGTGAGTAAGTACAATGACTGCGTTCGTACAAAAAAGCTTATTATTGCAATATAAATTATCTTTTGTCTGCTTGGAAAAAACAAAATTCTTACAGTCATGAGACCTCGACCGCCAAACCTTCTTATTCTGAATCCAAGACTCTTTGATTCTGATCAAATAATTTTTCTGTTCCCTATTCAAGGCGAATAGTTAAAAAAAAGTCAGTCGTTTTTTTGGACAGAAAACAAGACTTGGAGTTTCGAAAACCTGGCAGAAATTTCATATCTTAAAGTGAAAGATGATGACTTCAATCGAATCTAACTAAGAGTCAATGAATAGTAGTTAGACGAATCGAATCCGATGATCAATAGAGTAGAAAAGGCAGACGAATGGTCACGGACCTTACGATCTTAATTGGTTGGGTATCAAATCCAAGTCGGGGCTTGAACTTGAATCCAAAGTTTCAGGAATCATCTCAACGACAGAGAAAATTAACATTTTCAACTAAATAAACGAATAGGATGATGCAACAAAGTTCGGAGAGCCTCTAAACTAACAAATTTCCGAGACTACAGTGTTTTGCCCGTTCCCAACGACTAAGTGAGGAACATATCCAGCTGACCCTTGAAAGACGTGAAACAATTATACCATGTAGCTCTGGGCATACCTATGATTTTCTCAATTTTATATTTCCAAGCTTCAATTTGACATTGGGTCCTAAATTGCCAGGAATAAAACTCAAAATTTATAACAATTTCTGAGCAACCAACGACCAAAAAACGGCATTAGCGTCACAAATGATATGAGACAACTTTTTCATCTTTCACAAGCTTTTGATTCAACCCAAATCGAGGAATTAACTTAAAAAATATATTGTCTACAAAAAATTTATATATTTCCGGAATCGTCTAAGGAAAAAAATGATTTGAAAACAATTGTCTTACTTTTCTTTCTTCATTTTAAAGCTTAAACTTAAAACAAGTACATAATCTTTTTTAAGTGCGACTGTTCAATCCATTCCCTTTAAATTTTTGATGAAAGTGTACTGTAATAGATACTTGTATATAAATATTCAAATAAAATACTTTAAACAGCACTTTTTTAACCACCCTGCTTGAGTGCCTGAGTTTTTTCCCCCTGTTGTTTCAATGAAAAAAAAAAAATTGTTGACATAAAAACAATTTGTATACATACATTTTTTTGCTAATATAATTCAAAAAATAATTTCTACTTTTTACAAATTATCATAAATACAAAATGAAAATGAAACAAAAATGAAAATTAACTAAATATTAGGTTTCATTTGATGAAACCACAGCCTGCCTGAATCCTTGATGGGGATGTCCTGGTGTTTGCATTTATTTCTTTTTTACATCTTAATGCATTTTCTTTTCTTCATGGGCCTTTTTGACAATAGCCAGTTTGGAATGAGGAGATGCCGGTGATAGGGAACGGTATGGTGGCTCCTTTGTCCCGTGTAGAACTAAGGACCATTCCTTTATCCAGCCAGAGCGAGGTTGTTGTGAGTTGAATCGAGCCTAAAAATGATATATAATTAATAATTTTGTAAAACTATTGAATTTTTTTTGAAAGTCATCATTGTTTATTCGACGCTGTGCTTTTATATTCCAAAAAGCAATTAACCTGCAATTATAATTGAATGTTGATTGGTGTGGAGTGCAGTAAAACAGTTTGTAACTTAACTAAATTAAAAATAAAACTTTTCTATTTCGCGTTTTGAAGACAGTTTTCTGTCGTTACAATTATCTAGAGCCCTATATTTTCACTTGTTTCTTATTTCAATTTAATGATACGAGTAATAACTGGTTGCCAGAGCTTAAGAAAGTATGTCTAAATAGGTTGAATTAGACTTTTCGAACCAGAGGGAGACAGCAGCAATCAGAAAGCAGAAAGCTAAGAATGAGCTGTCCTCACATATTGAGTTTTAAGTTTTTCGGACTCTTTCAATACAAGGACAGGGGATTGAAATATTGATGGTGGTGCAAGATCTTCCTGAGAGCGGACGCCATCTCTTATACTTCTGCAGTAATGATAATCGATTACGCATTCTCTTGTGTCAAAGGGGACTCCAAAATCGGCTGCTTTTCCAAGTTGGATGTTAACTATGCAATCACATGGAAACATTTGTTTGATGACCTGAAAATAGATAGGGTGGCACAACAGACCGAGGTGCCTTGGGGCTTAGCGCCTTTTTCACAACCATGCCTTGGGATCTACAATTTTCCGCCAGTTCCGAACGGCTAATCGACAAGGCGCTTTTCAATCAATTTTACTACCGGAGGACTTGCCAATTCTTTGTAAATCTAATCCAACCGGCAAAGCGGCAAAATTAAGACAAAATTGAAAGCTGAGCGGAAGCAATGTCGCTAAGCTTTCGATTTTGTTCTCTGCTCTGCCGCTAAGTACTTGCCCCGAGACTGCTAGATCTGAATCTACGATAGGTCCATTAATAGACTGCCTGCAGCTGAACAATATACTTCTATTGCAGAACTGATATAACCGCCATGCAAGTAGTGTGATGGATTAAACCCGGGAATAGGAGAATAAAAATTTAGCAGATTCGTCAACTGAGGCATCCTCAGTAATAAAGTTATCATATAAGGGGAAATTAACAAGCGTACTACGACAATCATGGTACCAGGACATAAATCGCTAACGTAAGCCTGATTTGCCCAAAATTCCGACAGAAAAACCATCCCTAATTCTAAAAATTCTACGAACTTCTCAAAAAACTTCATGTCTTACGTCGCGACGATGTGAGCATCCTCACTTCGAAAAGTTCAAAATTTTACTGACATAATCTTCTTGAAACAAACATGTAATCGATGTCCTGGACATGACATTTTCTTTACACATGCCCTGCTCTCTCTGAAAGGCGTAAGACACATTTGGGAAAGTATTTTTTCGACGAGTGATCTGAATAACATAGACGTTCATAGTCTTCATTGCTTTATAGAAAGCTCAAAATGGTTTAAATAATAGGCAATGCCGCAAAATCTTGTGGTACCATAATGGTCTAAGTGTGTCGGTCGTTTTCTGGACAACCGCCTTAACCTAACCTAACCTAACCTAACCTAACCTAACCTAACCTAACCTAATCTAGACGTAGACGTGACGTGAGAACCACTCCTGGAGCCTGTAACACGATACAAGGGAATTTTGACAAGTAGTGTAAAAAATTTCTGTAACACAAAACTACAAGTTCGTTTGAGCTCCTACAGTTGTAATGGACATAATCCTACAAGTGTCTCTTTTACACTTCTAGCTTTGAGTTACAGGCCTCTGATCATCATCTTCAGAAACACTTGCGACAGGCATAGCAGCTTCGGTGACCAAACCACCGACCAAAGGATCAGGCTAATCGATTTTGGTGCAAGGCTATAACTGATTGGAAGAGTCAATATTAACTCAGAACACTGCCATGTAACCAAAAAGCAAATTAGGATGAGTTTCACGGTTCATCGGAACAAATGCTACCGAACGATATGGCGTTGGAAAACTACAATCGCAAAAGAAAGCTAATGCTTTTTCCAATCTGGCATCTCTCCAACTATCACTGAATCCTATGCCGGCAGCAATATGGCAATCATACCCCCCACTACCAGATCTTTTGCATCGGACTGAGTTTAATCGATCTAGCTGCACTCGCTCCCTCATCTCAAAATTCAAAACTTAAACAATCCACCGACCGCCAGGCAAATTCATCATCGACAGAAAACACTTTTCCAGTTCTAGAGATGTCTGAACTTTACGAGGGATCGACATTGACTCAGACCACATCCTTGTTGTAGCCAAGGTACGAGTGAAGATATCCTTTTCACGCAAACCAAATCAAATGTCATCGAACGATTAGACGTCAGAAAACTACAATTACAAGAAATATCCAGCTTCAAAATCAAGTATCCTTCTAACTATCCTGGATGGCACAATAGGTTTCATTCAGACACCGCAGTGCCCAGAGCTGAGCAAGGTCTACCCGTCCCCTTAATCTATCTATCTAACTATCCTTGAATTCTACGCCGCCAAGGCTCAATATTGAAGACCAATAACAATGATGCCGCTTCTGAGGTTCTGGGTTTCATTATAAAGAAAACCCATGGTTCGATGGCCTGTCTGTGATCAGTAAAGAGGTTTCTTCAAGAGGAAAAGAAGGTAAGATTATGCCAAAGTGGTAAGCTTCGAACCCAAGTCTTTGAAGAATAGCAACGTGGCACAGTGGTAAAATCTCAGTCGCTGAAAAGTATCTGGAAATACTACGTCTGCAGACTGATAAGCGTCGACTGAGATTGTCAGGATGATAGCGCCATTCAACTTGACTATGATGTACAATGCTCTGCTCTTGACCTAAAAGACATTAAGTTTGCCATTTATAAGCTCAAATCAAACAAAACTGCAGATGTAAATGGTCTTGAAAACGAGCTTTTCTAGGCAGCTGGAGTTTAGTGGAGTTCGAAAAGAATATGCAGCACCTGCCAATTTCCATTATATCCATTATACCTAAGAAAAGGATACCCGCACAAATGTACCAATTATCCTTAACGCTGCATACAAGAACTTGTCTGTTGTAATGTAAA
>OU612058.1:47191570-47297490 GCA_914767635.1 Melanostoma mellinum | reverse complement strand
AATAGTTATACTTCTTTCTAGCAAATCAATTTTCGGTATTCAGAAATCGTTTGTCTGTCTGATTTGAATCTCTGTTCGTCATTGTAGTTTTGCAATTAAAATGAATGTTAGTTGTTTATCCTTGTGGTACCCGTGGTGTGATGGATAGCATGTCCGCCTGTTAATCCAGAGGTTCGAGTTCGAATCCCAACAGAGGCAAAAATGTTTTTTCCACGGGTATCGCCTTTCGCGAGGAATTGACAAGTCCTCCGTTAGTATTCATTGCCATGAAAGTCGCTTTCTCGATTAGCCGTTCGGAACCGGCAGAAAATTGTAGGTCCCTTCCATTCCCTCACAAGGCATGGTTGTGAGAAATGCGCTAGGCCCAGGGGCTCCTCGCTCTGTTGCGCCACCCAATATATATATATATATACAGTTGTTTATCCACTTCTAGCAATGCAGCTGATTCGGAAAATGTAGCTCAGATCTTTGATCTTCTTCTTGAGATTAGTTAAGGTACAAAACTTAACCTCACTTACTTGGGGTACCTCATCGGAATATTTATTTTCATTTTACTTTAAAACCAACCTTCAAGAAGTAATTTCGACATTCCAAGTCTACTATGTGCCACCCATTTCAAGATCTTATAAAAACTGTCGTCTTCAAGGGCAATGACTTCATCGATCATATGCATTTTCGAAATTGTCAAGTACTCACGTCTAACTCAGAACTGGTATGAAGACACTTTTAAAAACTATACATAATAATTTTGTCTCAAAAACCTTTCATGTGTTAAGTGAAGCTCAACCTGACGTGAGCCACTGACATGGAACACGATATTAAGGTTTTTTTCTATAGTTCTGAACTGTGCTGTGGACAGCAGGTACTCGAGTGTGAAGAATTTGAAGGAAAATATTTCAGTTTTGCATGTCTTTTCCACTCCTCATGTCCAAAAAAATAAATGACCATGAAATATTTTGAAGGTTACATTCAACTCCACTCATGTGCAGCAACGCCCTTGCAGGTCATGTCGTAAAGATACTCGTAAATGTATCTTCTTAAGGCAACACTCATTCTATGGTTCGAGCATTTATATCAGTTCCGTACGATTACATCTACATGCCACCTAAGTCCAAACGTGTGTAATGTTTCACTGTGCGATTTAATCGCATTAGCAGGTGGACTATTCATTCTTGACACTTCATGGAAGAAGATGTACCTTAACAACCATTCGTACGAGTAACAGTCATCATTTGCATAAACGTCGGTTGGCTATGATATTTGGAAACTACTTCATGCATTTTGTCATAATTTGCAACCTTTGCCAGTTGAGTGGTTTTCTTCTTCTGGACGGAACCATTTTTATACTCATAAAGTTTTATGGTGTCGCAAGTGGAAGTAGAAAACCACACACCATGCGGTGTTTCCTTCCTGTGGAGGTATGGGTATGGGTATCTCTATCTACCAAATAAAGATCTCATATGTTATTGTTCTGAAGAGAATTTTTAATTTTGACTTGTGTGGCAAATGTTGAAATGGCGGTTGTCTATGAAGAAATATTTTCATTTCTTTAACTTTTATATTTGAGAAATGACAATGGTTGAGTTTGGGTCAAGGCTAAGAGTGGAGTGTTTAGAGGAGTAACGTTTAATCCTCTTTGATAAATTATTAACAATTTGTCTATTGACTCAACGCGTGGGTGTTTTGTGGTGTTTCTACACAGAAGACAGTTTTTTTTTAAGAGACTGAACAAACATATCAACATTTTCAATCAGCGCGGCGGGCGTGGCGTACGGCGCATACCCCACTAACGGATCATTAATGTGAATATGTAAAGTGGGTAAATATTGATCATTTCGAAATCACGAAGCTCGAAACATCGACAAAGTGAAGAAGAAGAACGTATCAAAATTTTCAAGAATATTGGGGCTATCATTTTCTTTTGTATTTATTTTATCAAAAAACACAAGATCCAATCGCATCGTCTTATCGGCGACAAGAACCATTAAACATTCTAAAAACATTTCAGAAACACTAAAGTTTTGAACGATTTTTTAGATACTGTTCAAGACAACCTCCTTTTTCGAGATGTAAGCCATTCGAAGGGGATTATTCAACTTCGAACATTGAAAGTTCGTGCGGTTAAAGGGAAAATAAATAAAGAATGAGGCAATTAAGAAACAAGGATGTGCCGTCGATAGGTTGGTTGAACCTTTAAGTATATCAAAATGTGTAACCAATTTGAATGAATGACATTACAAAGTAGGCAGACAGGAATGCCAAAATAGGTGTTCTTAGGTGCAAGTTATCCACCTGAACCTACTAGGTTTACATTTGTAAACTAACGCCGACCGCGCTATTCGATAACAAAGCTCGTTCGACTAACGATTAAAGATTGTAAAAAGGTTGAAAGAAACAAAAAATATAATAAACAGTAATATTCTCATCTACTGTACCTAAATAAGCCAGGTTGGTTCATTGCTTCCCTGGTTATGGGCGATACAGTCGATCGGTTAATTTGTCTCAGTGCTTTATCTCAAGGCTTCTTTACAGTTTGATATGAAATGTATATACTGATATCCCTCCCATATTTAAATAGTGAGAAGCTTGTTTCGGTTTTCATTGTAAGTTTAGGCTTTAACCAATTACCAATTAAATTGAAAAGCTAGCCACAAAGCGGTATAAATATAACAGTGACATGTGCAAGGACGCAAAGAACGGACCCAAGAATAGAGTTAAGGTTAGCTAATTTTGGAAAGCATCTCAAAATTAAGTTTTTGAATGTTCCTTTTGAAATATAATCATCATCAGGACAAGGGCAGGGCAGGGGCATGACAGATCACAACTTTACTTATTGATTGCTCTTTCAGCCTTGGCAGTATAAAAGCATACGCCAAACCTTGCTGCATGCTCTCCAATCGGCAAGTGTGCAATTGTTATTGCAATGGATTAAAAGGCTAAGCGTGACCGAGTCTTTTATATTTATCACAATAGGTTTGTTCGTTGAAGTCCTAGGGTCGCCCTGGGTCACCAAAAAGCGTTTTTTTGAGAAACCCAAAGTCGCCCTAGATGTCAAATTGAGTGTTTTTTGAGCCGTAGGGTTGACCTAGGTTTTCCATAAACTCGCCCTAGCTTTTTGCTGTGGCGAGTTGAGAGCTGTCAAATGGCATATATTTTTTTTTAATGACAGGGATGTTTGGTGATTTGTGGCTTGGTGTTTTTTGAGGACTGGAAAACCCAGGTTTTTTGACAACTCATAGGGTTATCAAGAAAACCTGGGTCAACCCTGTGGAAAGTTCAACGAACAGACCTAATAAAGCTTGGTACGTTGATGATGTGAAACAAAATTTTCCGTTGATCCCCACAACCACGACGAAATCTTGAACGAACACTCAGCGGAAAATATTTGTGTAGAGTTTTATCAGCTGTTAACAAAAAGTGTGACTGTCACTTAGTGTCAATAGTGTCAATAGTGTCAAAACAAACAAATTAATATTTTAATCATAAAATGAGTTTACAAAACTATGAAGAAGAATTTTTTCTTTCAACAAAAATTTGTTCAGCATCTGCACTTTTGAAGATTCTATTGAGAAGGAACAGAAAACTTCCTTCAAGTCGAGTCAAACCATATCTACAGCAAAGGCAGACCAAAGGACGTTTCATGACCGAGTGGCTCTTTTATTTTCACTAATTTTTTCCTGACAAAAAAAAAAAAAAACTAATGAAGCTAGTTTCTCTGTTTCGTCTGAGCTTAGGTTGCTTTTCTTTGTATTCTTCGTATTCAATAAACTCATCTACGTAAATGAAATTCTTTCATTTTGTATTTTACATAAAAAAAGGAACTGTCAAAACGTCGCAAGCATTTATTGTCCCGGGATATAAATGAAGGACGAAAAAGTGTAAGGAATTTCAGAAATTATCTACAATTATTACTTTATTATCCACATATGAAACCTTTTTTGCAGAGCAGCAGCGTGCTGCACAACGTAAAGGACAGTAAAATTTTTCGTTTATGAGTCCGTCCTGTCACATTTGTATGAAAATTTTCGCTAAGCTTAAGGCTACATGTTTGTTGTAAGACTTGATAGACCTTTCTATGTTCGATTTGCACTTCATATGTTTAAATGTATTTCAAAGTTCAATTCGTTACAAAGCCCTTCGCTTAAATTTTAAGACGAATATTTGTCAATTATTCGTCGTCAGCAATATCGTCACGATGGCACTGTACAACAATGATTCCGGGTCAGTGATTTTAATTTGCTTTGGCAATTGGCTATACGCTTAACAGAACTTACTATCCAAGAACTCGATTTCTAGATTATGAAGTGAAATTTCTTAGAATCCTTTTAATTTGAAACTCGACGAAACGAAAATCCGGCACGATAAAGAAACAAACATAAAATGTTAATGATTTAGTCGACCAAGGAATGAGATAGAATACATTTCACATCCTCGGTCTCCTATTTGTACTATGCTTTGGAGCGTGCCCACTGTAGTCTACTAAGATTAATACAAAGGAAGCAGCATGATTATCAAATTCAATGAATAATTGCTTGTAGTATTTCATTTAAATGAAATTTTTGTTTTTCATTCAATTTGATAAACATGCTTAAGCTAAAATGCGTCTGGCATGGAGAAGGCTAAAACCAAACCGTCTTGGACCGATTTTTTTGTAATCAGAATAAATTTTCTGATGTTTTGGCATACCATTTTCTTGGTTATATGTGATAGGAAAAAAGTTATCAGTACTTTAAGTATAAAAATGCATTTTACTAAAATGTTAAAGAGCGTCTGGCAAGCAGTAGACTGAGACCAAATCGTCGGGGACACACTTTTTTGAAATCAGGGTAACTTTTCTTTTTTTTTGGCGTATCACTTTCTTGGTTATATGTAATAGGAAAAAAGTTATTAGTGCTTTCATCTGAAAATGCACTTGAAAATGTTAAAATGCGTCTGGCAAGCAGAAGGCTGAAACCAAATCTTCTGAGACCGAGTTTTTTGTAATTAGGGGAATTTTTCTGATCTTTTGGCGTACCACTTTCTTTGTTAAATGTGATAAGAAAAAAGTTATCAGCTAAATTGAAAAATGCATTTGAAAAATGTTGAAATGCGTCTGGCAAACGGAAGGCTGAAACCAAATCCTTTTGGACACACTTTTTTGTAGTCGGGGGAACTTTTGTGATTTTTTGGCGTACCATTTTCTTGGTTACATGTGATAAGAAAAAAGTTATTAGTACTTTAAGTTGAAAAATCCGTTTAAAAAAATGTTAAAGTGCGTCTGGCAAGCAGTAGACTGAAACCAAACCGTCTAAGACACACTTTTCTCAAATCAGGGTAAATTTTCTTATTTTTTGGCGTACCATTTTCTTGGTTAAATGTAATAGGAAAAAAGTTATTAGTGCTTTAAGCTGAAAAATGCACTTGAAAAGTGTTAAAATGCGTCTGGCAAGCAGTAGGCTGAAACCAAATCGTCTGGGACCGAGTTTTTTGTAATCAGGAGAATTTTTCTGATTTTTTGATGTATCATTTATGTGGTTATCACTTCGACCTCAAAATCTGAAAAATTACCATTTTCGAACGCCCACCCCCGCCTCCGGCTGAAAAAGAAACCTGCCAGACGGTTGAATCTGATATAATGGTGCGTCTATCTACACATACATGTGCATTATTTTTGGTTATCACTCCACTCCAAAAATTTGCTTCCAGCTCTTAGACTATTTGCTTTATTCGATAGTTCCTACGTTCAAAAATATCCTGTTAAAGCGGCACGGTCGTATCTTGAACAACTTTTAAATGGCAGCGTTCTAAAGAGCGACCGCTCGCACATATAAGCCGCGTTTTTCTTGAAACGACATTTTTCAAAATTGCTGACATCATAGCTTGGCGAGAAATTGACCGATCGACTTAAAATTTAAAATGAGTATTCTTGAATATTTTTACTATACAATAACCTAGGATCGTATTTTGTTGAAAATCGTCAATTCGGCATTTAAAAAAGACCACATTGTAATAAAAAAAAAAAAAACTTTTCTCTCATAACTACCCCATTTTGTTAATTTTTGATATTTTTCAAAAATTGTAGGTCATAGCATGGCAACACAACTGTAAAAAAAACAGCAATAGAGCTACAAAAAACATCAACCTAACACGAACTAACACGAGTCTCTTGAGGTTTAAGAAAAGGCCGTGTTAGTTTGTTTAACACGATCTTTTTGAGTAATTTTAAAAGGAAAAGACAAATTGGGTGGCTCTAGTTGGTGCGTTAAAAATGAAACCATCCCTCATTTTCCATGAAAAGGTAATTTTGCTTCTTATTGGTCGATCTGAAACGAGCTTGTTGAAGTCATTGAGTTAAAAGCTTTATGTTTTGGCTATTGTAGGCCGTGATGGTTCGAACCAACACAACTTACATGATATATTTTTTCCTTTAAAAGAATCGGAAATCGATTTTAACATTGAACCCAAGCCGCTTAAAATGTCAATAAAAAAAAAGTATACCTAATATATTTTATAAATTTTTTTTTATCAAACTTCATACTTAAACAATAACAAACAAGTTTTTAAGAAACCAAACACAGGAGCTCTCATTTGTACTTCAAATTTGCACTTTCGTCAAGCAGTCTCAATATATATAGTTTAAAAATAGTGTGTTAAAAAAAATTTTAAATTAAATACTAAAAACAAAGTTAAGAATCCATCAATAGATTTTTTTGCAATTTTAAAACCAACTCTTCAAAACTGTAAATTCAAAAAATTAAAATCAGTTTCTGAAAAAATTTTGACAATGGTCAAAGTCAGGCAAGCTACAAACTAGAAAAACATACTTTTTTCGAACAGGCCATACAAATGGGCAGCTTGCACTTAGCACACAAATGAACCGTCTTCGATTTTTTATTTGCCAGACACAAATAGCACCTTTTCTTTTGTTTCTTTCTTCATCTTGTCCATTGTCTGACTATTCAGAAGACAATTCTAAGCCTGAATTGTGATCATTTCAATACCAAATCGTCGTCACTGCCGGCAGAAAAATAATTTTTCCGAAAAATTGCTAGAATTTAGATCAATTTCCTTTTCTTCGTTGTTAAATTCCATAAACAGCTGTTGCTCCAACATGTTTTCGGGATATGCAGAAAAACTTCTTTGATTTGCAATTATAATCAGCTGAAACATTACAATAAACTGTAATATTAAATAAAATAAATACCCGAAAAAAAGTAAAGTAAATAAAGTTGTGGGTCCAGCGGACCCATGTACACGCCAATACACACCTAAGGAGAAGCGAGCTAAATTAGTCCTTCTCACTGCACATACATTGGCTTACTGTAGAACTAAGAAGGTACTGAGAAGTTGAGAGAGCTGCGGTGACTGTACCGGTTTCTATAGACATTTATAGATTGTGTGTGGGTCCACTGGACCCACGACTTTAGTAAAGGGTTAAACATATTAAGCGTTTGATTGCAAATGCTTTTCGATTGTCCCGTTTAAAAGGAATTATGCCGACATTAGCAGCTTTAATGATCAAGTTGGTCTTCCATGCTTCGGAAAGGACCGAAGTGTGAGAGGAATCAAGGGATTAGTTCGAGATAGACCCATTTCTTCGAAAAACTGACGTGATCAAAGTTCGTTCCCTCTGTCTACGTTCGAGTGATGACAAAATTTTTACTAGTTTGGTTATCGATTCTAAAATTGTTCTCTACGACTCATCATTGAAGGGTGACTAAGTATGTCGATCAGTATACGCTCTTGCAACAACCCATTACTATTCTTAACCAAATGAAATGGAAATGGCTTATATGGATACCTGAAAATGTTCTGTTCCTTTCACTTTTGCTTATAGCTTAGCACCACGAAAAGTTTGAAGCCCGAAAACGAATGTGGTATGTATTCCACTTATGGTGGAACGCCATAAGTTGATTGTTGAAAGTAGTACTTTCTTGCATCTCAATCACTTAAGTGGTATTGAGTAAGCTCAAATACACGTCTGATCTATTTTCATTTGTCGAATCTGCTGTTTATTGATTGCAGTGCCAAAGCTTACTATTGCTAAAGCATAAATCATTGTGAGCAGAAAGAAGCCTTAGGGAAAGTAGTTGCTTGCGTTAAGTCATTCTCAAAATCAAAGCCGACAAGCTATACGCTCTTTCGGATAATAATTCTCTGTGTGCTAAATTCTAAAGAACATTAACTCTTTAAACCCTCGCTTTCAAAGTCCACCGCTCCCGAATTGCAATAACACATCAATCGATTTGGACAAATCACGGATAGCGCTGCTCATTAAACTCAAGGCGTCAATAGAAAATTGGCACTTCATTTGTGGGAGTTCATAATTTTCCGACAATTTGCAGTGCATTATTGTTTGTTTCCCTCAAATAAACCCACAGTCGAATTATTGCTCCCACAGCAGCTACCACACAGCGGAAGCCACTAGAATCGCACCTTATGCCACTTAAAGTCAAAATATAAGAAAAAAAAGAAGAAAAAACTCATAATACACCTGTGGTTATGTAAATAACAATAAAAGAGCCATAATGAGAACAATAAAAGTCACAAAGTCTCTACGAGACCGGTCGGTGTCTCCGTCTCCTTTGGGCTAAAGCTATAAGCCAACCAAAAACACTATCACAAGGACCCACACACGTACACAGACACAACTTTTCAATTTATCATGCGGCACAATCTAAATGCTTATGCTGGCTTTCGAGGCATTTCTTATGAGTTTTGATTAATTACCTCATCGCTGCATCATCTGCATAATGCCGTGTGAAAATGCATCGTCGTTGTATTCCACCTCTGCTCTGGCGGCCTGTGTGTGGACTGATGCCAAAAAGCCAGCAAAACATAACAAACACAGAATTCTGCACATCTGAAACTAAGGTGTGCATTAAAATTCCTCCCATTGTTGAACACGCCATGAAAACACACCGCACAACCATCATCTTCATCCGCCGCCAAGTCGAACTCCCCCAAAAACCAACAACAATGTTGAGTATACTTATGGTTAGATTGAGCGAACGAATATAGAAAAATGCATTCACTCGTTTGAGATGTAATCACAAGAAAATACAAACAAAATCCACAATTGGAGTTGCACAACCAATTCAGCGATTGCACCTCTGAGTGACGTCCTACCAACAGTTGCCAACATCATTGCCGTCGCGGCCTTAACTCTTCTTCTTCTTCTTATTCTTCGCCTTCTTCTGCTGTGTTGTCTCCATTCCACGTCGTCGTCTTCTGAATAAAAATTCATCTTGCGCGATATTTTCAAACTTGCTGCATAGTTGCGATGCGATTTGATGTGGAGCCTTATCTTGATCCGAAGTGGCTCTTCTCTTCTTCATTGCAGAGTGCAACATTCTTCCCTAGACGAATTACAAAGATCTTTAGTCGGTGGGTCGGTGGGTCGGCGTGTCTTCTTCATTGATATGGGTGAATGGGTTATCTTGGAAAATCGTTTAGTAGTGGCTTTTCGGTAGCAGTGTTTGTTGAGGTATTTAGGAAAGGACCTTTCTCTTTTTTAGACAAAAATATTTGCGAGCTCCCCGCGCCCTGGCCTTTCAACACTTTGCGAGGCTTCATTTGATTGTCTATTACGTTTACGTCTTCAAAATAATTGAGGGCCATCTTTCAAGAAAAAGGCTGTCAATGCATTGCTCAATTCTTGTATTTCTCTCATACCCGAGTATTTAGAAAGAGCTAATAGCAATATTATCTTTTCATGTACCACATTTGTCAAGGACAAAGCAACGTTTGATTGATGGGTGCAATATGCTAAATCGATTTTAAATATATTCATATTTTTTTTGCTTAGACTTGTTGTAGCGTTTGCAAATGCTTATCGATTGTCCTACTTAACAGGAAGTATGTTGACACTTGGAGCTTTAATTATCATGTTGGCCTTCCAAGTTGTTTTTCTCATTCAGGTCTTGAGTAAGTAAAGCAAGATGAAGTAACTTGTCTGTGGTCAAAGTAATCGGATCTTTCATGAGGTATAAAAAGTAACAATAAAAGCGTCTAAGCTGCACCTTTTCGGGGCAAAGTAGTCACAGGAAGTGTTTTTAGCATATTTTTTTTTTTAAAGTTTTCTGACGAACATGGTGCTGTAGGTAACAAGTAGGAAAGAACTCAATTAATTAAGATGCCAACATTGCAACGTAAGAAAAACAAATTTTAACTGGAATTATTCTACAGGCCTATAAGCTCGAGAAAATTTGGTTTTAAAAAAGTAAAAAATGCATCCTAATAGAAAATTTTGAAGTTTTAATTTTATTGGCACTTTGGGAAGAAGCTATGACAGCACCATATTGAAGCAAGGCACTGTGACAGCCAAAAAGCGATATTTTGAAGAAAACTGCGGTTTTAAATTCTGCATGGTGGTGAACAATTTGAAGTTATAGTTCTATAAACTTTGAATAGCATTATTACTGTTCGACAGCCAAAAAGCGACATGATTCAGGCTCAACTACAGGCAAAAAGTGATATGATGTAAATCAACGAATAGTTAAAAGCCTCTCTTACGAAGTGCTGAAGTTTTAATTCTATTGGTGCCTTGGGAAAAAGTTGTGGTAGTAAAATTTCTATGCCACAGTCAAATCGCAACATGATGAAGTAAGGCAATCCGACAGCCAAAAAGCCAATTGATAGAGTTAGCTGTTATTTTAGGTTCTGTATAAATAAATGAATAGGGTGGCGCAACAGAGCGAGGAGCCCCTGGGCCTAGCGCATTTCTCACAACCATGACTTGTGAGGAAATGGAAGGGACCTACAATTTTCTGCCGGTTCCGAACGGCTAATCGAGAAAGCGCTTTTCATGGCAATGAATACGAACGGAGGACTTGCCAATTCCTCGCGAAAGGCGATACCCGTGGAAAAAACATTTTTGCCTCTGTTGGGATTTGAACTCGAACCTTTGGATTAACAGGCGGACATGCTATCCCTCACACCACGGGTACCACTGCATGGTAGGTTCTGTATGGTGGTGAATAATTTTAAGTTATACTTCTTTGGGTATCATCTTTACGAAACAAAAGCCCACCAACAGCCAAAAAGCGACATGATATAGGGACAACGACAGCCAAAAAGAGACATGATTTAAGCACACCCACAGTTAAAAGCCTTCCTTTTGAAGTGTTTAACTTGTAATTCTGTTGGCGGGCTAGAAGTAATGAGAGTTAGTTTTTTGGGCGATAGACAAAACGCAGCATGGTGAAGTAAGGCACTGTAACAGCCAAAATGTGACAGAAAAAATTTAGCTGCGACCCTAGATTTTGTATGGTGGTGATGAACGATTTAAAGTTTTTCTTGTTTAAGCGTGCTAGGAAGAATCAAGAAGTGTATCATCTTTACGATGCGCGAGACCACTAATAGCCAAAAAGCGACATAGTTCAGGCAACGACAGCCAAAAAGTAACATGATGAGGCCAGACTGGCAGCCAATAGGTGACAATTAGCATCCTGAACTGCATTCATATGCGTTTCAAAAGTTAGATAGCCATATGCCGAGGCACTTAACCATTAGAAAGTCAATAATATTGCAGGCCTAAGATCATCAGATTTCACTAAATTGTTTTATCGCATTCTTTGAAACCTGAACTGACCAGGTTATCAACACAATGATCTAAGATTTCTGGCAGTTGATTATTAACTTGAGGAATCAAACTGTTGTAGAATCTTATCGAAATACCGCTGCAAAAGAGTTCTTATGTGGAAATAAGAAAAAAATTGTCATTGGAATCTAACCTTCGTTCATCAAATAAACCGAGTTCTCTGAGTAGTCTTTCCTTTCGCCCTCGTATAGCCCTGCGTTTACTCTTTGGCTTCACATATTTTACAGATGAGACCGAAGGTCACTTTCAAAATTTTTTCTTCGATGAAATCCACGTTTTGTCCTTTACATAAAAGAAGAGAAACTTGTTGCCTTCGCATTTCGCATTTGGTATTTACTCTGATGTTTTTTTTGTGTGCTAGTAACCAATGCAGACGAAAACTATTGTAAGGTTCTATCCAAATAATCTATAATCTCTGTGCCTGTTTGATTATAACACATACTTAAGCTTACCCGCATAAGCCGTCAAATTCGATCTTGTCGCTTTCGTTTAAATACTCCTAAAGGTATTTTTTACATAACGGTGACATGATAGTTTGCCCCCTGATTGAAAGCCTTCTTCGGCATCAAACACATCGGTGAGTTCTTCAATGACTTTCACGAACAAGCCTGAGTTTTGAAAGTCATCCAGCTAAGTCGATTGGCGTAATAGTAAGCGAGTCTTTCTGTTACAAAGGAGATTCAAGGTTTGAATTTCAGAAACGTTAAGGATACAAAATGTTCTGTCAGCTTCTCTAATAGTAGTTTGATGCCATGAAAAGGGCATTCTCTATTAACTTTCACACCGAAAAACGGGGAAGCTTGCTACGATTGCTGCTGGTAGTTCAATGGAATTCATTTCATTCTTCATTTTTAAATGAGAAGTAAACGTAAAAGACGTTGTGTTTTCACCCAAGCGCGTACCGCTCTATCATGTGCAAAGCGAATATAGTGTTAGACGTCTATAAAAATTTTTTATTATCGAACTAGCTGAACCGCCCAGCGTATAGCTTTGGACCTACGGTAATCAAATTGAGCAAATTAAGTTAAGTAAAGTAAAGAATGGTGATGAAATATAGTCTGTGTTACTCAGGAGCAATGAAGTACTCTAACGGTGAAAGACTTTTTAGGATGGGTTCAGTTTTTTTTAAAATTCCGATGACTTTTGCCTTACCCGTTTCCGTTTCAACAGGAATATGGAAAGGATCTATAGTCTATGTCGTTTTTCAAGTTCTAGACCATTTTTGGTCCAAATATTATTAAAACCGGTTTAGTAGTTTTGAGCCTTTTTAATACAAACACTAAGTTCTCGTTTCCGTTCCCGTTCCCGTGGAAATATGGGAATGAATAGCATTCTAACGACGAAAGAATTTTGAAATCGGTCATCTAAATTCTAGGTTAAAATATACACATAAACCTTTTTCTTGGATCACACTATCTATTTACAAAAAAAAAAAAAAACAAAAACAACAACATCAACATCAGTTGCGTAGTTTTGAAAACCTCCAAACATACAGACAGACAGCGGGAAGCGACTTTGTTCTATACTATGTAAGGTTAAGGAACCCAACCCACATGCAAACCGAAATGGGCCAGATTACCGCCTGATGTTTGGCAAGACATGGGGTCTTTCACCAAAAAGGGTCCTTTGCATCTATACGGCTATGATAAGACCAATCATCTCCTATGCGTCAGTTGTTTGGTAGAATAAGCTCGCTCGTAAATTCGTTATTGCCTTGTTTGCCAAACTTCAAAGAACAGTTTGTCTTGGTGTTACTGGGGCCTTCCCCAGCACACCGGGAGCTGCTCTCGACGCACTGTTGAGTCTTCCTCCCCTTGATACCTACATCATGGGATGTACTCTCAAGACCATTTCTCGTTTAAAGCTATGTGATCTCTGGCACAATTCGCACTGGAGCTTTGAGGAACTCACAAGCAGCATATCTTTTGACTCACGTCTAATGGATATGCCGTCTGACACGATGATCCCAAGGCTCAGCCTGCGTCAAAAATACTCAGTCAACTTTCCCTCCGTTCAGGACTGGTTCGCTCCAGAATATGAGCATGGAAAGAACTGTTATCGTATCTTCATAGATGGCTCCAAAACCGACGAGGATTGTGATGCTGGTGCCTTTGTGGAGAACGACGACATACAACTGCACACATCTTTTCCAAGCGCTTCAGGGCTTCAATCAACGATTGGATCTGTAGAGCACAACCGTAGATGGCATGCCTCCATTGGATGCAGACAAACCAAGCGTATGCTCCCCAACGTTAGTAAGAAGACTGCAACATTTTTGCTAGCTCGTAGCAGAAAAGACTGTAGAAAGCTTATTGGCGTTGCCAGCGGGCACTTCTCTTTTGCCAAGCATTTAAATGTGGTAGGCTTAAGTGATACCACACTCTGTGAATCTTGTGGAAAAGATGAGGACACCGCAGAGCACTTCCTCTGTGAATGTCCTGCTTTTTCTCGCATGAGGTTACAGATACTCGGCGCAGACATGGTGAGAGCTGGTAACTTAGGCTCCTTATCATGGCAGCGTCTTTTGGCTTTTCTCCGAACATCTGGAAAGCTATAACAAATAGAAGGTTGCTATCTGGTAGTACAATGGACCGGTATTTAGGTCTGAGTGCTCCAGCTGGTTTTTTAAAAACCTCCAACAAAAAAATAAACCGCCTGATGTGGATGAACCTTTACCGCTCAGCGACCGTTCGACTTTTTACTTTCTTACTATTTGCCTTCTCCCGCGAGATACGGGATCTCGTCAAATGAAACTTTGCTATCAGCGAAAGATGCACTGTTGTTGGTCAAACACATTTTTGACAAACTACTTATTTAAGCCCATTTTTATTGCAGTATATAATATCAGGTCTCCAAATTGCAGTATATAATATCAGGTCTCCAAACTTCATGATGAAGGTGTTTAAAAAAAGCAAGAAATTAATTAAAAAGTAATTTCATTATGAAGAGCATTGAAACGGCTTCGTTTTCTTAGGTGCGTTTACCGATTTCAAAGAAGATGTGCATTTCTTTTTTTTTTAACCCATTCATATTCATAATCTCGAATACCAAAGACCTTCACAGAGAAGATGCAAAGATCGAATGCATTTAAACAGATTAGACAGTTTACAACACCTTTTGTCCATTGGGCACAATTAAGTCCAAAAATGACTGACAAATCAATAAAGAGAAAGGGTATCAGTTTCATCAATGTGAAATAAAATGACAACACGACGGCGACTGTGAAGAACTCCCATGGAAGGTCACTCACCATCTCAACAACAAAAGACAGATCCAGATGATTGTTTTGTTATGCAAAACTATGAGCATCTTAATACTAAGCCCGCATATTACTAAACGAAAACAATGGACAAAGATGCTGCGAAATAGTTTTTAAGACAATCGTCTGCAATTAAGTCAGACCCAACGGTCATTTGTCCGTTTGTTTGTAGCAAGTGTTTTGAGTCATTCATCAAAACAAAATAGACACGAGATACTCGGCTTCGTTCGTTTGTTAATTGATCTGTCCAATTACAAAGTCGGTTAGGCAAGAGACACTCTTAGCACATGCTTCTGTATTTCTTTTTTTTTTTTTTTGATGGGAGAGGCCAAGCCTGTAAAAATCGTTAACCTAATCAACTGGCATTTAAAAAGTAAATAGTTAGTTTAAACGGTTATCGTTTAAGACTGGTATGGTGGTGTCCTCTTCTTGTGTTGATGATCCCGTACATAACTGTTGGTGTTGTTTACGTTTGATTTGAGCAATAGAAGTTAACGTCGAATACTCGTAAGTCGGGTTCGGTATGATATCCCGGTTATTATTTTATAATCATGTTTTTGAGAATCCCAATTTGTTATTTTCTTTTCCCTTTTTAATAACCGCACCAAAAGCATTTTGATCTTGAAACTTTCCGCTTACCCTGCTTCTTCAGTAAATGTGTGTGTGTATTGACCTGCTTTTTCTTTTTGTTGGTGACGATATTATCGGGGACCCTCTTTGGTAGGGAGAAATTTATTTTTATGAATGTTTTTGACCGGTACAAATCATAAATGAAATTCAAAAGTAAAAAGCGTTAGGCCTAAAAACTACACAAGTCATTTTTTTATTAAACTACACTGTTCAGTTTTTGTTGAAAAAAAGAAAGAAAAGACGGGTAAAAAAAAAAGATGTGTGTGCTTGTGCGCCATTGGTGTAATAATTGGAATAGATAATAAATGAAATAAATAGGGTGGCGCAACAGAGCTCTGCAAAGCGAAAAGCCTCGAGGCCTAACGCATTTCTCACAACCATTTCTTTTGTGAGGGAACGGTGGGGACCTGAAATTGTCTGCCGATTCCGAACAGCTAATCGAGAAAGCGCTTTCATTGCAATGAATAACTATCGCATGACTTGCTATTTCCTCGCGAAAGGTGGGAAGTAGTGGATGATGTCAGTCATTTTTCAAAAAATTTCAAAAAAGCACGTTTTTGAAAAAACTGCACTCTGTAACCAACCATATTGAATTTTATTTTTATAAACAAATGTCTATCTTTAAACTTTCATATTGCCACATCAAACTTCAACACCTCAACGAAAAATTAGCAAAGGCAAAAGCTGAAATCAATGCGACGTGGAAAGGATGTTTTTCAAATGGAGCAATTGCTCATAGCAGTAAATATAGAGTCTTGAAAGCAGTTGCTGAATCAGTTTTGTTCTATGGGGCACAGGTGTGGGGATATAAGGAACATGAAGCAGTAGAGAAGCTCCCACGGTTCTATATAAAACGAATTTTCCATGCGCCAAATTGTCTGTTGATGATCGAAACAGAACTTTCACCTTTGTTTATAAAAACATTAAAGTTGCAGATAGACAACATGCTGAAGGTAATGAAAATGGCGGATACAAGGCTTCCAAATATAGCGGCGTTAAAAGCGGTGGAAAACATGTCAAGCTGGTAGAGAAAGGATCTGGCGCTTCAATGCAAGATGGAGGTAGATCTTAGCATTGGAAATGTAGATAACTGGGGTTCAATCTTATATCAACTGGTGGAGAAAGTTGATGAACTGAAGCTACTGGAGTACAGAGATGAAGCAAAAGCTTCGGTACATAGAGCAGTGTACAGTCGCTTGCACCACAATTTGATAGGAAAAAACTATTTCCATGATAAAAACAGTGTTCAAGATATATCAATGACGATGAGGTTGAGCGGTGAAATTATAAACCTGAATTACATACCACATAGGGAAGATCTACCATGTCAGTGTGATCTATGCAACAGGAGAGAACGAGAAAATGTCTCATTTCATTGGGAAATGTCCAATACTAAGTGAAGTGAGGCGTCAGGTATTCGGAAAAAACTACCTTCCGGACGAAGAAAGTATAACGGAGTTAGACGAGCAGAATGTGGAAAAACTTTTCAATTTTGACAAAAATGCGCTATCTTAAAAGAATAAAATAAGGAGTGGGAACTTCTGATGTAACTTGCTTATCTTAATTTTTAATTGATCTACGGCGATCATGAATAACAGCATAATGCCATGCATTTATGTTTTTGTATTATTTTAAAGTGGTAAAACATTAATTTGAATAAATAAATTAAGACTATCTAAATCTAAAAAAAAGTAGAGTTTTGGGCGTAGCTCAATAAAGAAAATTAACTCTTTTCTACAATTCACATTAACTTCCCACAAAAAAAATTTACTAATAGAAACATAAAAAATCAATTCATTCATTCTTAAAAAGGCAATCAAATTATAAGTGCTTTCTTTGTTCAATCAAACTAGTGGCAATAAGCAAAGTATCAAAGTTTGTTTTCCAGGAGTTCCTCCTGGCCCCATAAAAATAGAGAACTATCTTACCCTTATTATGACAATTCAAAATTTATATGATAAGAACAAGAACATGAACAATTTTGGTAAGGTTCGGTTGAATAGTTTCGGAGATTTTATGCAAAAGCCACCCAAAATTCCGAGAAAAAGTGAGTTAAAATTTGTCTTTAACGAAAAATCGTGATATTAGTGGACTAGCCAGGAAGCTATGTAAAAGTCACTCAAAAGTACATCCAGTCTGCTCGGATCCTTATAAAATTTGAGTATAAATACTCAATTTGTATAATGAAAAATACGATAAAAAAGAAATTTCCTTAATGAAATTTCTACGAATCAAGATCCCTTAGACTATTTTGAGCTTTTATGAAGACATGTCTTTGTTATTAAGATCACTTGGATCGCAGAAAAAAAGCAGACCAAAACATGTCTTATCATCAGGGAAAGGCTAGTGCAGAGAAGATGTGGACCGGTCTTCTTACAGGCTGCTTGGCTAATCAAGAAGATGTGGATATTTGACGAAGATCTCACGTTTTCTCTGAGCCATGAAAGAACGTCTTTAATAGCCAGGATTTCCTCTTGGATCAGACTTCTTTAGCATAGGAGACGGAACGGTTACCTATTATTTAGTTCTTTTGAATACACGCCGTAAGCTCGGTTTTTGAACTCTGCTTTGAACGTTACAACGCGCGCTAAGCCGGTTGTGTTTTTATATCTGCACAATTGTATTTTTGCGTTGAAGACTCTTATACGGATCTTGAATTCTCTAGTTTGATCAAGCTTTGTTACTCTTGTAGTGATGTGAACTAACCTCATCTCAGTTACTGTTCATTTAGACTTTCATAGATTGTTTAACATTCCCACCCGGATGTTAGAGGGTTTAGCATAGAGGTATCAGTCTCACTTGGTTCCGATTTTGGGCGGCTTATTTGCCATTTCTTCACATTTATGTCACGGAATATTTAGGTAAAGATGTTCGTTGCGCTTAGGAGTCTTAATTTACAAAGACAGCTTTACCAAATTTGATTTGGTGACTATGAATAAAATTGCTTTTAATGTCGCCTGGTTGGCTATGAAAACGTCAATGTTTTTGCTGACCAGCTCGTGCGTAAGGAGACGATTTACGGTTTCACAGACACAGACTGTTAGTACTTCTGCACTCCCTTGCCGGAATGTCTGATGAGGCCACTGGGTTCATCGCTGAGGATAAATCGACCTCAGTTGGGATCATCATAAAACTAATCGTCATTCAAGTTTCTACCTCGTTTCGTTTCGCAGTATCGCATTTTGTCGAGCTATAGCTCACGGATAGTTTGAATGAAAATGGCCCCAAGTTCTTGAACATCTTCCGGATTGTTGAAAAAACATCAATCCATTATGATTCTCCACAGAAAAAAAGTCAAAAGTGGTTAAATCGCATCCCCGAGGAGGACAATTGCCATACCCCAGACGGTCAAAGTATATGCTGTCATCAAACAAGGAAAGAGAACATCAGAGAATTGGACAAATCACAATAGATAGACATAACTTTGAGACAGTACAAGACTTCGTCTGCTTAAAATCTGCTATATACAAAGAAAATAACATCAGTGCGGAGATCAATCGGAGGATTTCCTTTGCTAACGAGCGAATGAAGATCAACACTCTGGCACGACGGGCTTTAGAAAGCTCATCACAGGGAAATCGCGGAATGGGAAGACCTCGTCTTAGGTCAACTGGAGGAAGACCACGACCGAAAAACTAGAGAGAACTCACCAAGATAGAAAAAGTTGGCAAAAGATGTTGGCTGATGCCAAGGATCACCAAAAATGCTGTAAAATAATGTAATGCCCACCTAAGTAAGAAAGACGGCTCATAACCGGATGTGGGAATTTGGTGCTCAAAAGATCGACCGGTGCATGGGCTTTAAACTGTTGCACGCCATCCTCCATCTACTAGTAGAAAGTCGCACAATTGTCATATGTCTGCTGACATACATGGCTCTGTAGCATCCATCGCCGAACGAAAAGTTGATCCTAGCCTCATTTTCAAAAGAATATACTCCAATGATCAGTTCTCATCCCACATTCTCATCTGTACGCCGCACGAACATATAGGGACGGTGAGTGGTGAGCACTAGTATTACAGTTACACGAACTTTTCCATTAGCTCGGTGGATGCTTTCTTTCGGCCAAAGCTTCTTTTCAAAAACGCACTGATAAGACTACATACCACTTAGCTTTAGAAATCAGTTATCTATTTTTCAACGTTGTTAAAGGGTAAATCTAATCATTTCATTAAGCGCATCTTTGACTTTCTGTCCCAAGATTTTCAGCGGGAAAGAGTGTCAAAACAACCGACCAAGCCTAAACAAACCATTGGGTAAGATGACCCACCCATTATAAGATATTTTGTACCGACTGAAAAAAAAAAACACAAGTAGGTACCTACCATCCAAATTAGCTTTCCAAACAACATTGCTTGCATTTTGGTTTGCTACTCTATCACCACTTTTTTAGGTCAGTAACTACTCTAAGTGTGGTCTTTACAATGCCATCAATAAACTTCATGTTTTGATTCCCTAAACCCACCACAAGAAACCCCATTAATGAATAATAGTGATTCAATCAATCAACACTTTTCGTAGAATTTAATAAGCAACCTAGGCATGGAGCTTCTCAAAACAAATTTTACAGATTTATGTCTGAAATTAGTGGCCACTTACTGACCATAATCGGTGCGTTTACATAAGAGTGGTCAAGTAACAAATAAAAGAGGTAGGACATTCATTTGACTGATGGTTTTTAATTTTTTTTCATTGAGTATGAGCTTTTTGTATATTATTCTGTTGGCTTCGTTCCTATTGAGTTCAGCACTACTTCAGCACTTCCTGTGCCAAATGACCATTAAACCCTTTTCCTTATATAGACCCCCCCCCCCCCCCCAACCGTCTTAAGTTCCACCTTTACAATTGATAACCTCCAATTCACTCTTGAGATTCCCACTTATTCTTGCATCTTGTTAGCTAAAACAAAGACCTAGTCACCTCTCGTGTCCAATGCCTCCAAGGCACGAAGAGCTAAGATTGCATTTTAAATCGATTAACGACGCTCTTGTAACTCGATTTTATTTTTCAATTTTTCTTTTCAGTTCTAATACTTGCAGCTTGCACTACAGTAACAATCGGACAATTCAACCATAAAAAGCCATGGCCAACGTACAGCCTACAAAATATGCCACAGACGGGATTTACATGCCACGACAAGATTCTCGGCGGCTACTATGCAGATCCAGAGGCCCAATGTCAGATGTTTCATGTTTGCGTTAAAGTCGCCGGAGTCGGGGTAAGTCATTGATGCATCGATTGATGTTAAAACTAACTTATTGCCAGAGCATGATCACAGCATGCATATTGGGATTACAAGCAGAGAGGAGTCAAGACCGTAAATTCAATGAACCAGTCTAATAGATCTTCGGATATATTGTGGAATTCCAATCAAGAACGTGAATTGCCATGATGCAGCAGCACCTCTTGTTAGTTACAGTGAGATGCAACTGCGCTTGGTTTTATTTGAATTTTGTTATTTTTATGCAACAAACACAAGATATGCGATATGACTTCATCCATATTCTCATGCTAATAATTTTTTAAATGGCAAACGAGCTGTTCGTGACTGAACATCTGCAGTTGAGATATGCTGCAAGAGACCCAGAGACTGTGGTGACCTTTACACGAGACGATAGTTCATGTATGAATGTGGAGATGGTGTGGGGTTATACTTTCGCTTTAACTGGCATAATACGGCTTGTCTATTTGATCTTGTTGCAGCCCGAAGGTGAAGTTGTATCGAATTTTAATGTTGGATCTTAACTCAATATCTTGAAAGAAAAAAAGAAGAATTTAACGTAGTAGAAGTCAGTTAGAGGCCATTGCGCTATGCGCTGCCTCCCATGCGCCGTCGCGTCGGTTAGGGACTGTCACATAAGTACTGGATAATAGTTTGAAAAAGTTTAGGCTAAATATTGAAACTTGGTTCCACAGGCGGCTTTAACTCAAAATGGTTATTTCTCGCGATATTTTCGATACATTTTTCAAGGAATTCTCTATTAAGCAAAGGATTGAGCTAGGAAATGTTTATAAGATGGTTCATTTCTGTGATAGGAAAAAAGTTTCAAGTACTGAAAAATGAAAGCACATTTATTGGATAATCTTTTTCTTACTCGTCCTCCATCCCCTAGTATCCTGCCATTGTGTGAGGCTGTTAACTTCTTAAGAATTATGAAAACTCAAAGCTATCGTATGAAGGTTCTAAGGGTAAGACTCAGTGTTCTTGGGAAAGCCGCAAGGCGACACACATAATAAGGTTTTGCAAAGAATCTAAAAATTAGTTTGGCACCACTTAACTGAACACAATTGAGTCCATTTATTGATTATTAAGAGACTAGCTTAAGACTTAAGGCTTTTAAATGAAAATGACGATCGAATCTTCAAATAATAGTGAAATGGTTTCGGTTCGATCGTTGCACTTATGTTTCAAAACCTATTCGACACTTTTCAATTTACTTATTTATAGAAGAACAAATGAAGTCGACTGTGTCGCACCAGCTTGCATTTATATGTGCTATGTGCTTAAAAGTTGCAATATTTAAAATGATTGAGCAGGTACAACCTACAAGGTTTTGAAAGCCTTGTTGCAGTTCAGGGTTGCCAGCTAGTCTTAAACTATAAAGCAACAAAATAATTATTATATCATATCAAAATCATATCATAATATATTATATCAACAAAAACTTTACGGAAATTGCTCGACGATTATTCATTTTCACTTTTTGTTATTTATTTTTAAACGAATGCCTACCTATTCCACTTTTGAGAACCCTGAGCGAAGCCTCCTGCACAAAAAATGTAGTAGCAGGATTTTAAATAAAAAAAAAAATATGAGAAAATTAAGTTTAAACTAAAAAAATTTTAACAAATTTTCCAAAAACATAATTAAATAGCACGCAACATTCAATTGGCTTCCTGAGACTAAAAAGAAAGCCATTTATCTGAAAGTTAGAAAAAAAAAAAAAAAAAAAAAAAACATGAGGTGAACTTAGACTCCGACGGGTGTGAAACAAAGTTCCTTCCCAAAAATTAACTGAAAAGAGTCCTCCAGAACTAGTAATTGAATATGAGCAACACTTTTTTATCAAAGGGTCCGTCAAAAAACTTCTTTTTTTTTGGAAATGCTTTAAAAAAACTACTGAATATTTTCTCAATTTTTTTTCTTTTTCGAAAGTACAATTGTACAATCCTTCCGGTTAATAATGGAAAATAATTTCATACAAATGGCTGCCTCGGCTGGCCATGCAATAGCCTACACGATCGGTCCAATTTTTAAGAACATTATCGATTGTGTGCAGCTGTATTTTACAAATGGCTTCACGAATATTGTCCTTTTAAGCGTCAATTGTATTTAACTTGTTGGCGTAACACTTATCTTTTACGGCAACCCAAAAATAATAGTCCAACGGTGTCAAATCACAGCTCCGAGGTGGCCAAACGACATCAGCTCTGCGGCTAATAATGCGATCTTCAAAAACAGGGCGCAAACCATTGAGTGTAGCTTCGGCTGTGTGGCACGTAGAGCCGTCCTGTTGAAACCCAATATTGCCAATATCCTCCTCTTAAATGTTTGTGAACAAAAATTCGTTCAACATGGCCCTAACGATCGCCGTTGACTGTAACGGCCACTCCTTGCCCATTTTCGAAGAAAAATGGCCCAATTATGCCTCTGGACCTAAATCCGCACCAAACAGTGACTCGTTTTGGGTCTACATATCGGCTTTTGAATGTATGCGTGCGGGTTTTCTGTGCCCCAAATGTGAGCATGTTGCTTGTTTACATACCCGCCAAGCGCCAAGATCCGTACTCAATTTTCGCACACTTTATGCAACATTATCACGATTTTCAAAGCAATGTCGCAATATTTCCCAGTGTTGTTCAAACAAACAAACAACCATATTCGTTCAGCGGAAGGATAAAACTAGTTATCTTTCAAATCAGACATGAGCTAAGTGTTACCATTCACGAAATAAACAGAAGTTGAGAAAAAAAAAAAAACGTTAGATGGCAGACCCTTTACAATATGACAAGAAAAGAAAACAGACGAGCTGATATTTTTAAGTCTCAAACTCACATTAAACACGATTTTGAATTTTTGTATACTAGGCTTACGGGGCAACTCTTTATTTAACAAAATGTAAAAATAAATAAATAGGGTGGCACAACGGAGCGAGGAGCCCCTGGGCCTAGCGCATTTCTCACAACCATGCCTTGTGAGGGAATGGAAGGGTTCTATAATTTTTTGCATTTCCAAACGGCTAATCGAGAAAGCGCTTTTCATGGCAATGAATACTAACGGAAGACTTGCCAATTCCTCGCGAAAGGCGATACCCGTGGAAAAAATATCGTCTATCGTCTATCGTCTATCGTCTATCGTCTATCGTCTATCGTCTATCGTCTATCGTCTATCGTCTATCGTCTATCGTCTATCGTCTATCGTCTATCGTCTATCGTCTAACGTCTAACGTCTATCGTCTATCGTCTATCGTCTATTGTCTATCGTCTATCGTCTATCGTCTATCGTCTATTGTCTATCGTCTATCGTCTATCGTCTATCGTCTATCGTCTATCGTCTATCGTCTATCGTCTATCGTCTATCGTCTATCGTCTATCGTCTATCGTCTATCGTCTTACGTCTATCGTCTATCGTCTATCGTCTATCGTCTATCGTCTATCGTCTATCGTCTATCGTCTATCGTCTTTCGTCTATCGTCTATCGTCTATCGTCTATCGTCTATCGTCTATCGTCTATCGTCTATCGTCTATCGTCTATCTTCTATCGTCTATCGTCTATCGTCTATCGTCTATCGTCTATCGTCTATCGTCTATCGTCTATCGTCTATCGTCTATCAGTCTATCGTCTATCGTCTATCGTCTATCGTCTATCGTCTATCGTCTATCGTCTATCGTCTATCGTCTATCGTCTATCGTCTATCGTCTATCGTCTATCGTCTCGTCTATCGTCTATCGTCTATCGTCTATCGTCTATCGTCCTATCGTCTATCGTCTATCGTCTATCGTCTATCGTCTATCGTCTATCGTCGTCTATCGTCTATCGTCTATCGTCTCTATCGTCTATCGTCTATCGTCTATCGTCTATCGTCTATCGTCTATCGTCTATCGTCTATCGTCTATCGTCTATCGTCTATCGTCTATCGTCTATCGTCTATCGTCTATCGTCTATCGTCTATCGTCTATCGTCTCGTCTATCGTCTATCGTCTATCGTCTATCGTCTATCGTCTATCGTCTATCGTCTATCGTCTATCGTCTATCGTCTATCGTCTATCGTCTATCGTCTATCGTCTATCGTCCTATCGTCTATCGTCTATCGTCTATCGTCTATCGTCTATCGTCTATCGTCTATCGTCTTCGTCGTCTATCGTCTATCGTCTATCGTCTATCGTCTATCGTCTATCGTCTATCGTCTATCGTCTATCGTCTATCGTCTATCGTCTATCGTCTATCGGTCTATCGTCTATCGTCTATCGTCTATCGTCTATCGTCTATCGTCTATCGTCTATCGTCTTTCGTCTTTCGTCTATCGTCTATCGTCTTTCGTCTATCGTCTATCGTCTATCGTCTATCGTCTTTCGTCTATCGTCTATCGTCTATCGTCTATCGTCTATTGTCTATCGTCTATCGTCTATCGTCTATCGTCTATCGTCTATCGTCTATCGTCTATCGTCTATCGTCTATCGTCTATCGTCTATCGTCTATCGTCTATCGTCTATCGTCTATCGTCTATCGTCTATCGTCTATCGTCTATCGTCTATCGTCTATCGTCTATCGTCTATCGTCTATCGTCTATCGTCTATCGTCTATCGTCTATCGTCTATCGTCTATCGTCTATCGTCTATCGTCTATCGTCTATCGTCTATCGTCCTATCGTCCTATCGTCTATCGTCTATCGTCTATCGTCTATCTGTCTATCGTCTATCGTCTATCGTCTATCGTCTATCGTCTATCGTCTATCGTCTATCGTCTATCGTCTATCGTCTATCGTCTATCGTCTATCGTCTATCGTCTATCGTCTATCGTCTATCGTCTATCGTCTATCGTCTATCGTCTATCGTCTATCGTCTATCGTCTATCGTCTATCGCCTATTGTCTATCGTCTATCGTCTATCGTCTATCGTCTATCGTCTATCGTCTATCGTCTATCGTCTATCGTCTATCGTCTATCGTCTATCGTCTATCGTCTATCGTCTATCGTCTATCGTCTATCGTCTATCGTCTATCGTCTATCGTCTATCGTCTATCGTCTATCGTCTATCGTCTATCGTCTATCGTCTATCGTCTATCGTCTATCGCTTCTATCGTCTATCGTCTATCGTCTATCGTCTATCGTCTATCGTCTATCGTCTATCGTCTATCGTCTATCGTCTATCGTCTATCGTCTATCGTCCTATTGTCTATCGTCTATCGTCTATCGTCTATCGTCTATCGTCTATCGTCTATCGTCTATCGTCTACGTCTATCGTCTATCGTCTATCGTCTATCGTCTATCGTCTATCGTCTATCGTCATCGTCTATCGTCTATCGTCTATCGTCTATCGTCTATCGTCTATGTCTATCGTCTATCTATCGTCTATCGTCTATCGTCTATCGTCTATCGTCTATCGTCTATATCTTCTATCGTCTATCGTCTATCGTCTATCGTCTATCGTCTATCGTCTATCGTCTATCGTCTATCGTCTATCGTCTATCGTCTATCGTCTATCGTCTATCGTCTATCGTCCTATCGTTCTATCGTCTATCGTCTATCGTTCTATCGTCTATCGTCTATCGTCTATCGTCTATCGTCTATCGTCTATCGTCTATCGTCTATCGTCTTCGTTATCGTCTATCGTCTATCGTCTATCGTCTATCGTCTATCGTCTATCGTCTATCGTCTATCGTCTATCGTCTATCGTCTATCGTCTATCGTCTATCGTCTATCGTCTATCGTCTATCGTCTATCGTCTATCGTCTATCGTCTATCGTCTATCGTCTATCGTCTATCGTCTATCGTCTATCGTCTATCGTCTATCGTCTATCGTCTATCGTCTATCGTCTGTCTATCGTCTTCGGCTATCGTCTATCGTCTATCGTCTATCGTCTATCGTCTATCGTCTATCGTCTATCGTCTATCGTCTATCGTCTATCGTCTTCGTCTATCGTCTTTCGCTTCGTATCGTCTATCGTCTTTCGTCTATCGTCTATCGTCTATCGTCTATCGTCTATCGTCTTTCGTCTATCGTCTATCGTCTATCGTATATCGTCTATTGTCTATCGTCTATCGTCTATCGTCTATCGTCTATCGTCTATCGTCTATCGTCCTATCGTCTATCGTCTATCGTCTATCGTCTATCGTCTATCGTCTATCGTCTATCGTCTATCGTCTATCGTCTATCGTCTATCGTCTATCGTCTATCGTCTATCGTCTATCGTCTATCGTCTATCGTCTATCGTCTATCGTCTATCGTCTATCGTCTATCGTCTATCGTCTATCGTCTATCGTCTATCGTCTATCGTCTATCGTCTATCGTCTATTGTCTATCGTCTATCGTCTATCGTCTATCGTCTATCGTCTATCGTCTATCGTCTATCGTCTATCGTCTATCGTCTATCGTCTATCGTCTATCGTCTATCGTCTATCGTCTATCGTCTATCGTCTATCGTCTATCGTCTATCGTCTATCGTCTATCGTCTATCGTCTATCGTCTATCGTCTATCGTCTATGTCTATCGTCTATCGTCTATCGTCTATCGTCTATCGTCTATCGTCTATCGTCTATCGTCCATCGTCTATCGTCTATCGTCTATCGTCTATCGTCTATCGTCTATCGTCTATCGTCTATCGTCTATCGTCTATCGTCTATCGTCTATCGTCTATCGTCTATCGTCTATCGTCTATCGTCTATCGTCTATCGTCTATCGTCTATCGTCTATCGTCTATCGTCTATCGTCTATCGTCTATCGTCTATCGTCTATCGTCTATCGTCTATCGTCTATCGTCTATCGTCTTCGTCTATCGTCTATCGTCTATCGTATATCGTCTATTGTCTATCGTCTATCGTCTATCGTCTATCGTCTATCGTCTATCGTCTATCGTCTATCGTCTTCGTCTATCGTCTATCGTCTATCGTCTATCGTCTATCGTCTATCGTCTATCGTCTATCGTCTATCGTCTATCGTCTATCGTCTATCGTCTATCGTCTATCGTCTATCGTCTATCGTCTATCGTCTATCGTCTATCGTCTATCGTCTATCGTCTATCGTCTATCGTCTATCGTCTATCGTCTATCGTCTATCGTCTATCGTCTATCGTCTATCGTCTATTGTCTATCGACTATCGTCTATCGTCTATCGTCTATCGTCTATCGTCTATCGTCTATCGTCTATCGTCTATCGTCTATCGTCTATCGTCTATCGTCTATCGTCTATCGTCTATCGTCTATCGTCTATCGGCTATCGTCTATCGTCTATCGTCTATCGTCTATCGTCTATCGTCTATCGTCTATCGTCTATCGTCTATCGTCGTCCTATCGTCTATCGTCTATCGTCTATCGTCTATCGTCTATCGTCTATCGTCTATCGTCTATCGTCTATCGTCTATCGTCTATCGTCTATCGTCTATCCTATCGTCTATCGTCTATCGTCTATCGTCTATCGTCTATCGTCTATCGTCTATCGTCTATCGTCTATCGTCTATCGTCTATCGTCTATCGTCTATCGTCTATCGTCTATCGTCTATCGTCTATCGTCTTTCGTCTATCGTCTATCGTCTATCGTCTATCGTCTATCGTCTATCGTCTATCGTCTATCGTCTATCGTCTATCGTCTATCGTTTATCGTTTGTCGTTTGTAGTTTGTCCTCTATCATCAAATTTCCGTCGTATGCCATCTGGCTATATCTTTAGGCTTCAACCTTTTAGATTTAACATTTGGTGTATTTTTTATTGTTTGTTGTTGCTTATCAGCATACAATTTAATACAATTCTAAAGTCTTTTGCAAGGATACCACCAATCATAGCTAGAAAGTCTAGGTACCCACAATTGGTCTAAAATATTAACTAATTTTTCAATTTTTGTTTGTTTTGTTTGTGTTGTAATGGTTTGCATTTCTGCTTGTTACGAGGGAGGCTCAAAGTTTCAATCCCAACCGAAAATAATAAATGTTTTTTTTTCACGTGTGTTTCTTGTCGGGCAAGTCTTCCGATAATAATTTCACTGATTCTTATGCACTCTGTTTTTTCTATTTAATTCCCAATCCGCAGAAGAGCTTACAATTTTTATCAAATCTTAAGTTGGTACGATATTTTTTTTCAACCCTAGGTCCAAGACTTCCGCTTCCTTTGTCCAAACGGCACAGCCTTTGATCAGGAAGTCCAAATATGTGCCAACTGGGGTGATGTGGACTGCGAAGAAGCTGTTCTCTACTACGGAAGTGACAACTTTGACTTGTACCGCCTAGGATCTGGTTTTGAGAGTAAACGAGCACCACTGGCGGAAGAAGAAGAATCAACGTTCCATCTACAGCGTGCTGAAACAGGTAGGTTCACAGCACTGCCAACATCCCAAAACGACTTTCTAATGCTTCTCTTTCCAAAAGGTGACATTCGGCGATCAAAGGAAACCCAAGTCGACCAGAAGCTTCGCCCGGAGTCTCTAGCGTACACTAAAAAATACGATAGCACTACTCGAAACTCGTTCTACGAACGCAACTCCGACAACCGTAAGAGCAACTACGACCAAAACAACGACTTCAATAAAGTAACATCGAAGTCAGACAATCATTTGAAGAAGACCACTTCCAGTTATTATACGACTCCAAGGGGCAACGACATCAACAATAACGCAGACTCCAAGCGTAAGTTACTTGTTTTTATAAAAAAGTTTCAATTGTTAATGAATTCTTTTGCAGAAGACGTCGATGATCTCTTCAAAGGATCGCACAGTTCGAATTTCTTCAGCAACCGTAATGGAGGACGTGAAGATGATTTTTATGACAGCAAACCTGCAGGTTCAACAACCACTTCAACATCGAGGCCACACAACCCATCGAATCAGTACTTCAATGGCAACAACGGTGCACAGAACGACTACAACGATTTCAATAAAATTCCCAACGATACCACCAAACGCCCACACAGAAGTCGTCGGCCTATACAGAACAACCCAACAAGTCCAAGTTCGATTCCAACAAGTCCACCTTCCACTACAACATTTGCTACCACGAAGCGTCTTACCCTACAGACTTCATACAACGCTGCTTTTAACTCTGAGAACAACCAACCTTTCAGACCAACTAGCCCAAGCACGTCTACGACAACTACAACCACCACACAGCGCACAACTTCCAAATTCGAGATTGTTTCGAATGACTTCCAACAGAATATCCAGCCGACTACATACAACCCCACTGGTGCTTTCCGATATAAGGCGACAACAAGCAAATACGACGACATTAGCGAAACAGCCTTGAGAGGAGAAAGACCGGGCCAGAGTACTCTTCTAAATTCTCAATACGAGAGTCAAAGCTTTGATGTGTTTAACAAGGTGTCCAACCGAAAGGCAGCCAACTCGGAAAGAAACTTTGAAAAGCAACAAAGCAAAAATTCAACTTTCGCCAATCGTAATGAGTTCACTGACTACATCAAGACCAAAAGCCCAAGTGGTTTCCAGACTTCATCGCCCAGGACAAACCAGCCACAGAACAATGTGCCGCAAGGACCAATCAATCTCAATGTCCAACCATTGGATCCAAGTAAAGTGAACTCAGAGCTAAGACACTTTAATCAAACACAACCAAATAATCGCGGCCGGGCACCAAACAGTCGCCTCAATGAACAGACCGAACCACAGTACTTCCGGTCAAGGACACTAGAGACCCCTGCTCCATTCGCTGTTCCTCAAGCAAAGCCACAGGCCGACAACAACTTTGTAGGATCACCTCAAAGAGAGTTCACTCGCGTTGAACCTTTGCAAAAGCCAAAAACTTTTGATGGAAAAGCCAATGGATATCTGCCACTGAATGGCGCAAGCAAACCTGTCCCGGATCGATCAAGCTCAGACTTTGCTGGACTAAACCCTCCTCAGAAAGAAGCATCTCGAGTGAGGATTAGCAACGATCAAAGCGTCGGAACCACAGTGGATCGAGATTCTTCTTCCCGTTTACAGTCGAAACAACAGCAATCAAACTTCAATGGAAATCAAAATGCCCAGACGGGAAGATTACGGCCAGAACAAAGAACAGGATTGGTTGAAAAATTGGACTCTTTCCCTCAGCCACAAGTGCCAAATCAAATCGAAGTCAATTTGAATGGTTACAACTCTCCTCAACAAGAAGTCAGTCGAATAAGGCCAAGAGTCCGAACAGGATCATCTAAGAATGTGACCCCCAACTCGTTCCAACAAGGTGATTCTTCTGCAACCACATCACAACAAACTGAACCAACACCTAAAAGAGGTCGAGGTCGCATCAACTACAAGGCCACTACCCAACAGCAGACCGGATTTCCAGATAATTTTGTCCAATCCACGACGAGTGGTTTGAAGAAGTTCTCTACCTTGGTGCCCAAAGACCAATACTATCCCACAACCTTCAAGCCAACTACTTACAAAAAAGCATTTGAACAAAAGCCCACCAAGCACATCGATCCCAAACAGCGGGGCACTCCATACACAACAACCACCACACCACTGCCCAGCTCCCAGTCCCAGTCGTTCAACACTCCCGACGAGGATGACGGCCAATATCATCCGGAACTCTACGAAGTTGACGATTCAAAGAACTATGACTTGCCAAGCAAGAAACCCTCAGCATCATTTGCCAACACCACTCCTCAACAACGACCACAACCATCACCCAATACACAAACCACTCGATCGCCACAAGCACATCTTCAAACCCAACAACAGACGGCTTTCCATAAGCAATCCCATCAACCGCCAAACAACTATCAATCACCCCAAAAAGAAAAACAACCAGCCGCCATTCCTACTGATCTCAGTGACGAAGAAGAGCTCTTCAAAACCGCTCACTCCTTGAATTTAGGTGCTGCCAGTATCAACAAACTACGTGCTGATACTCTGAAAACTCCCGACAAAACTCCCTTGCAATCTAGTCCAAATTTTGCGTTCGATAGATCAACCTATCCAACCACAACACCCTCAACAACAACCTGGAGACCGACGTCCAGCTTTGTAGCTTCAAGTTCAACTTCTGCACGGACACCATCGCCATCGAAAAAGCCAAAGAAGTCGTCAGCTTCGAAAAGACCCCCACACGCAGATGCAGACACCAGCTACGATTATGCGTATTACGACTCGTTGAGTGAAACGCCACAGGAATACTCCGAATACGATGTCATATCAGAATTTAGAAAAACGAAAAAGAACTAGTGCGCCATTAGGAGTGCTGGATTGTCAGTCCACGCACACCTTCTAGGCTTTTTTCCAATGTATTATAGGTTAGAAAATGAATATTCTTTTTAAATCCTAAGGACGAATCTGTAGCCAGTGTTATTTTTTATTTCTACTTAATACCCTTCTCAGTTTTTATTCATACTCGGGCTTCGCCATGTCCTGGGTTTTTTCGACACCAGGGACTTATGAAAAGGAAACCGGATAGCCGACAATCATTCTCATGTAAGCCATTCTTCTAGAACTACACTATGGCATCTTAAAGCCTTTCTCTTCATTTTGAATTTATACTCATTGAAGCCCCCACAGGTCTTTTTTGCATTTTTAGAACACTTTTTATAGAATTCACTAAATGTGTCCCCTGTTTGCATTAAATTAAATTTATATTTGCCTGCTTAGGACATAATTCTGATATCCTTTCTGATATGAGCCTTCTAAAAGATAAAAAGAATTTACATCAATTGTAGTGTGAATTATAATCTTATAACAAGTTGTACCGTTAAAATATTTGTAAATACTTATTTAATAAAAAAACAAAATATTAAAATACAAAAACGTTTGATTTTCCTCAATAATAAGAACAAAAAACTTATTTCACTCATCAAAAGAATGCGAATTAGAAAACTACCTTAAGAGATATTTACATTAAGCTTTACTTATTTTAAGAGAATCTTGTATTTAAAAATTACTATTTCATATCAAGAAGCAAAAACGTGAACATTTTAAAGAAATACAATCAATATCAGAATGAAATCGCATACAAAATTAGGGCTTTTTTAAGCACACAAATGAATATTTTTAGGAGTACAAGATGGAGATGAATACAAACCAAAGTGCTAAAATATCTTTCAGCAATTTTTTGAACTAATTGGCTATTTCTTTTTTCATACCGATTCACTTAAGTTGACAATACAATCTTGGTTTAAAAAAAGATTATAAGCAGATAACAACAAAACTTTATAAATTTAATCGACAAGCCTCCCGCCGTTGGTTCGTTCCATGACAGAGACAAAGCCATTGCTGATGTCTGAATTGCTTGCATTCGAATTCTAGTGCTTTTCACGAGAGGTAGAAAATTTACTGGTCTGACCCAACTAAGAAAGAGACGTTAACATCTCCTTTTCTAACGAAGTCAAACATCTTGGAGCAATCCTAGATAAAAAGCTTCTTTGATCTAAACATGTCGAGTAAAGGAGTGCTGAAGCACTATCAGTCTTCTGGCAAAGTAAGAGAGTCTTTGGCAAGACATGGGTTCTGTCACGGAAAAGGATCCTTTGGATCTATACGATTATGATATGACCAATCGTCTCCTCTGCGTCAGTTGCTTGGTGAAACAACCTCTGGCGTAAATACGTTATGGCCTCGTTTGCCAAATTCAAAGAACAATTTGTCTTGGCTGTACTGGTGCCTTCCCCAGCACTCCCGTTGCTGTTCTCGATGCACTGCTAAATCTTCCTTCCCTTGAAACCTACATCATGGGGTGTACTCTCAAGACCATTTCTCGTTTCAAGAGATGTAATCTCTGTGCACAATTCGCACTGGAGTTTCGAGAAACTTGCAAACAGCATAGATTCTATTGGGTATTCCGTCCTGAACGATGATCCCGAGGCTCAAATTGCGTCAAAAATGCACAGTCAACTTCATCCTGTTTAGACCTGGTCCACTATAGAATCTGAGCCAGGAAAAGATTGTTATAGAATCTTCACAGAGGCTTCTGAAACCGATGATGAATCTGGCGCTGCGCTGGTGCCTTTGTGGAGAAAAGGCATACTACTGCACGGTTTATATGCATCCGTCTTCAAAGCAGAGGTGTATGCTATACAAATGGCCACAAGCTACGTTACGAACAATGGCTGGGTGGGGAAAAGTATTTTTGTATGCAGTGACAGCCAAGCTGTGCTTAGGGGAAATGAAAAAGCTCTCTGAATGCTGTCGAAAGATCAAAATCTTTGAGTCTCGTTTGGTTTCCAGGCCATCACGGCATAACTGACAACTGAGAATAAGATCGTCGATGAACGTGCTGAGTAGGGGCTTCTTCTTTTTCAGGACCTGATTCGTCGCTAGGTCTGCCATGTCTGTAACGAGGTTGATTTGAGGCTCGAATTCCAGAAACATCAAAAAGAAAAAAAAAATGTTATCCCACGGGTATTGCAATTGGGGCCATTTTTTTTACATTATTTTTATGACACGAGAAGCGCTTTTTCGATAAGCCGTTCAGAATCGACATAAAATTGTAGGTCCCCTCCATTCCCCATAAAGTATGGTTGACAGAAATGCGCTACGCCCCGGGGCTACCCACTCTGTTGTGTTAGTTTATTTATTTAACTTATTAAAGTTTTGTTACTCTTGCTGTTATCTTACTTTTATGCATTTTAAATACTTTTAATCATTGTAATTCGTAAGTGAGAATCAGACTTAAATACGTGGCACGTGACTCTCAACCTTACTAAGGGTGTGCATTTGCCGATAGCTGGGGTTGTCACTACAAGTTGATTCACTATTGATTACAGATGATATTAACTTTTCAGTCTCGGGAAGCACATTTCCATTTAAACAAATACTTGGAATAAATATGTCCAAATGAGAAGACGCACAACACAGATATTTAACTTTTTAAAACTGATTTCCTCTCCCTTCTAAGAAAACCGTACATACCTCGAGTGTTTGTTGTAAGAATTGTAGGATCATCGCTGCTGATTGCTCCATTTAATATATAAAATAGATTGAGGCTTGAAACCCCGATTCTCAGCACGTTTTTCCCAACCAGTCCTTGTGAAGGAGTGGATGGGACCTACAATTTTTTGCCGAACGGCTAGTCCTGAAATCGCTTTCCATGGCATGAACATACTAGAAATTGACAATTCCTCGAGAAAGGCCAGTGGAAAACATTATATTCTTTGATGTTTCTGGGACTCGAGAACCTTGGACTTCCACACAACAGGCAGACTCGTGGTTGTAAATCGTACGTCTTTTCAAAGACAATTGTGATGCAGGTAGTCTAAGGAATTACAGTGTTTTTTCATTGGGATTTTTATATTTTATATTGCATCTGTTGTTGAATTAGTTGCATTGGTCATCTGATAGTCGCATTACATTTCATAGTCCTATTGATCGGTAAGGGAATCATTCGGATCTCAAGAAACCACTCTGCTCCATGGGATAATGGAGAATGAAGAGGTAAAGAGTAAGGAGGTAACTAAGTTATTTCGATTGAGAGCACTCACTGAACCATTTGGAGTCCTGAATGAACTTCAGAATGCTGTGCATGTATGTAGGATGACTAAATTCTAGCAAACCAACTTTCTAATTACCATATGTTTTATTACTTACGCTTAGTATATTACTCCCTATTAACACATTGAATGCCATGGCTGTCATATTTGATTCCCTCCCAAGGTTTCCCAGGACAACACAAACATAAATATTCATACAAAAATATATATTTATGCAGTAAAAATTTACTATATAGCAAAAAAAAATGTTGGTGGCACCCAGTGAAATATACCGAAAATTGGCTTGGCAGTCAATGTGTTAAATTATCCACCTTATTAAGAAGAAGATGGTTAAGTAGTTGGCATTCGATAAGTACAAAGGAAAGAAACAAGTAAAGTGCAAAGTGAACCCCAACTTTCTATTTAACCTATTATTAAATTTTTTACTTTAATTCTTATTACTAAATTTTCTACTACTTTGAATTCAAAGTGGGCTTTTTATTCAATTTCTTCCTCCCCCTACAATTGAATTTGAGATTGAATATATCTCTCTACCCTTTGTGCATTTGTAAAATATATGCAAAAATTAAATAATAAAAGTTTATTATTTTTAGTTGCAGTATTGTGATTTAAAAATCAAAAAAGAAAGTTTTTTGTGACCTTCACTCCATTTATACAGTGTGTTTGCACTGTAAACTTTATATAGGTGTCGGTAAACATCGACCAAAACATTGCGTATCAGAAGGGTACAACAACATCTAACTGATGAGCCCACTGTTGTACCTGGGCGAAACGCATTAATGGAGTGAAGGTCACAAAAAAAAATTTTCTTTTTTCATTTGTAAAATATAACTCTCCTTCCAATGCTAAGGCAGATTTATCAGCCCCTACAATCTGGGAGATGAGAATCGTTGGCCAACTTAACCTGGTGTCTCCCATCTTTTTTCAAAATATCTCATAATATCTTGTATGGCCAAACACCGTTCCCTTTCTTGAGTTCTCTACTACTTCACTAACTTCTTCGAATGTGATGTCGGGCTTACATTAAGTTCGGTTTTCGGTTCAGTTTCTTTCGAAAAAAAAAACTGTTTGTAAGGCCATCAGAACAGACCTCACATATGTGCAGTGAAGAATGCCGTCGTCATCCACAAAAATATGTCCTATCTAGCATCGTAAACGTATTTCAACGAACGAATCCCCTGAGCATTCGATCATCTATTTAGAAGATAGTTGGCCTTTATTCATGCTGTTCTGTCATGTTTCATGAATAGCTCAGCTTCACCAGTCGAGGCAGAAATTTCTTCCAGCTCCTAACATATCCTTTCAGTGATCTTAGCCTGAAGCTGGGAGGACTTTTTCTTTTTTTATTTTGCAGTTTCTATTTTTTTCTTCGATGTGAGCCTTTAAAGGCTGTCACGCTCTTTAAAAGGGATCAAATTACCGTACAGGTAATCGGGTAATAAGTGACTGAATCATGTGTTTTTGGCATTGCTTCAAACGTTATCAAGTAATTTAGTGCCACTGACTGTTTGACATTATTCTTTCGTCAGTATTTGAACGAATTGAAGCCGATTAAAAAAAAAAAAAAAAATAGCACTGATGCGTTGTGTAATATGGAGCGAGTTTTGGAAGAAAAATAGTAATCACTCACTCGATCACTGATGCGCTAATTCGGCTACCTCCTTACGAATCAAATTAGCTTCATATCAATACAACACCACGTTTTCTTTACTTGTTGGTAGAGTGACGCTTTGAAACTCCTTAAAACAATTTGGCTCTCTGCAAGATTGGTGTACACAATTTCACATAAAGAGGGCTACGCTCCTTGGACTATTTAGGACTATTTTGATGGTGTTGCAAGGAGTATATTCAAAATGAATTCCGCTTTTCTCCGTCCAAATTATACCACTTGTTTCTTTTGATAGCCCTTGTTTACCTACTTGAATTCCTTATTTTCTTTTGCAGCCCATAACATGAGATTTCATGCACATGGTTGTTTTTAGCTGCCGAGTGACTTGCATATCTTGTATACTTAGAATAACTTGACTAGGAAGGAGCGTTCCTGGTACTGAATCCTATACCTCTTAGGTAGTCCTCATAGCCCTCTTTTGATTTCTTTCGATTTTTCGTTCAAATCTCCGCAAGCAAATATTAACTCCTATTTGGGATATTCCTAAATAGATTTGAAAAAATCTAGCCAAAATTCAATTTGTTTCCCAAATTCATTGACAATATTCTACACTTGTTCTTACATCGCCAATATAAGAGACCTTAAACGGTCACTAGACTTCAAAATAAACAAATATTGCATTACTACTACTTTTGACTTCACATCCAAGAAACGGTCACGGTTTTTCGTACTCAGTTTCTTGGAGTCTTAACATGAATATTTGCCTAATACTCGTCATTTTTTCCCGCTAAAAATTTTAAACAGTCATACTTCCAACAATGCAACGCCAAAACTTGAATTGTGTTCAACCCGTCGAATTTCTCTGCTTGGCCACATTATTCATTTAGCTATGACCCGAGTATTTCCACTTGGCCCAGAATCAGTTGCACGCATCCCAACTGCAGTTGATTTTAAAACGTTTTCGTAAATTTTCTAAGTATTTTGATACTTTTCAATCGTAAGATTTTAAGTAACAAAAATCTAGGCCTCGCTGTTCGGATGCATAATCGACGAAAACAAGTGCCTTGTTTCATCAATGGGATGAACATAAATTTTTGATCTTGGAAAAATTTATCTGCACAAAGGCATTGTTTTTGATTCACTCTTTTCCTTACACTTACTAATTACAAACAACACAGGGGCTTTTTAAAATAATCAAAAATAAATATCTACTCTGGCGTATGCGTGTTTTTTTTTGTGGAAAAAACTAAAAACATTAAATTTTTTCTGGAATGCAAGGTAGTTACTGTGAAAATGAAATGTTTTAGGTTATGTGCTTTGGAGAGCATGGTTTGTCATCAATTTAATATGGTAAAAATGTGATATCTTGATAATGGGTGTCCCCTACTTTTGGGGTTTCTTACATCTGCCACATTAATTCTACTTTTTCTGATGATAGCAGAAAGAACTATGAGATAACTGATTTTGACGTTGAAGGAAAACCTCAAACCTTAAGAACTATAGCTACCAACAATCGGTAAGTGTTAAAATTGCAATTTTGAGAGTAATCATCATAGGAAAAAAAAATTTCTTTAAACATTTTTATGAGATGAGAGAGTAGAGAGCAGTGGTTTTTCTCTTAACCAGCAACCCATAGCCACACTGTGGCTCAAACTCTAATTCAACGAACATGGTTCTTATCAGCAATTAATGTAATTTTTAGGTAAGATTTTCTAAAACCACTTTAAGGGAACCATGAATACGCTTTGAACGGAACGAAATGACTTTTCTCACTACGGAACGATGACATACCAAGGCTATAAACTCCCGAAATTTACACCGCGTCTTAAAAATATTGTCGGCCATAAAATATCAGAATTCAGTTTGGAATCTGAACGGAAATGAATCTGAGAACGGAAACATTGTTGCTGGTAGCTCTCAAATCTAATTAAAGCTCTCATCATTTGCCCAACAATTGCTTGAATGCTTTTCACTGCAAAACTAAAAAATGTTGACCAATTTGCTGCCTCTGATTCTTCTGTGAACTGTCAAAATATTCCTCTGCAACATTGCCCTTACTGAATAATGAAGGGAAAGTTCGCTTAGATACTAGGCCATTGATCATCTTGAACCGTAGCACCAAAGTTGCAGACATTTTTGTAAGAAAAATTGAAGTTTTAATAAATAAAGGTTTAGTTTTATTCAATTTCATACGTTTAATCAAATTCAGTTTAACGAAAAAAAAAAAAAATTAGTTTAAGGGTGAAAATGAAACCAACCAATTAGGGAAACTTTAACAGGCCTAATTTGTAATCAAATTAGACTTATTCAGACGTTGTGATTATGAGTAATACGATTCAGATTCAATTACCAAGGCCACACGTCTCATTTCATTATGAATGAAGATTCCTCGGTAGTCAACAAATTTTCAATGATAGTTTTCTTCGATTTCCATTACACACACTTTTCATTCCCAACATCGAATTCCCCCAACCTCTAAGTCATGTAATTTCGTGGAAAAATAATGATAAAGAGTTGAATGCCTTCAACTCAGAATCATAGTCACAATCAGTGTGCTTCTTGAACAACACAATAATTCCTCAATTAACATGAAGCAAATTTCTATGATATGAATTGTTGTGATGTCACAAATCTATGTGCTTCTACAATTTTATTAGTAACCCCAAACTCAAGACTCTGCACAAACACCTTGGAGAAAATCCAATTAATAAATTTTATCTCAAATACCATCAGTAATTATTCTTTTTTTTCAAAGCCAACGTTTTACTACTCAACTAAGACTGTCAACATTTTTTGTACTTACTACGGTACTCCCCATTTCGCCACTATTTACATGCAACAGTCATCAAGTTGACATGTGTTCGACGGCGATAAAGTCTAAGTTGTCTCACATATTCACTTGAAAATGAAAGAAACTCATGCGAAGAAAGCTCACTCATCGCCAATCGAGTATTTTATTTTATCTTGGGTTTTTTTTTTTTGTCGTGCCACACTTCCACTACTCACTGCCAAGAACTCAATGACATATAAATAAAAATTCTTTTACCTTGATGAGCTTTTCAATTTGACGTTCTACTCAACAGCCCACACATAAAAGAAGCATATAGTATAGACCAGAGACAGCAGGGAGTATCCACAATGAACCGTTCTTTTTTTTTGTATGGCGGAAATAAATTTGTTTGTTGTTTGTTTTTTCCTTTCGCCTCATTGGCATTATCATCATCATATCAACCCTTCGAATGTTGCTACTACAAGCAGGTTGTTGGTCATAGTGCGGCGTGCATTTGTAATTTGTACTGTACTAATTCGTATCTAATGTGCAAAAAAAAAAAAAAAATACATTTCTATCTGCGACGATAATGTTTGTGTGTAAGAGAACCGAATGCTAAAGAGCCAACCCCTAATTTTGACCAAAGCAAGATGATCTTGTGTAGGGCACAGTGTGGGCGTAAAGTGGCTGGAATTTGTGTGCATTTTTTATTTTATAAGGCTAAAATTTAATTTTCGTACGAAAATTTGTCCCCACGATAGGGCTATTAATGTGTTAAGTGGGAGAGTTGTGATCTTGGAGGTCACGATGTTCGTACAGCGGGAAAAAGAAAAAGAAGAAAATGTCAGTTCATGGTTAAAATAATAACTGAATGCAGCGATCTAGCTATAATTTCATCGTCAAATCAGGAATTTTAAGCTTTGTACGTCAGTTTCTTTGAGGGCACTTACTGATCGATGTTAAAATTCATCTGAAATGGGCCATCCCACACAAATTACGTCAAAAAAGGTAAAAATTTCGACTATTCGCTGGGACAAACATCATTCCCTTTCGATAAAAAGTAGAGATCAGTTTTTAGTTCAAAATGAGAAGTTCAAGATTTTTGTGTAAGTATGAAGGCCATCAGTAAGTGACCGTTATAGTCCCATACTTACTTACTTACTTAAGGTGGCGCTACAGTCCGGGTCGGACTAGGGCCTCAACCAACATGCTTCTCCAGCCAACTCGGTCCCTAGCTAGCTGCCTCCAGTTTTGCACGCCAAGTTGGTTGAGGTCCTCTCCTACTTGCGTGCGCCACCTGAGTCGCGGTCTTCCTCTACGTCCCTCGGGATTGGATTCGAAGACTTTCCGGGCCGGAGCGTTGGTGTCCATTCGCTCTACATGACCCAGCCATCTAAGCCGCTGGACCTTGACTCGTTTGACAAGGTCAGTGTCGCTGTACAGCCCGTACAATTCGTCGTTGAATCATCTTCTCCATTCTCCATCTATGCAGACGGGACCAAATATCACCCGAAGAATTTTTCTCTCGAAGCATCCTAAAGCGTTCTCGTCTGCCTTTGACAAGGTCCATGCCTCTGCGCCATATATAAGAACCGGGATGATAAGTGTCTTATACAGGGACACTTTAGTTGCTCGAGAGAGGACTTTACTACTCAATTGCCTTCTTAGTCCGAAGAAACAGCGATTGGCAAGAGTTATTCTTCGTTTGATTTCAGCGCTGGTGCGTTGTCTGAATTAATAGCGGCGCCTAGGTAGACAAAGTCCTTAACTACCTCAAAGTTATAGCTGTCAATCGTGACGTTCTGTCCAAGACGTCGGTGTTGGGTGTCCTTTCTTGATGACAGCATATACTTGGTCTTGCCCTCATTTACCACTAAACCCATCTTCTTCGCTTCCGTCTCAATGCTCATAAACGCGCCATTGACATCACGCTGCGTTCTTCCTATTATGTCAATATCGTCGGCATATCCGAGCAATTGAACGGACCTTTGAAAGATTGTGCCTCTTGTGTTGACTTGGGAGTTTTGCACTGTTCTTTCAAGAACGATGTTAATGAAGTCACATGACAGTGCATCGCCTTGCCTAAAACCTTTTCTGACATCGAATGTATCGGTGAGATCTTTTCCGACCCTGATGGAGCAGCGTGCGTTCTCCATCGTCATCCTACACAATCGGACAAGTTTGGTAGGGATGCCAAAACTAGACATGGCTCTATATAACTCCTCTCTATAGATGCTGTCATATGCGGCCTTAAAATCGATAAAAAGGTGGTGGGTATCGATTTGAAGCTCCTGGGTTTTTTCCAAGATCTGCCGTAGTGTGAAGATTTGGTCTATGGTGGACTTTCCTGGTCTAAAGCCGCACTGATAAGGACCTATCAGGTTGTTGACGAATGGCTTCAGACGCTCACACAATACGGCAGAGAGGATCTTATATGCGATGTTAAGAAGACTGATACCTCTATAGTTGGCGCAGTTCAGAGGGTCTCCTTTCTTGAGGACCGGGGAAACAATGCTGAGGTTCCATTCATCGGGCATGCTTTCTTCCGACCATATTTTGCAAATGAGCTGGTGCATACTCCTGACCAGGTCATCGCCGGCCGATTTAAACAATTCGGCAGTGAGGCCATCAGCTCCAGCAGCTTTGTTGGACTTTAGCTTGGACACTGCTGTCTTCACTTCGTTCAGGTCGGGTTGGCGGAATTCTTGGTCTACGTCGCCTAAATCGAATGGTTCTATCTCTCTAACAGCGGAATTGGGTCCATCATCGCCGTTATAGAGCTTGGAAAAGTGGTCTTTCCAAATCCTCAGCATAGACTGCGGTTCCACCACGATGTTCCCTTGATCGTCTTTGCAGGCTTCGGCTCGGGGCTTGTAGCCCGAGGCTGTTGTTTTTACCTTCTGGTAAAACTTCCGAACCTCATTCCTGCTGTGGCACCCTTCTATCTCCTCGATCGCGCGCTTCTCATGCTCTCTCTTTTTCCGTCTGAGAAGCCGGTGTTCGTCTCTCCTCTTCTGCTTGTAGAGCTTACAAGCAGTTCTAGTCTTTTTGTGCAGCGCCGCTTTGTATGCTTCCTGTTTAGCTGAATGTGCTTGCCGGCATTCGTCGTCAAACCAGGGGTTTCGTTGTGGTGGCCGTGTGAAACCCAGCACTTCAGAGGCGGCATCTCTGATGGCTGATTGGCAGTGCTGCCACTGGTTCTCTATACTTGATGATGGCAGCATAGGACTCCTTGAGAGGTTGTAAGAGACTCGATCGGAAAAAGACTTGGCGATCTCTTGCGATTGTAGTCGTCCAACGTCGAATTGTCTCACAGTATTTCCTTGTGTTGGCTTGGATCGGGATATCCGCAGTCGTACCTTGGCTACAACAAGGTAGTGGTCCGAGTCAATGTTGGCCCCTCGGAATGTTCGGACATCCTCTATACTGGAGAAGTGCCGTGCGTCGATCGCAATGTGGTCAATCTGGTTGACGGTTGATTGATCAGGAGATTTCCATGTCCCTTTGTGGATATTGAGGTGCTGGAACCGCGTACTAGCTACCAGAACATCTCGCCCCGCAGCGAAATCGATCAGCCTGAATCCGTTATCGGAGGTGTTGTCGTGCAGGCTGTATCTTCCGATTATTCCACCAAAGATATCCTCTCTTCCTAGCTTGGCATTAAAATCTCCTAGAACAATCTTAATGTCATAACCAGGGCACTGCTCATATGTTTTGTCCAGGAGCTCGTAGAATACGTCTTTGGTGTCTTTATCCTTTTCCTCTGTGGGGGCGTGTGCGCAAATGAGGCTTATGTTGACGAATTTAGCCTTGATGCGGATTGTTGCTATGCGCTCGTTCACATAGTTGAAACTCAAGACTTTTTGCCTAAGTCTAGTTCCAACAACGAATCCACATCCAAACAGTCGCTGCTTCTGTTCCCGGTAGCAATCGCCGTAGTAGATATCGCAGTCTTTTAGTCTGCGTCTACTTGGCCCATCCCATCGCATTTCTTGGATGGCGGTAATATCTGCTTTGTAGCAGTTTAGGGCTTCCGCTAATTGTTCGGCTGCACGTGGTCTATTAAGGGACCTAACATTCCACGTACAGATCCGAAGCTCGTTGTCCGTTTTTCGTTATAGTCCCATAGCAACTGTTAATATCAGTGTATTGAAGAATGAGTAAGGAAAAGCATTTTCTACTGAACACTCTTTTTTAAGTTGACATGAGAGATTCCTTTCGACAGTACTATTACAACAATCATCAAGGAAGGAACGAAGAAATCAATTTTAAAAGAAAATTCCAGATAGCGAAATTTCGAAAACTGAATTCGCTTAATTTTAAAGTAAGGAGCTTTAGATCGAGTCCAAGTGTTTCCTACCAAAAGAACTCTCCAATAAATAGGCACCTGATAGTAGAGATCAAACTTCCGCGAATTGCATAGCCTAAGAACTTTTGCATAATCCTGACAGGTAGAGCTTTTTTTTTTGATTGATTAAGTTTATTTAGCATAAAAAATTTGCTACTTAACATTCTTATAAAATTATTTATAACACAAAAGCTAATAATATTACAAATAAATATAAGATGAGAGGGTTTATCACATTGAATTCGTTGCTTTTTTAAAAATAACTGTTTTTAACATAAGGTAATTTTATTTTTAAATCTGTTAACATTTGTTTCCGTTTTTGCGGTGTTCGGAAGATTATTGAAAATTTGCGACCCTTTATAGAATAACATGTTTTGTGATCTGTTGTTTTTAAAACTGTTATTACTTCTTAGATTATAAGGCTGCACATCAGCTCTTATACAACATCTTTGTAAGTAATGGGGTTTGTAAATTATTTTTTATTTTAAATATAAACAACAATGGACTAAAAATTGTTCTTTGTCTTACACTAAGCCATTTTAAACAATCAAGCATTTGATAAATTGGTGTGTATCTACTGCAATATAAAATCGATCGCATTGCTTTGTTTTGCAATTTTCAATACTCAAAATGGGGTCTTATTATGGCGTTATATATTTTAATTGCCGTTGAAATACAAAGTTTCTCTCTTTTTCTACGAAGGAAACCGATTTTCTAGGCTATCTTTTTGCATACATTTTCAAAAAGTTTTTTAAAGCTTAAGGCTACGTTTATGACCGAGCGTAATCGCAACGCGCGATGCGATGGGAATCGCTACTAGCGATAAATTATATTAGTGCATATGGTGGTGTTCACGACACAGCGATTTAGCGAAAAGCGAATTGAGCGATTACAAGCGATAAAAGCGACGAAAATTTGCAATCAAAATATTTTGATTCATTTGAGCGAAACCAGCGAAACAGCATGGACATTTTCATAGAGTGTGTGCGTGATAATCAATGTTTATGGAATTTGCGCCATGCAGATTACCACAATCGAAATATAATAAGAAAAGCTTGGGAGGATGTTGAAAAAAAATGTGACTTGGGACGTGAGTAAATATATTTAATATGTTTTTTATTGTTTTTAATTATTGTTACATTTAACAAAAATTTACAAAATGCGCGCTTCGCTGTTGTGATTTGTTCTTATATACAGTGGCAAGCAAAAGCAAGTGCATGTTTTAAAATTCTATGTTTCAATATCTGTAACCTCCACAATATTAAACCAAATTCAACCAAATTTTCAGCAATAATTATTTATTATGTATTAAAAGAAATTGTCTTCAAATTGAAATTGGTTGAATTTGGTTTAATATTGTGGAAGTTACAGATATTGAAACATAGAATTTTAATGCACGCATATTGCTTTCTCAACTGCTCCAACGTGAATAAAAAAAATGTTAGTTGTGTTGTTAACTTTCAATCGCTTGCGATTACGCGCTACTATAAACACTCAATCGCCCGCGATAAACGTAGCGAAAATGTGACAAGCGATTTAGCGATTCTCATCGCATCGCGCGTTGCGATTACGCTCGGTCATAAACGTAGCCTAAGCCATTATATCTATTAATATTCCGAAATACTTGATTTCTTTGACACACTCAAATTCTTCTACGTTTAAAATATTGCTTTCTTGTGGTAGTAACAAAATTTTTGTTTTATAAGTATTTAACATTAATTTATTCATACAAAGATAGTTTTTTATGTTGCTTGAATCAGTTTTCAAATTATTAACTGAATCGCTTATTTCATCACCACCAACATACAACAGACCATCATCAGCAAAAAACACTATATCACAATTTTTGATTATTTTCTTAATACTATTAATATAAGTATGAATAACAGTGGCCCTAACATTGAACCTTTGGGTACACCTCTCTCTACTAAAATTGGACTTGACACTACGTTATTGAATTTAAAAGTTTGATTTCTATTTTCCAAATATGATTTAAACCATTGATATTCAATATCTCTAACCCCATAACTGTATAGTTTTTTTAACAATATATTTCTGTCTACCGTCTCGAAAGCCCGTTTTAGATCCAGGAACGCTGCAGCTATTTTCTTGTTCTGATGAATTTTCTCCTTCCAATCAGCAATTACAAAATTTAAGGCAGATTCACATGAATGTTTTTTTCGAAAACCTGATTGTTCTTCCATTATAATTTGATTTTCTTCAAGGTACAACTTCTTCTGGCAACTTCTTTTAAATGAACACATGTAACTAAATGTTAAGCTAACCAAAACCGCAATCTTGCAGTTTTGATTAGGTTCAGAGGCACATGAGTTCTTCTGAACGTATCATCCGTCATTGATTTGCCAGATCGTGAGAGAACATTTTCGGCTGGTACCAGAAATGAAAAGAGCAGGGCTTAATGCTAGACTGAAAAATTGATGAAGTATGTATGTGCGAGGATAACTGCATGGTGGAGCAAGAGAGGGTGGAGGCCCGAACCTAGAGCTGACAACATAACTATTACGCCACGCATATTTGCCGTAGAAGTTCAACGATTGAATCCCAGAAACATACGAGAGTATAAACAACTACCAAAAAAATTTGTTATCTTTCAGAAGATTGCACTTTAGCTCTGTAATTGGTGTTACATCCAAACACTCCCTCATATGTAGACCTGACGTAAGGCTCAGTTCCATCAAACGATTTCTGTTTAGGCTACATGGACGAGGAAGAAGAGAAACCCGTTCCACATCTTCATTGTACATGTCATGTCCTCTCTCAAACACATTTGGAAGAGCTCTTTTTCGACGATCCAAGCAGGTCTTCATAGTCTTCATGGTTCCATCGAATGCTAAAAATGATTTAAATAAGAGGCAATTCCTCAAATTTTTTTGTGGTATCACAATAGACCTATTGTCGGTTTAAGTGCCACCTTAACCACTTTAAACTATCCTAATCTAATTAACTACTTCGTCATGCGAAACCTTTTAGGTAGGCCCCTTTAATTCCTTGTTCGCGAGTGGTTGGCAAGTACTCCGATAGTAAATTAATTGAAAAAAGATTTCTCAATGAGCCGTTCCAAACTTAAAGAAAATTTTAGGTCCCCTTCATTCCCTCAAAAGGCAGGGTTGTGAGAAATGTGCCAGGCTGCGCGGCATACCACTCTGTTGTCCCACCCTATGTAGGTATGTATGTATGTTTAAATCATTACAAACTATGGTTGACAGAAATACGGTGTCCTTAGCTGTTCCTTCCGATGTTACTTATTATTGTTCGCCACAAAAAAGGATGCTTTTGTGACAAATTAGGCTTTTGGTTCAGCCTTCACTGAATGTCGCGTAAGAATGTTCATATAAAATACAGCTTATTCCAAAAAAGGGCTTTCAAGTTGATTTTAAGTTAAAGTGTTAACTTAATCTGGCATTTTTGAAAAATTGTTGAAGTTCCAGAAAAACAAAAGTGCTAAACCGAAAGCTTTAAAAGATGGTGACATAACAATTTATGGAACCTTAATCATCCCAGTCCTGTTTTATGGCGCGGAAGCATGGACCTTATCGAAAGCGGATGAGGAAACCCTTGGTCGTTTCGAAAGAGTTACAACAACGAGCTGTATGAGCTGTACCGTGACATTGACATAGCCATAAGAGTACCGATCGCGACGCCAAGATGGCTGGGCCATGTAGAGTGGATGGATATCAACACTTTGGCTCGACGGATTTTCGAAAGCACATTGCAGGGAAATCGCGTAAGGGCAAGACCACGTCTTAGGTGGCGCAATCAAGTGGAAGAAGACCTCAACTGACTTAGTGTACAAAACTGGAGAGAGCTCGCAAGATATCTAAGTCGTTATCGGAAAATGTGGGTCGAGGCTCAGGCTCACCCTGCACTGTTATGCCCACCTAAGTAAGAAGACACAACAGAGTGGAGAGCCTCTGGGCGAAGCGCTTTTCATCTCAACCATAAGTTGTTAGGAATGAATGGGACCTAAAACTGTTAGACGTTTCCAAAAGGCAGTCGAGAGAGTGCTTCTCATGACATGTAATTGCTTTCGGATGAATCCTTGCGAAAGGCATACTAAACATAGGATATTTGTGGATTCATACACAGAACTACCACTATAAGCAGACATGCTAACCATCTCGTTTCGGGCACCAAAATGATGCTAAGAATTCATAAAAATTTAGATAATCGTTATTTTAGCTTTATTTATTCTAAGTGTCTCCTAAAATGTTGAGATCTTATATCTGGCCGTTATAATAAAGTCGTAGCTCACACGTCCAAGGACTCTTTCAGCTCACAGGTACAAAATTGTGACACTTACACTTTGTCGAAGACATAATGAGCACCTGGCCACACAAAATGAAACCTTTCAAAGGTTTTTTTTTGTTTTCATTTGCACCTCGAAGTGTGGTGATGCTTGATCGAAATTATTACTCAGCAGGAACGGTACCCGTGGTGCGATGGTTAGCATGTCCACCTGCTAATCCAGAGGTTCGAGGTTCGAATCCCAGCAGAGGCAAAAATGTTTTTCCACGGGTATCGCCTTTCAAGAGGAATTGGCAAGTCCTCCGTTAGTAAATTCACTGCCATGAAAAGCGCTTTCTCAATTAGCCGTTCGGAACCGGCCCAAAATTGAACGATCTCTAACCTGTGAAATTCTATTTCGTTTTCGTCAAAAAGCAGTCGGACAGCCTCGTATATTTGATTGAAGACAAAGAGTTTGCCTTGGCATATTTTGCTTCTCATATGGCTTTTTATTTACAGCCTGGAATAACGATCGATGCCCATACGCTCAATATGACCTAAGGATTCTAACCATTCCATCGCAATGCTTATGTTTGTGTATTCCACGCTTAGCTTGTTAATGGGTGTTCTTCACCAAAAATTGTTTTCTTTTTCCATACCACCCAAAAAAAGTATACCTGATCCTTCAGCTAAGTGTATAGACCTTTCAGCAGTAATAGCTCGATATAAAAATAAGGAGATTGGAAACTTTAATAAGTAACAATCACCTACTTACAAAATGTCTACTTTGTGAAACACAATAAAAGCGTTGCCATAATCATTTTAAATGCCTTAAAAATTAAATGAAAAATCTACAACGCAGCCGGGGGACGTTTGGAACTCAGCGCATTTGTCCTACTAATCGAGGCCCCTTCGAAAAGAAGTACTAAAAATGAAAGCCCTTTCCGAGTTAAGGTAATTATTCTCTAAATTTGACAAGAGCGGGCTTAGTTTGTCACAAGTTAAAGTCTTACCAAGCCTTTCAATATTTACTTTTCTACAATTTCACGAAATTGATCTTCGTACTCCAAATTCCCCAAAAACAAAATTCATCATTTTCTTTTAAAAGTGTCACGAAATTTCCAAACTCCAAAATGCTCAAAAACACAAATGCTTCAAATTATCCATTTCCAATCCAACTGAAAGTTTTCCAATAAAGTAATCATCTAACGCCCCTTAGTATATTCAGCAACCTCACTGGTTGATACAAATGATAAACAATTATAATCCTATGAGGGTTGCCAAATGCCAAGTTCAAGTGCACAACTATTATCAGACAGACACATAGCTTGAGATATCGTTACAGATATATGTTCATATCCAAGCTATTTTCCTCGTTTATCCCACGTGTTGATGAAGACTGAAGACTTGAAGAAATGTTCTACTTCTGCCATTATAACGACACAAACCTATAGTACCTACACAACATGGTTTTATGACTACATAGAATATTATTCACAGACAGCGGTTGCGGGCATTTCTGAAACACCGATGATGACGATTGAATTTTATTTTAGAAAAAAAGCACGACTACCGTTGGTGGTGGTGGTCTTGTCTGTCGGTCGTAGTCGTCGCCTACGGGAGACGTCCACACTGGTGATTGCAATTTTCCCTCGTAGTTTTCGTTGCCCACAGTTTTGATTACAAGAAGAAAATGAGAAAAAAAAAATTATTTAGCTGCTGGTACTTCTCTAATCTACATAGCTCAGTAAGCGTTTAGATTTTGACCGCTTCGGACTTATCATCATCCCCTCAGCATTGAACCGTGTGTGTGTGTGCGCGAGTCAGTGAGTGAATAGTAAGTTCAACGAGCATAACAAAATTATTACTCAGGTCGCGCGCCCTTCATGCTTATTCTGCAATCCACGCTGAAGTGCGATATTTGTTCGAGGGTGTGATAGTGAAAGGTATATCGGTTCAATTGTCTTAGACGATATCGAGAAAGGGTAGATAATCGAAGGCGCGGAAATTCTCACTTTTAGTTTCAAGTTTAAATTCATGACAAAGAGTTCGAGTTGACTAGTTGCAACGAGAAAGCTGGTCAAGGTGATTGAAACGGTTGTTATCCTTGATTTGAAGTGGAAAAAAATCTGTCTTAACTTTTCTTAGTTTTTGAATATAAAAGTTTTTTTTTAAAGTGAATCTTAGTGCGACAAAATGGCTGCAGGACATTCACTGATTACTTTTTGCGGTAAGTTTGTTTTTTCGATAATTAGCAGTTAGTGTCTTGAAAATTGCCATTGAGAATTTTGAAGATTCCTTAACGCTCATTTGATTAGCAATCGTTTTAAATTTCTCCGATGGAAATTAATGGCTAGGATCTACTTTAAGGGCAGAGTTGCATCTAAAGGTAAATGCGAAAAAGCTTTTGGCGAAATAGAAAAGGGATTTTGCGGCACTTGAAGTCTATTGTTGGAAAAAAGGAAAATCATGGAAAAAAGCATTTCTGGATTGAGTATTAAGTTTTCTTTTTTATTAATTATTTCGGTGAAAACTTACCCGTGACTCGGAACACAGAAAAAGACGCGAAGGTTGCAAAACGGCCTTGCCTTTTGCAATGACATTTCGGCTCCAAAAAAGGTCCTTTGAGAATTCACAAATTCTTATTTATCTTAGTCTAGAGAAGTGAATATTTGGACGGAGTTACGAAAAGTGTCAAGTGATATGCTTGAGTTATCCGATTAGTACCAAACTGAGATTGAGGTCCTTGAAGAAATTTTAGGAAGTGAAGAGGCAGAAAAAACCAATTCATTTGTTTTGATGATCTCTTGATATGTAAAACTAAATTACCGAAGCTGTTTAAAGAAGGAACACAAACTGGATTTATACAGAAACATGTTGCTTGGAGGCGCATTCTATCAAAACAAAAAAAATAAAATAAAAATTATAATCAACTTTTGGCTTGTGGTGCCCGTAGCGTAGTTGTTATCAGCTCTGCTTATAACTTTTGGAGTTCAAGTTTTGAATCCAAGAATTGAAGAAGAATTGTTTTTCCTCGGGTATCTGCTTTTTGTGTTGGGACTCAGCAAGTCCTTTTAAAGTACCTAATTTTAACTGCCATTAAAAGCGCATTCTCGTTTCAAATCCGCAAAAAGTAATTGCATTCTTATCAGGGTATGGTTGTTAGAAATGCACTATGTCCCAGAGTTCACCGAGCTTTGTTCTGCCGTTCTTTTTTCTTTTTATTTATTTATAACTATCAGATGAAAAAAGTCAAATAAAAGCATATCCTTGAGATATATTTCATCATAGTCAGTGATGGGTACGTCGAAGCTGTAGACATCGTATTCCAGGCAAAAGAGTCTAAAAGAAGTGAGCTGATGAGCATTAGAAACATAAAATATGTCATAGGTCTTAAATAATTTTTTTAGCTTGTCTTTCATAAGGCAAATGTTACTTCATAACACTTTATATTTTGAAAGAAATCAGCATTCAGTATTATTTGGTTAACATTTATTGCCGAATTTTAATTTAAGAGCTCTCTTTCAAAAACGGTACTTGATTACGTAGAAAAAGCATCAAAATTATAACAATGTTGTAGCAATGGCATAACCTGCTGCTGGTAAGAAGGTCGGACAGGCGCACTAGTATTGAACTATACGGAAACAAAGGGCAGGGAAATAGTACTTAAAATAATAATTTTATTAATGACTTGAAGATTGTCTCATACTAAAAGTTCTAATAAATCAACAATTTTTTTTAAGTGCCTTAGTTGCAGTGTTAGAGTGTTCAATGGATAGAACGGATGCATGGGCTCGTATCAGGCATCTATGTACTTTTATTCCGGCCTTTCAGTTTTACCTCGACGAGCGTCGTTATTGGGATTATAAGTTAAATTATAACAACCTTATTTCCATTTACGATTCCTCAAAAAATGGAAGGCTATTGCCCCGGAAGTACAATGGCACGGCATTTGGTCTAAGCGTGCGTATTAGCCCACTTCTTAAAAAAATTTTTTATAAATCTTCCAAGTTTTGTAACGACACACGGTGAATTGCAAAAAAATTTGCCACATGATGAATTGACCTGGGTCTTTTAGAACTTCTAGACCAATTTCGAAAATTCTTTTACCATTGGAATGCAGCGTTATTCCTAATTAGCACAGGTTATATTTCATCCCCAAATTCAAATGGGAACAGGAATTTAAAAACTACTGGACCGGTCTCAAAAATTTGTATAAAGGAGTTGTGGCATACGCCTTATGAATTATGATGTGAAATCTTTAGCTATTTTTGTTCTGTTAGCCAAAAGAAGTTTAGCTTCTTGTTTTTTTAGTTCCTAGAATCAGAACTCAGGTACAAAAAGTTCTAAGGAGAGGACATCAGCTTTATTTTTCAACCTTATTTTACAAACTTTTTGCTATATAGATTTTTAGAATTGGTTTATCTTTTCGAATAAACTTTTCTTACAATATTGGAATAACATATTGTTTTTTTGTTTGTTTTTTTTTTTTTTTAAATAAATAAACACGCCGACACAACTCAGCGAACCTCGCGGATTATCGTATTTCTCACAACTAGGCCTTGTGAGGAATGGAGGGGACCTAATATTTTTGTTGATTCCAAACAACTAATCCAGAAAGTGCTTTTCATGAAGTCCGCTGCTCTTTCTGACAGTAACACCACACAGCTCCGTTCTAGGGGCAAATTGTACCGCTTAGACTTTAGGTAAGAGGTCGATCGTAGAAAACGTTCGCATACAGAAGGGGGAGGGGGGTCTTCGTGAGTACGACAAGATGTGACGAGGGGGGGAGGGGGATATACTGCAAGTGGGGATTGCAATCCCGAAAGGTTTTTTCAATCCCGGGATTTCGGGATTCAGATATGTCAATCCTGGGATGCCGGGACTAGTCCCGGGATTGGCTCAACATTTTAGACAGTTAAAAAAATTACTTGGTTGATGGCTGATTTATATTTAAATCTATTTTTTGTGGTGTTTCGATGACAAATTGGTGTGAAAACCTTTTGCTTCTTCTCTCTAATGATTTGAACTCTTTTGTGCTGAGCTTGCATTGGGTTTTCGTAGTTATTTAACTAGTTTCAAACTGTTTTATATCTCGTCATTTTATGAGGTCTTCTTATAACTAAGAAACGTAAAACATTATGAAGGAAATGCACATGTGGTTTTTTGTTTTGAAATTAAGTTTAAATTTAGACCATCCTTGAAAACAGAGATATTAGCACTCAAAAATACAAAAAAAAAAAAAAAAACAATGTACAAAGGGATTTAGAAAAGAGAAAGGATACCTAAAAACTAGTTTACTATTTTTTTCTATTAAGAATAGTCAAATAGATCAAAAACAATGAAAAGAATGGAAGTCTCGAAAAACATACGACGAAACATGCGAACTAGTTTGAAAGTTCTCAGAATACAATCTTATTTTATTCATTCTTAAGCCAATGATAAAGGTCTAGTAGATACTCAAAATATGTTCTTGCAATTAGGATAATTTAGCCTTTTATAAATCAAGAATCTGCTCTCACAAATGAAAACAATGCCAAATCTTCCTTGGTACACTTTAACCTTAGATCTAAACAGAAAAGTGAATATTGAGTCGATTTTTGAAAGAAGTGCAAACTTTCGCTTGTTTTTAATTAATGTTTTCATTTTGAATACTTCACCCTATACTGATTGTGTGTTTCTCTTTTCCTTTAAATATTATTTTCATATTGAATATTTGAATACTATCTTCATGTGTTCTGTTCATAATGTATTGCCATCATTATTATTACTTCTCTTATTATTATTATTTACTTGAGAATATTATTACGATATAAAGAGCTATACACACAGGAACGACAAACTTTTTAACTGTGTTTTGGAATACACCCAAAGAATGTATTGACAGTGAAAAAGTTGTTATTAATTATTATTATTAATTTAAAACCAAGTGGAATAAAATCCCGGGATCTCGAATCCCGGGATTGCAATCCCTAAATGCAAGCTGCAACGTTACGTTCGCCGTTTATCAAACAATTTTACTACAGTTTTTTTAATCTTTACCATGATATTTAAGTTATTCATTTCGTATTAGTAAATTTGTATACAGACTTTTAAATGGATGTGTTTTTAATACAATAAATGATAATTTCCTATTAGTGAATTGAGTAAAAAAAAAAAATATTGGTTTTGTTACGTATTTTATGAACGGCCCCTTATCCATACAATACTAATCTTCTCAAGTACCACATCGCTCCGAATGAAAGTGACCTATTTCGAATATTTTTCTCCGTTGAGCTTTCAATTTTGTTCTAATTTTGCCGTTTGTCGCTTTGCCGCTCTGCACGTCGCCGCGTCAGTATGTATTCATAAAAGTACAAGTTAATTGCGAAATTAAAAATTACAGGAATGTTGAGTTAGGTCACTTTAATCTAAGAGTGCGACATTGGATTTAGAAGTTAATTCTTTCGTTTGATCCAAGCTTCTTATTTTTATAAGAACGGGTTCAATAGTTCAACTCTTCCCACTTTACTCTACATAAAGGGAAGCGCAGCTGTTTTTGCAACGTTTTAGTTTACCAAGATTTTCTATCGACGATGAAAAGGGTAGAGTGGGCATAGTTGCAGAAATTCGCGGTTTTCATATATCAACCATACGATCACCGAAAAGCATATCAAACATTATAGAACGACCCATCATTGTGAAACAAAACCCATAAGCTACTGAATCTATTAAATTGAAATTTGATTGAAATTTGATTGAAATAGATGGTCTAGAGCCTCAGAAAAGTTTTTACCCCTATATTCCTACAAGAATTGGGACGGGAATGTGAATGGGAACCTAGAAACTACTGGATCGATCTAAAATAAATTTCACCCTTTCCTATATTATCCCCTAGTAAAATACACCACATTCCTAGTGGAACGGCAACGTATGTAGAAACTAAGATATTTAAAATTGTTTTTCAACTTTTTGGTGCTACATTATTCCTCAGTAAAATAAGCGCTATTTCAACCCCATATTTCCAAGAGAAAGGGAAATCAGCTCAGCCAAGCGGATTTTACTGACAATATTTGCTTTGAGTTAGACCCGAACGCCACCCCACAGAACGAATCAGCTCGACAAAATTGTTTTCTAAAGATTAAATTCCTCCAGATTCAAACGTTTCGAAATTCATATGTAAAATAATCGTACATACAAAGAAAGAACTATTAATTAAACCAAACCAACGGTTCCATTGCCGAAAATAGCTTGATTTATTAAAATTTTATTATTTGTTCAAATTCGACTGATTGAATAATAAAAAAAATCTCAGCAAATTGGCAAATTTATTTTATTAGTCACTGAGAAAACTTTTTCTTCTTCTATTTGCTGGTGAACATGGGCTGCAGCTAAACAAGAACAAATTAATAGGTCTCTGAAAGCAGTGCCAATAACAAAACATACCCAAATAAAAGCAAAAATAAAAGCGAAAGACAAAAGACAATCAAAGAGCAAACTACTTCACGGTCAATTGTTGTGGCATGAGCTCAAATTTTATGAGCCAAATTGACAAAAAATTTGAAAGTCTTTCCAGAGATTGTCATATCCAAACATTGTTTAAATTGATCGGATCATAAAACAATCAAAAATATTTACATACATACATGAGCATACATGGGTACTCGAACTCGTATAGTATTGTTTAAAGTGAAATTTTTCAAGAAACAGTTTCTAGACTTTTTCATTTGGAATAGCTCGCTATTTTTAAGTCAATTTTAAACAGCCAAGTTAGAATGCGTTTTTAATGGCAGTGTGTACTTCTCTCGGAGGACTTGCCAATTCCTCGTGAAGGCAATACACCTGAAAAACATTTCGTTTTCGTCAATGTTTTTCGGATTCGAACCATAAAGATGAACCTTCCGCGTAACAGGCAGAAATGCTTAGCATTCCAACATGGGCTTCACAATCCTTACAACTATCAATTTACTAGAATAAAAAAGAAACAAGAATTTCTATGACCCAGTGACACCCAATTGAAGTTCGTGTACATTTCATACGCAAGATATATTTTCAAATCAAATAAGATAGTTAGAATTGTAAGATTATAGTTATTTGTTTTATCCAATCCACTTTAGAAGAGTCATATAAACACTCATTATAATTCAAATTTTCCCACTAACTGCTTTTATTACTTAGAATTTTTGTTGAGATGTAACAAATTTTCCATTGCTTACAGAAGAAGAATATAAGTCACGTAAGATAAATTCCCATTGAGCATAGATAAGCCTTCATTTAATGCTGACTCATTTGTGACACAAGAACTCTCAACTCAAAGACCATCCTGGAATGAAACTTCGTTTGACTTCAAGTGGGGCATTATCATGAGGGCAAGAAGTGTTTGTGGTCACTTACTTCTTTTCAACTTTATTTACGAATCAAAGGAAGTGATCTTAGAGTCCAAAAAAGTGGAAGATCTTAGACTCTACAATTCCATATACGAAAAATAGAACTAAACTGAATAATAGGAAGGAATCTTTTTGATTAGTCCTTTGAAAAGAAAAAATCTAAATACATTTTGATAAAAAAAATTAAAGCAAGTTCACAACTTTGAAATGTCCCAATAAGGTCATCTGGTCACGATAGGTAAACATAAACATTCATATCAAAGATTAGAACATTCAAACTTAGTATCAAATTTTTAAAGTAAAAATAGTACGCTTCACGACTGAAAAGAAAACAAATCATTTTTCAGACAAACTACACTAGAGTCAGACAAAAACCCCTGAAACCTAAACACACAATGGATTACTGTTTATGCCACTTATGCCTCACTTGTGTTAAGTATACCCAATCAGTAATACTGGCCTGAAGTTTTGTTATTGTTGATGTGGATTTTTCAGTCATTGGTTTATCGACATAAATTTTATTACCAGGGTACACTTCAAAAATGATCGCTTAGCACACACAAAAATCGGATGTCTATATAAATTTTATTTAATTGCTTAAGCGTGGTCTTATCTTTGAGAGTAGGGTTTGACCAGCTCTAGCATGTGTCTTGCTTTCAATAGGCCATCATTATAAATGATATTTTTTTTATGTTTTTAAGAGTGCTCCTCATAATAATGCTCTTAGAAATAGCCCTAACGTATGTGTAGTTATTTTTAGTGATTTTCAGCCAGGAAAATGTAAATACTTGCAAATTATAATAAAATTTAAGAAATCCGATGCAGATGCCTTTCCTTGATTACTGAATAAGCTGCACTGTATATTTTTCATAAGTTTTGACAAAATTACCAAAAAAATTCTCAAGCAATAAAGCTTTTTAATGAGTCAAAAAGCATTGAAACCGCTGGGATTCTAAAATAACTTTATGTGGCTTGGAATAAACGTAATCAACGTGCTGGATGGATAGGTTGTTGGGTCAAGACAAGGAAAAAATCGTATCGGATGGAGGGATGTATTTTCCTCCGTTTAGGTTGGGAGACTTATTTTATAAGAAACCGACTTAAGATATTAAAAATAAATATATAGGGTGGCGTAACAGAGAGAGCCTAGCGCATTTCTCACAACCATGCCTTGTGAGGGAATTGAGGGGACCTACAATTTTCTGCCGAACGGCTAATTTGAAAAAGCGCTTTCCATAAATAAATTTACTAACGGAGGACTTGCAATTCCTCGCGAAAGGCGATACCCGTGAAAAAACATTTTTGCCTCAGCTGGGATTCGAACCTCGAACTTCTGGGTTAGCAGGTGGACATGCTAACCATCACGCCACGGGTACAACCACTTAAGATATTAAAAAATTATATAAAATATTCTAAAGTGTAGTAAGTGTATCACCTACATACTTATTTCTCAAATTAACAGTCTAGTTGAAGTTAGTTAAGTGAATAGTTTTTGAGTAACCAATCTCAGAAACAAAATTTAGAAACAAAATTCAAATAAAATTGTTACGTTACTTTGCGTTATTACTTATCATTTTTTTTCAATGCTGTTATTAGCGGAGTTCACACTGTACAATTAGTTGGGCAGACTTTGCCTCGAACGACCAATGTTTGATAATGTGAGCTTGTTGGATGGTTTTCAAATATTTTTGAAAATATAGAAGTTGGACGGAGTGGAGGAGTGTATGACATAAGGTTGGACGACAAGCTCAATAAGTCTGAACGCAAACTACATCCAACCATCCAACATCTGTCAAACGAAGTCTGGCCAACTAATTGAAGAGTATGAACTCGGCTATTAGTACTGAGTCAAACATTCAAAATCAGACGTAAAAATCTTTCTGAGTTTTTGAGAAAATAAAAAAAGCAGTTTTTTTCTGAAAATCTATTTTTGTGTGAAAGGAAGGATAATTAAGGGAAGGATGATTATTCCCAGTATTACAAAGCCTACATCCGGTCTTTAGTTTGAGACTCATGATTACTTAAAAACCTTTCACTGAATCAACTTGAACCAAAATCTGTATAAAAGATCAAAGTAAAGGCTTTTGAACACACTATAGTTTGAGGTAGTCAGTCGATTTTTAATAATTTTGTTTGAAATTAAGTCACTTTTTGAAACGCCCCGGCCGCAAAACACCTGCACATACACTTCAGGGGTTATGACAGTAGACAGTTATAGCGTAAGGAAAATAGGAGAGCATTTAAATGGAATTTTCTGAAGGTTTTCAATGAAAGAGAAATACACAGCTGAGTAATGCATTTCACATTCGTATAGTACGACTAGTAAAGGTATCTCTGTATTTGACAGTATGTCCAGGCTCCTTATCATGGCAGCGTCTATTGGCTTTTCTCCGAACATCTGGAAAGCTATAACAAATAAAAGGTTGCTATCTGGTAGAACAATGGTCGGGTATTTAGGGCTGAGTGATCCAGCTGGTATTTAAACCCTCCAACAGAAAAAAAGTCCAAAATAGGGCTCAATGGTAAACTGATGGGCATTTCTAGAAGCGTTACCGTGGAATCGTTTGGGGGAAAGAATGCAGCTGGCTATCGCATTGAAGCAGTGGCTGTAAACAAAACGATAAAATAAGGAGAGACCAGAAAAGTTACGACGAGTGGTAGGTGCACCTGCCAATGCATGAGAGTTCTGCTCCATATTAGGACGAACGTATGTTTCCGACCAGGCCAAAAGGGGAGAACAATTTATTGTATCGTGGAAGAAAGCTTAAGCATGTTTAGAAATGTCAGGTATATGAATATTCTACAAGAGATAATTGCTCATGCACATAACGACGCAACGGTGGCGAGTAGATTGCGAACTGAGAAAAGTATCGCAACCTTATCGACCAGTGTTAGTGATGCCCGTAAATTATCGATTTGGCGCCGTTCGCAGATTGGTCCTCTGTTATTCCACTTTCTTACGCAAAATGGAAGACTTTTTCTTGCATGTCATGTGATTTCAACAAGAAGGTGCCACATGCCACGAAGTACGCTTTATTTCATGTTTGGAGCGGTTCAATTGGCGGACTTGATCATACGATTCAACGCCTCCAGACTATTTTTTGTGGGACTATGTCAAAGCTCATGTCTTTAGCGACAAGCCCACTTTGGTTGACACACTAGAAGCAACCATAAAAGCATTTATTCGTCAGACACCGACCGAAATGTGCGAAAGAGTATTCCAAAATTGGACTAAGCGGATGGACCATTTAAAACAGAGCAGAGGACAACATTTGAATGAAATAATCTTTGAACATTAAACTACATCGAAAATTATGTCGATTCAAATAAAGGTTTCATGCGTTTTTCTTTATTTTATGTGCTTATGTTGAATTTCCGATAGCTCTTCGAAAATCACATTTATAAAAACATTGCAAAGAGAATTAAGCATTCCTCTGATTTCCTAGCTGATTTTATGTAAAATGTGACCGCTTTCGGTTACCGCATCTCATAGGAAATTTGAGTTGACATAATTTTTTTCCGGACGCCAATTTCAATTTCATTAATCTACAGTTGTATATAAGAATTGCTGTTATCAAAAAATAACTAAAAGTGACTTAATTTAACACAATAATTGATTGATGATGTGTAAATCCATCACACGGTATTGGCAAGTTCTATTTTAAGCAAAAGGCTGTATTTTTGTTGTCGGTGATTGCTTCTTATAAAACATACTCCATAAACATTGACCAATTCGATAAGATAATTTCATTTGGATTAAAAAAGTCACACAAATTCGACCATAAATTAATTAGGGGAAGCAAATGCTGTGAACAGATTGCAACTATTTACGTTTAGGTAGTGAAAATTCAGTAAAGTGGGAAACTACAGACTTTTCACTCTATTTTCGTGGTTGAGAAGATAATAAGACAGGCATTGTTGGTCAGTGTGCACCGCTAATTGTAAATTTAAGAGCAAGAATGTACTTGAAAAACTAGGGAAAACTTTAATTGAAGTGAAATGAAATATTTTTAAATGTTATGAAAGGAAAGGCCACTTAACTCGAATGATTAGTAAGATCAATCCGATTTTGAAGCATTAAAATCCAGTTAGTTTCGTCTACAAAACCGGGAATTTTGCATAGTATGCCACAAAAGCTCAAGAGCGATAGGTTGGATCAAGACAAGGAAGAACTAGTATTGGAGAGGGTTCTATCTCTCCTTCTCCGCTTTGGCGGGAGGGTTAATTTTATAATAAATAGCCTGGATTTCGAAAAAAAATGTGTTGAAAATTATTTGAATCACATCATATACTGCTATGTACCAAAATGTTTCAAAGCTATTACTTTGTTCTTTAATAAATATTTTAGTTCAAGTTAATTTAGTGAATAGTTTTGGAATAATCAAGTCTCAGAGTCAAAATTTAAAAAAAAATATATATTTTTCTTTTCATTAAATTTGTACGAAACTGCCTTAAAAAAAGTCACTTTTTATTTAAATAAAAATCAATGCTCTATTAGTTTTGACTCAAATATAGAAAACCGAATTTAGTTTTTGAGAAATTTAAAACAAAACAAAAGGAACTTTGAACAAAAATCAGCTTTTTTCTCAAAGAATTGACTTTATTCTTATTCAGCGAAAAAACGAACAAATCATCATAATTTCTCGATTTCCTCAATCCGTTTAATGTGGGTGAGTAAGAATGAGTGAGAGCATTGACTATTGAAAGAAAAAGTGATTTCAAATACAGCAAATTTTTATAGAAATTCGATCTTTTCTTCAAAATTTTGACTTTGACGCCAGATTACTCAAAAATTGTTCAAAAAATTTACTTCATAGATAGATTTGATAGATTAAGGGGACGGGTAGAGGCTCAGCTCCGGGCACTGCAGTGTCTGAATGAAACCTATTGTGCCAGCCCATGTGAGGTTTCAGGGCAGTTTTCCTGCTCCTGAATTGAACCAGAACTTAGTAATCTTCTGTGGGTGAATGAGTTTGAGTTTATCTTAGGGGATGATCTCATAGTCAAGTATTTGCTCTCTAAGGCGGGAATGTGCTGGACATTCCGTAGGTTAGGTTAGGTTTGAATGGCTGTCAGGAAAACAAACTGACACACTTAGACCGATATTAGGTTCATTGTGATACCATAAAAATTATGCGAGGAAGTATCTCACTTAACAAAACCATTTGGAGCTTTTAATAAAGCGAAGGAGATGTAGGGTATCTGTGTTCGCCAGATCGCTTGGATCATCTAGAAAATATTTTCCTAGATGCTGTTTTCTTTTAAAAGAGAGTGCAGGACATGAGCAGAGGAGGTGTGGGATTGTCTCCTCCTCCTCCTCATCTAAGCAACTTCTGCAGAAGTCATTTAAGGGAACGCCAAGTCTTATGGCGTGTCTTCCTATCAGACAATGTCCGGTGATGACATTGATTACGGAGCTAACTTGCAGTCTGGTAATGGATAACAAATGTCTTGTGCGTTTTGGATCTAGTCCTGGCGATATCCGATTTGTTGCCACACACGTGGTGATATTGTTCCACCTATGATTTGTTCTATCCATTGCCTCTTGCTTTAGCATAAGTTTACATGTAGCGATTGAAATACCAATATTCAACCTGCTGGTTGAGATCGGTAGAACGGTTCCTTCTCTGGCGAGTTCATCGGCTTTGCAGTTATCCACGATATCTCTGTGCCCCGGCACCCAAATAAGGTGAATACTGAACTGTTCAGCCATCTCCCTAAGAGATAGGCGACAGTTAAGGGCGGTTACTGAGTTCGTAGAAATTGCGCCGAGTGATTTGAGGGCTGCTTGGCTATCTGAGAAAATCCGGATTTTCCGGACATTCCGTAACGATGTGCAGAGATGTTTTTCATTTTCGAGGCATAGTCTACGATGGGGTCCGCTACCAGCCTCATTTGGTGAAGATGTTTCTTTAAAGAACAGTGATCGGTTAGTAGTCCAGTGCAAATTTTTAGGGTTTTCCTATAGAGGATCAGTTGGAATTTTTATGTTTTTTTAAGTATATTCTGGCAAAAAGAGTTTTGAACAGATTTGACCAGATGAGTTACTCCAAGCTTTATTTGATTCCACCAGTAGGTTGGTCTTGGCAGTATGTTTGAAGGTGATTTTATTTACACCTTGCTAGTTCAGAGAGTGACTTGACTGTCTCTTGAACTAATTTGGATCTTTTGACAGGTGAGCTTAACGCCTTTAGTGCAGCTTGGCTGTCTGAAAAAATGAATATTGTTTTGTTTTTCGTGTTGAACATATTATTCTCGAACATTCGTTAATGGCAAAGACTTCAGCTTGGAAAATGGACGAGTGACTGCCTGAGAAATTCGTTCTGGGACAGTCGCTGAAAATGCCGGAACCTGTACCAGTTCTCATTTTTGAGCCGTCCGTATACCAGACCATATCTCGCCTTGAAGGATGTATGGTTGATGGTTTTGTATTCTCCCAGTCTTCCCTAGGGAGGATGACAATGGAGAAATTAAGTTGAAAGTTATACATGGGAATAGTACCATCCAAGCACATACTAAAGGTATTAAGTTTTTCTAGACTTTCTATTATCGACAGATGTCCTATCGGGTATGGATGTGATTTTATGTGTCCTTGATGGAAAGACGGTGTGTCGCTAAAATATGTAATAAAGGCTTATAAAAACACTAAAGTTTGTGGTAGTATGCGGTTTAATTGACTTTCAATGCATTTTTTAAAAAAATAAAGTAGTTTTTTTTTACAATAGAACCTCCTACCTGAACGGAGGGAGATAGACCCCATACTCGAAACATTTATTTCTTGGTTGACCCAATCTATTCGTCCTTTGCTTCTTTCGCACCGTATGAAAAATTCCCTGTATGTAGCTTCAATAAAGAAAATTACAGATTTTTGAGAATTGATAAAAAAAAATTGAATCTGCCAAAAATTGCAAGTTCAGAGAAATGCGCTAGGCGCCAAGGCTAATTGCTCCGTGACACCACCTCATTGCGTAATGGTCTACCACTCGTATACGGAATACTGACGGACAAGATGACACTTTTTGTTGGCGTTAATGGCACTTTAGAAAATTTATTTGCCACACTTAGTCCTTCAGAATAGGCAATAAAACTGTAGATTTAAAAAATGCTTCGCATTGTTAGTAAACCTCAGGTGTTTAGACATCTTTTTGTGAAGGATGACATCAGAAAATGTGTTTCCCGTCTCGATTAAACAAAAAGAATCAAATATTTTCCGATAGTAAAACAAACAAATATCTTCACCCAGTAGCATCTCGAATCGCTTTAAAAATAAAATATTTTCTTTTTTATAGCAAACGCTTCCGTTAATGTGCGCGCTTTCATTAACGACCTTGCAAGCTTTTCAAAGAACACAATAATTTGTGAGCTCCTCGATAGATAAATATTTCAAAATTCTTGCAAATAAATAAATCAAAGGAGCACGGAAAATCTCAAGTTGTTTTTAATAAAAGTCTGTTAAGAAATTCAAGAGTAGAAAGTTCAAGTCGTTTTTTTTTTTGTTATTTGCCATATGTTGCTATGAAAAAGGCTAATAAAAAAAAACATACGTCGGACGGGCAAGAAAAGTTTTTATGTTTTCTTTATGCTTCGGAATGCGTGTTTGGTGGAATACTCGTTCATATAATTTTTTTAAGCAATTTTTTTGGCTAATTGTTAGCGAGTATGTCAGATGCTAGCTTCTCAAAGGTCAACAACCCCATGAAATATGCTTGATATTTTTTGAAATGAATGTGGTGTTTTTAAAATAAATAACGATGGCTATTCTTCTTCTAGCCTCTTTGTAAAATCACACTTATTCATGTTTTCAACCAATTCTCGGAAATACCGCAATACAAGCACAAGAAAAATAAGATAAAGAAGGAAGCGTACACGCATCTGCAAAAATAATTTAATTGCAACAAACCATGGAGCATTTGATAATTAAAAAAATGTTCAAGTCAAAAACTTATCTCAGTCAACTATCGAAGAACTGTTAAAAATTTCAATCCAAAGGCTAGATTTCTAGAAGAGATCACTGTTCTTCCACTTCTCTACCTCACACAAGGAGCCCCGAGTTGTAACATGGAAAAAAGCGAATGTTTTTGTTCAATCTTAAATTACTTTTTCAGTTTTGTTTCCACAAATTCACTGATTAAAATAACAAAAAATAATTGCGGGTGCATTTCAGTGTATTCCTCAGTGACTCAGCGATTACATTGAACTCTCAAAGACTTTTACAACAAAATTGAGTCCGGATTCATCCGCAGAACTATTCCTTGACTAGTTTTGAAAGTTCTTATTGTTCTGAACTCAAATCCAGTCACAGAATCGCCCTATATTAACAAATTTTCAAAGAACAAAGCATTGACGTCCTGAACTTACTTATTATGCTATAATCTCAAGAGCCTGACGTTAAAGAGTGTTTGTGTGACTTAACTCGAACTCAGCATATCCAGAAACCTCAAAAGTTTTTACCAAATTCAAATTTCTTTTCGAGGCTCTACCTAAGCTCAAAAAAGCATGACCGTTCTTTATAAACATAACTATCTCAGAAATTGATTTTGAAGGTTATATATCTTGAAAACGTGACGTGGCAGAGTAATTCTGAGGCCAGAACTCATGGCAGAAAAAACCTTCTAAGAAAAATGGTTTGTTCTCTGTGTCAAAACCATTGCCGACCAGTCTTATCCAATCTTTAGATCATTACTTCACAATAAAAACTGACTTCTGCCTGTGCCAGCGCCAGCGGCCTCTTTACATATAAAAGCATATCAAAATTATCGAACTTTCTAGATAAGACGAGAACCGTCTTGCAAATTTCGAACAGTTTGTGTTGTATCTGCATTTCAACTTTTATATGAATGGTATGAGCTGTTTGTTTACAGCCCTCTCTTCCTCTCCTTCTGGTGATCTCTTAAGTTATTTTTCTGTGTGCACACACACTGTCTCACAAATTACTCCTTTTTGTGGGTTGTTCATTGGCTGTACAATATAATAGCAAAAACTGGATTTTGGATTTAGAATGCTAAACATCTCGGAAACGCGAGCTATTTAGTGAATTCTAAGCTCATACTAAGATTAAGTTAGACAAAAACTTTTAAAAAACATAGCGTACTTTTGGCATAATTCAGAAAGGGTAATTTCGTAGACCAGCGCTATTTTTCTTGAGAACAAAAAACATTAAGTCAGTTATTCCTAAGATACTGTTCAGAAGAATTTCTCACTTGCTATGTAACTGCCAGCGGCTCGCATATTGGAGAGATTTTAGACAATTTATACAAAAAACTATAAAGAGGTGCTGTATATTAAAATCCAACTTCCCTTTATGCCTCAGAACGAAAATTCTGTCTGTATTTTTGTATCTGATGTAATTTGTTTTTCGCCAGGTGTGAATATTTCTAGAAATAATCCACTACAATGTGCCAAAGATCTTACAGTACAATCAATTTATTACACCTTCGATAGACGAATAATTTCCAGTAATGGGCTTGTGAACGGATACCAAACGATTGTCTACTCGTAAATCACACCTTTGAATTATTATCAGTGGTAGCGGATGCAGTTCATTGTTTATACGCCCGCCGCGCCGATGAGGCTCACTTTTGGAGTCAATGTGTTCAAGCGTAGCACAGATGCACTTTTCTTTATAAAAGTTCTTTTAGCTAATTAAATCACTTCTTCTTTAGAGACAGAAATTATTTTTACGCTTTCAAAGCATCAAATTGTCTTTTTGGAAAGTTTCCAAATGGTATTGGTTTTAATCGACTAAGACTAATAATGAGACTGTTCTGAGATTTTTATTCAAAGGTGTTGGACAGTAAAAAGAGTAAGCTAAAAACTACTTTACATACAAACTTACCATTTATAATTGCATGCCACTCTACCTCAGATATAACATGCCTACTAACGCGGAGATCGAAATTCAAAATTTTGTTAGCGCCCTTGTGGCATTTCCACCGTCATAGAAGGTGCATTTAACAATGCGAATTTGATGGAGAACATGGCGTTGACATGGTGTGGACGAATCATTAGTCTTGTGGATTAAAGCAATGCTTTCATTAGAACAGGGATCGTTAAAGAGTGTGGACAATTAGTTACAACAGGAGTGAAAAATGGCACTCCACAAGGTGGCGTTGTGATGCCCGCTGATCGGCACGTTACTTGAAGTTTCCTCTAAACTATCTGTTCTAATTGACTGATCTAAACCAGCCTACACTTTATTGCTTCAACCTTCCCTTTTCAAACGAACTCAAACATCTTGGAGTCAGCCTAGATTACAAACTTCTTTGGTCCAAACATATTGATCCGAAGAATGCTAATGAGCTGTCAGCTTTTCGCCAATGTAAGGAAGCCTTTGGCAAGACATTGGGCCTGTCATCTAAAAAAGAGTCCAAGTGGCTGGATTGGGGGAAGTATTTGCGTCTGCAGCGATAACCAAGCTATGCTGGCATTGAACCTGAGATTCATCACAAAAAGCTACTAACAAAAAAAAAAAAAAGAAATCATTCACATGAAGTCTGAGTTCGTCGATCGGGGACGGGGACACCCAACGATAAGGCCAAGATTGAAAAACCTCTCTGAACGTGGTTGGACGATCTTTGAGCCTCTCTTCTATTCCAGGCCATAACGACACATTTGGATCGAGATCGCCAACTTCTTTGTTGGACTGCTTTCTAGGGACCTGAACCAGTGCTTGGTGGCTGCTGGGGTCGTCAGTGAGGGCTTCAATAAACGATTAGATCTGTTAAAAGCTCAACCGAAAATGGTGTGCCTTCATTTGATGCAGACATACTAAACGTATGCTCAGCAAAGTTAGTAGAAAATATTGGAGAAAGCTTTTTGGCGTTCCAACGGCATTAGCGGAGTTCACGCAGTACAATTAGTTGGACAGACTTTGGCTTGAACGACCAATGCTTGATAGTGTAAGCCCTCAGACGACCGCTTGACCAACTTGTTGGATGATTTTTAAATATTTTTGAAAATTTTGATGTTGGACGGAGTGAAGGAATACATGACATAAGGTTGAACGCAAACTACAAACACTACCTACATCCGGCCATCCAACATCCATCAAACGGAGTCTGTCCAACTAATTGTACGGTATGAACTCGGTTATTTAAACGTGTCAAGCACAAATGATTTCACACTCTATAAATCCTGTAAACAGAATGATTTCTGAGAATGGCCTGCGCTTCCTCGCATCAGGTTCCAGGTTCTCATCAAGTGCAGACACGGTGAGAGCTGGTTATCTAGCCTCCTTTCCCTTTCAACGTCTTCTAAATCTACGAACATCTGTAAAGCTTGTAACAAATGAAGGTTGCTATCTGATGGTACAATGGACACCTATTTGGGTCTGAATGCTCCCTCTTAGTATTTTGAAAACATCCGACAGAAGACCTCGTAACAACAAATTAGAGATGAAAAGACGATACTTGGGAGGCTCGGCATTTGTCTCAATTATACCTTGATGATGAATGAAGAGCTCCCACAAGTTTTAGAAGATTTCAAACGGCGTAGCCAGAAAGCGCTTTTCATGACACTCAAATTACTCTCGATAGACTAATAAATTCGAAGCAAGAGGCATGGAAGTGAAAAGATAAATGAAAGTGAGATTTGAACCTCCAACTCCCACAGACATGCTAACCATTCCGCCACATGAGCAAACTACAACATTGAAACTCAACACTGAACAGACATTTGAAGTTACTCTATTTCATTACAAATTTTTAAATGTGATTTTTCAACTGTTTATAAATGTGTAGTTTTTCAAAACTGTTTAGGGTAGTAAATTTCATTGGCTGTTCTATAAACATTTTCAATCACTTTTCTTTAATGAAATTAAAAATTTAGTACAAGATTTGGAATTTTATTTTGCTTTGCAGACAGTGCAATGTTTAACGTCCCCATCCACGTTCGTATCCAAAACCAAATTCAGCCCACCCACGTGCCCGGGAAACCATCAATCATCAATCAAATCTCTCCTCAACTACACACTTCCCGTCAGACATTTACAAAATAATCATTCAACAGATTTGTTTCTCCGTATGAGTTGTGCTGACAGTGCACTTGATTTCAGCTGTCAAGACATAAATAATTAACAAGCTAATCTCCTTTCGTTAGGATTACAATGATATGACTCGCTTCAAACTATTGCATCTGTGTGATGTGCTAATCAATCAAAGAATTTAATAGCTGCACAAGTTTCATGTAAAATTCTGTTAAATTCAACGAGGCGGGAAATGAATAACATTTTCTCAGTTCTATCCGTCGGTCTTCTGTTCAGGGATCGTTCTGGATCTCATTTCAAATGAATTGAAACGCTCAAATAAAAACAAATTTTTGTACAAATTTATCCGACAACAGGTGCCTCCGTTGCATCGTTGTTTCCTAAACACCAACAACAGGAAGCAATAAAATGTAAGTGCTAATCACAACATTGACGAGTTAATTGATTTAATCAGTCCAAGCAGCAACGATATATCCACTATGAAATAAGTTGACAGTTATGTTCAGTGGTGGCTGATCTAGGGCATAAATAGCCAAAAATTCTGGTCGCACTTGATTGGATATTGTTGATATTTTCATCGAACAATGAAGATGGGAAAAGCTCAAGTTCATGCTCAATAATTGCGTTTGCTTCTGACGTTTACCGATTATTTTAGCTTAGCGGCTATTTTTAATTTTCTTGAATGAAAAGAGAGAGAAGTAAGAAAACAGACACACACACAATGACTGACAAGACAAGTGGCCGCGTTGCATAATGCCGGTGCGGCGGCGTCGGCATTTTTATTTTATTCAAGTCTTAAGAGCTTGGTGTGCATATTTCTTTTTTTAAATTTTGTAAAGTAAGTGCCGATGTGCTGCAGAGTCTTGTAGTATTTCGAATGCACCAGGTGGGCGTCTCGCGTTCAAGTACAAGGGCGATTGACAGCTTCAGGAAGTGAAGTTGACATTTTCTGATGACGAATAATAAAGCGAGTGTAGTTTTTTTTTTTGTTATGATCAAGTTTCATTAAGAACTTGGAGAGGTAAGGTGGTTCGAGTTTCATTAAGAAGTAACAGAGGTAGGGTGTTTTGCTTTCCAGGTCGGACGACTATTGGATTGAGGTTTACCTGGGTAATTAAAGTCTTTACGTTATTATAATAAACATTTTCAAACTCTGGAAAATAACTCAAAATGTGAAGAACGCAGTATGTGGGTTTTTTTTTAAATTTTGCAGCCAAAGGTATTAAACTATTTTCGTAATAATTTTCCAAATAAATCTCTGCTGAGCTTGAAAGAGGAGAATGGTCAAGAGATTGGTAGGAAGGGAGTAAGAGTTGGAAGGATCAAGAGATGGAGTGTATCCTCTTTCCTCACAATTTCAATTTTCTACGTAATTTAGTATCTCTCTTGGATAATGAAACCTTAATCTTTTACACAGACGGATCTACATTCTACATCCTTTGATGATGTAGGAAGTGGAATTTTTTCAAAAGGGCTTTTCTTCCGCCTACTTGTTGTTTCAGTGTGTTCCAAGCGGAAATTCTGGTAACAAAAAGTTTCGTCCTGGTTCAGAGAAAACGTTGTATCTTCAACGGATATTCGTATATTCTCGAACAGTCAAGTTGGTCTCAAAGCTCTTGCCTCTGTCTCAACAAAATCTTCTTCGGTTAAAAACTGCCACACGTCTCTTAAGGAGATGTCTGAACAGATCAAAAAAAAAAAAAAAATACCTTTCATGGCTGACGAGCCACACAGACATACCAGGCAACTCAATGGCAAACGAATTCGCCAAAAAAGGAACGACTATTTTTAACAAACTTGCCCATGTGTAGACTCGAAACGTTGAAAGAGCTCATTGAATCTAAATCGTCTGCATATTAGCTCCACCATAAGTGTCCGAACTGGATATTGTCTAATAGATAGACACGCCAAAAGGCTTGGTATTTTCTCCAATGGCTTTTGTAGAAGCTGCATGGACGAGGGGAAGGAGTAAAAAGTCCGACACCTCCTTTGTTCAAGCTCTGCGCTCGCTAACAGGCGGAAAACTCACCTGAGTAAATTTTTTTCGCAATATCAGCGATTTAGATAAAAAAGACCATAAAAGTATTTTATTTTTCAGACGAAGTTCGTCATGGTTTGACTAGCTTGTAATTCCAAGTTCGATTAAGGGGTGTTGAACTCTCTCTCTCTAGTCCCCTAGATGGAATCTAGAGGGTGAACGACTTTCTGGTCTCGGTGTTATCACAATAGACTCTCTATAATCTTTGTGTGTCAGACTTCGTACCTTGATAGCCACATCTAACCTAACCTAATCTAGATAGAAAACATGTTTGAAAGACGGACGGACATTTAGATAAAATAATTAAGGATTCATAAATAAATAAAAGTCAACAGATGACACACCCAAGCACGGGGTGCCTCATTGCCAACCGTTTTTAACTCAGTCATACCTTCGTGGGGAATAGAAGAGGCCTACACAATTTTTAAAATTTTGAACGGTTCAGAGAGCAAGAGCTTTTCAAAAAACAGTGAACCTGGCCATTTCGTGGTTTAAGGATGTTATTTCTTGGATCTTCTCATCAATAAAACTTTTTAAATATTTCCTCGCCACAGTATCGCAATTGATTGAACCTTACTGCACTTCTCGCAACCACTTCCATCGTTAAACTTTTATCCAGTCGAGAACGGCTAGGCTTTTATGTTGTATTATCATGACAGCTCTTCACGAGAGCCTAAAAATAAACAAATAAATAGGTAGAGCGAGGAGCCCCTGGGCCTAGCGCATTTCTCACAACCATGCCTTGTGAGGGAATGGAAGGGACCTACAATTTTCTGCCGGTTCCGAATGGCTAATTGAGAAAGAACCAAAAGCTTATATTTTCTAATGGTAACGCTAAGTTCAAAACTGCTTAAAAATTACTGGTAAACAATTCTTGTATTGTACACGGCAGTCCCCTTTCAAAACTTTTTCGAAAGTTGCACTGCTTTGAAAAGTGTTGTCTGAACTTCTGACTTCGAAACCGGCAAAATATTGTGTATCACTTTTAATCGTCATCGACATGGTTGAGTAAAATCATTAGGATCTGCCTCACCGCCCGCCGGCCTCTTGTTGCGCCCAAATATTTACTGGTGTTTTTTTATGGCTATATCCTAAATACTCTGGACAAAAAGTGGCTATTTATGGGAAAGGTTTGGGACTTCACAATTTTTCGAGTATGCTTTTGTGAGCCCTAGTTTTGAACGCTTAATTCTTCATATACGTTTTTAACCTACCTACTATTCAAAGAATATTATTCTTAATTAGTTTCCCCGACCTAATTTTCGAATATACTCGAGTTACAAATAAAAACTTATCTAACAAAAACACAGTAGGAGAGCTTGTTACCGGAGTCTTGTAAAAAACAAATCAAGAAAAAGCTCGAAATAAATACTCTAAATGGTCACAGTCGCTCGTAATTTCGATTGTGTATTAAGTAAATCAAAATTTAGAGTCTGATTTTAAAGTTTTGTTTCTAAGAAAAATTTTTAAGTCGGTACAGGGTTGCTAGCAAAATCGCAACAAAAAGAATTAAAGGATCAGACCTGTTATCAGTTATCAGTTATTTGGCAAGGACACAAGACTAGACTACCATATTCTAGGATAGGCCTGTTAAAAGTGGTGAACAAAGATTTAGTAACGTATTGGTTGGAAAACTCTTTAAACCAGATTTTTATAAACCCTAGAGATGAGTTTGCTTTCGCAATAATATGGTTAGTGTGAGAGTGGAAATTTAGATCTTTGTCACAAATTATTCTAAGATGGCGAGTACACGAAACTAAAAAGATAGGCATGTTGCGAAAGTAATAAACTCAAAGACTAGAAGGGAAGCGCTTATGCGAGAATGTCACACATTGGCATTTTTTAAGATTTAACTCAAGAAAATTTTTACTACACCGGATAGGGGAAGTGTTAGGTTTTGTTGAAGGAGGAAAGAATCCTGAGCAGATGAGATAACTTTAATTATTTCAATGTCGTCTGAATTAATGAACAGATTTGCGAATAATATACCGCCAACGTCATTGATATCAAACACAAATAGGAGTGGACTGAGATGACTACCCTGTGTAACTCCCGGAGAGGTAAATATTTTATCAAAAACAGCTTTTCTAAAGACAACTCTATATAGTCGGTTCTCAAGTTATGATTTGATCCATTCAATAACTAACGATGGGAAACCAAAATACTTGAGTTTAAGGTAAAAAATTTACGACCAATTTAGTCGAAGCGGTAGTAAAAACAAATGATTGGGTAAGGTTAGTCGAAGTAGACCTTACCTTTAAGAAACCATGTTGAAGTGTACACAATACTTTCGAAAAGGTTGGGAATTGGGAAAAGCTTAGCTATCGGTCGATAATTTGAGTTCTCGTTCTTACAACCCTTTTTGAATATCGGGAAAATGAAAGATTCTTTTCAAGAAAGGGGGAACACTGCTTGGGAGAGCGAGAGTTGAAAAAGACTGGAATGAGGTGCGGATAGCGCGGCGGAAAAATTCCTGGGATGCCACTTTTTTATGCCACTTTCTGCATTTTCGAAGTAAAATTGAAAATCAGAAACTTTGAAATCAAGAAGATACACTATTCATTGCTACTTATAGCAAAGATACTTTTCAAACACAAGCAACAATCGAAACCCTTTTTTGTTACGTTTTGTCTGAAGTCTGAAATATGGGAACTACAAACTTCACTCCAAAAATCAATCAAATTCAATGTTGACAGTGTTTGCCTCTTGAAAACAAAATCAAAATAAAGAACATAGCTCAAGTGCTTGGGTTTGAATGAACTTTGGAGAACCCTATCACTGTTCGGTGTCTCTTTAATTACTAAATGTCTCAATCCACTATCTTTGGAAGCGAAAAACATGTACACGTACATTGTACACTCGTACAGACTGCAAATAGTTTCTTTTGGATAAAGAGGGCTGTTAATACGACATTAAACAATCACTGTACTGAAGAAGTAGATAAAGACGCAATGTACAAAATCAACTTTGAAAAGAGTAGGCATTTTAACTACTTAGAAAGATCATACGATCGAGTATTAAGAAGCTTTCGAAATGAAGTTTGTACGAGGTCTATCAAAATAATCACTTCTTTTCTACTTTAGTATAAACGCTTTAATAACACCCTTGTCTTCTTCTCCTTACAGCCATCTTGTTTCTTCAATCTGTTCTGGCAGCCGATCACTGGAGCTATCCTGACCGCAATGAAACAAATGGTAAGTGAAAAATTGCGACCTACAAACAAACAAGGTACCTAACGGCAGCATTCCATTTAATTTGCACTTTTTGCAATCAAGCTTGTTTATCCAAAGAAGATATGACAACAATTTATTAATAGAGCTAGTTCCATAGAATACTCGCGCACATAGAGTCATTTCAAGCACATCGCTCTAGATCGGGACAATGTATGAATACGAATTTGAAATGCATAAATTACTCTCACTCTCGAATGAAAGGCTCGCCCATTGTGTGCCATGCAAATCATGACAAATCCCAGACGTTGAGACTCTCATCAAACGATTGAATGCTATCATCACTGTGTTATCAAAACACACAGATTGCTTGAATTGCTAAATTGCCTTTTAAGATGCAAGTGGAAGATAGAATCTGTGCTGACACTGAGCTGAAGATTTTTTCGTGAATTTTCATGTGTGGTCTACGGTGGTTGGTTTTGAGGATAAAAAAAGTTTCTTCATGATTATCGTTTATCGTATAATCAAAAGCAGTTGGTTCAACATGTACCTAAAAACGAAAAATGAGATGATGTCAAGTATGTAACAAGTGGGGCGCACGCGGCACGAGTTTATTTTCATAAAATGATAATGATTTGATGCGTCACCAGCGATCGAGATGAGCACCCACCAACTAAGCCGCAAAAGTTGTCTTCTAGATCTCCAAAAAGTGTAGCCCATAGTTTCGAAAAACTCGAAAATTTTCCGTATTTATATACGTTAGGTACACCTGAAATGTTCACAGTTTACCCGAAGTATAATCTGCAAAATACTCATAAGTATTTAATTGTTTAAGAAATTTAACTAATCAATTTAAAGTTGATTCATTAGTTTGGGAGACACAACAAAGCGGGGGAGCCTAGGGGAGCAGATTGGCTTGAGGCAATTCATGGAATTACAATTTAACCGATTTCGAACGACTAAGTGAGAAGGTTCTTTTCATGGCAGCGTAACTACTCTCAGAGTAGATGCCGATGCTTCGTGTAAGGAAGAAACTAGTAGAAAAACTAATTTGCGTCAATGGGATTTGAAAATCAAGTTACGATAACAGACATACATACTTTCAATTACGCCCCTTCACAAACCCCTACTCATTAAAAATAATAAAACAAATAAGGTGGCGAAACAGAGCGAGGAGCCCCAGGGCCTAGCACAATCAGTGTGAAGGAATGAAGGGAGAAAACTGTAGGTCCCCTTTATTCCGATTCCGAACGACTAATCGAGAAAGCGCTAATCGAGTGGCGCAACAGAGCGAGGAGCCCCTGGGCCTAGCGCATTTCTCACAACCATGCCTTGTGAGGGAATGGAGGGGACCTACAATTTTCTGTCGGTTCCGAACGGCTAATTGAGAAAGCGCTTTTCATGGCCATTAATTTACTAACGGCGGACTTGCCAATTCCTCACAAAAAGGACTCTGTTGGGACTCGAATCACGAACCTCTGGGTTAGCAGGTGGAAATGCTAACCATCACACCAAGGGTACCACAAAGCTACTAAGGGGAACTTATAATACCGTTAAAAGTCAATTTAAATGACTGACCGTTGTCAGTTCTTTGATTTCAAAAATGGAATGATGAATGAATACGTTCAAGCTGGTGGGAAAACGGAAGATAGAAATCAATTTGAAAACAACAAAAGGCAAAGAAACAGAGTTAAGGTCTTGAAACCGATGCGATGTAGGCCTAGTATTCTTGTCCATAGGAGCTAAGGCTTCCTGCCGATTAGCAGTTGTCATGTATGTACACTGTACAGTTCACGTTCAAAGCCCAATTCGAATGAAGCATTTTTCCTCAAAAAAAAAAAAAAAGCGTTAAGGCTACAAAAGTGATACATATTTTGAAATCCGTAACGACCTCATTCATACTCTTTTTTTAATAAATTATAACCAGTCCGGATCTGACCAGATCAGGGGCTATTTTTGTTGTTTCTACAGTTTGAAGGCAAAGACGACAGGTATCAGTTTACAAAGTGCCAATGTTTCTAACTTGGTAGGATCTCTCAACAAGTGATGCATAAAGAAGTTCATGATGTTGGAGGATAGATTTTGTGATACCAGTGGTAATTGCTGATTTGAAATTGGGGCCAAAGTAACCTTCTCTGTTGTTTGTTTTGGATTTATTAGTATACCATTTAGGTTGGAAATTTATTTCTAAAGCTACAAGATTTTTCTTTCATTTTAGTCATAAAAGAAAAGATTGAAGCTTGTTGCCTACGCAGATGATGTGTCAATTCGTGTCTCAGACAAACACCCACAAGCTCTAGCAGAGCTGTTGCAAACGACTCTAAACAAACTCAACCACCGGGTTGAAGTTCGAGGACCTTACCTCCTCTATATTATTTGCGAAGGTCATTAACAGAAAAATTCTTTTCATGCGACGCTTTTGGTTGCTTAGGTAACGGATGGCTATTAGTGCACTATGAACAATCCTCAACGACGAAACGAACAGTCTGGGAATAAGGAAGTAGATATTCCAGGTTAGCTCCCTGCAACAAGAGCTTAAGAACTACCGTTGGCTTATTTAAAAACTATTACTATTAGCGCTGTGAAATTAATTAGGTCAAAGTTATTGGTTAAGAAATTTATGGTAGTGATTTTAATCGATGATTCTAGAAGTTGAAGTGTCTATAACGAGAAAGTTAAAATAAGCTCAATCCGTGGTTGCAACATCTTAGCACTTACAATTTGATCAGAATCCGCACCTGTTCTATATGGCCCCAAACTGTAACGCTTCGCTACAGCTTACCCTTTTTGTGGTAGCTTTCTGGCTCGTAGGCTTTTATTTTACTCCCTAAAATTATTGTATCTATACTTCAAAAGAATACATCTTCCGTACGGGAACTTGTGTCGATAGGACGTCTATCATAGTGATGTGCCAAACCGTAAAATTTACAAACCGGGTTAACCCGAGTTGGATTTTGATTAACCCGAGTTGTAACTCGAGTTGGCTAACTCGGTTTAGAAAAATAATATTTGCGCTTTTTCCTTCAATACTATGTTTTGAAAAATAGAAACAAACAAATTTTTCAATCAAAATAAGCGGATTTAGTCAAAATGCATTTATAAAAAAAAAACCAAAAGCAATAAGAGTACCTACTAATTAATCACACAGGAAAGAACCGAACCGACTTGACTCGGGATATTTTACAGAAAATTAATTCCTAACTCGAGTTGCAGTATGTATCCAAAACATTCAAACCGTTTACCTATTAACAGACGACAATGAAAAAACCGAACCGCAGTCGAACTCGGGATAAATTAATTCCTAACTCGAGTTGCAGTATGTATCCATTGTAGCTATACGGGAAATTAATTTATCCCGAGTCAAGTCAAACCGAGTTGCACTGTGGTTCGGTTTTTTCATTGTCGTCTGTTGATAGGTAGACGGTTTGAATGTTTTGGATACATATACTGCAACTCGAGTTAGGAAGTAATTTTCTGTAAAATATCCCGAGTCAATTTTAACAGATGTGTGTGTTTCTGTATGCCTGCGCAAATAAATCACTTGCTTTGATGCTTTACATACTACTACCAGTGGACTATCGACTTGATATGTATAAGTGCATTGTGTTTGGCACAGACCGCAACTAAAGGAGGGTAGTTTTGATTATGTTCAAGTGAACTCGGTCTGCTTGCATTAATTTCATTTTAATTATTTGGTTGACGGTTCGGTTTTTTCTTCGGTTTGCCAACTCGGTTCGAAAAAATGTAAACCGAGTCAACTCGGTTTGGGCTCAACTCGGTTTGACTCGGTTTATGAAACCGAGTTGACACATCACTAGTCTATCATGGTTCTGCCATCCGTTGCTCAAAAAATGTACCTAATACATAGTAGGGGAGCCCAGGAAGGGATTTTGCGCGTTACTCGAGCGCGTCAGAAAATCATATGGGGAGAAACCTTGCACCTTGTGATGCACTTCTACCATATATGAAACCTTGATGTTGGAGCTTTCGTTGAGGGCAGCCCGTCAGATTAGTAAAAAAAAAAGTCGATCCTCGGAAATACTCGAGTGCGTCAGATTAAGAGATGGTAGGTTGATTACATCCAGAAAAGAGTAAATTTCAATAATCTGACAATTTGAGCGGGGCCTTAGTTAGTAGGCGAATCACAAAGATGTAAAAAAAATCGACATTTTGAAATACTCGAGCGCGATTAATTTTTTTTTATTTTGAAGGTAATTTTATCAGGATTACGGAAAACATATAATCTGACATTTTGCTTGGGGCGATTTAGATAATATCGTCAATAAATAAATATCTCGGTTAGTATTGATATTAGCCATTGGTCCAAAACCTTTTTTGTAGAAAACTAAATTTTCTACAAGTTTGTAATTCACAATTTTTCTGTAGCTTTGTTATTTACGAGATAACTGCGAAAAAACGTGAATTTTATGGAAAAATCTATTTTAGTGGCCCGTACCACCTGGCCGGTATGAGTAACGACTTTGCCACAAAGAACATTTTTGAAGAGCGTTCAATTTCGAGAAAAAAAAACATCTTCGGTTAAAGCGATCCCATGAAATGCCGCTGAGCTATAGAATTTTAAAAATAAAAAATCAGTTAAAATTGTCAGACGCCCCCATATATGTAATTGTCAGATTATCATCCTGGAGGACGAAGACATCAAGTTGATCACTCTGTATAAAAATCTGACGCGCTAAATTATTTCAAGGTCAGGTGTTTTTTTTTTTACATTTTTAAAAATCAGCCATGACTTATGACTCCGCTCAAATTGTCAGATTATTGAAATATACACTTTTTAGAGTACACTTAACATTCACTTTAAAAATCTGACACGCTTGAATAACTTTTTTTTCAACCTCTCCGCCCATTTGCCCCCAGTAAATTGTCAGATTAATATATGTATCGGTTATAAGAAAGACAAATCGCGTATACTCTATGAATATCTGACGCACTCGAGTGTTTCAATGCGACCGTTTTTTTTACAATTTTAAAAACTCATACATGCCCATCGCCCCACTAAAATACTAAAATGGAAAACTGCCATAGACTTTTTTTCGTTTTAGAACGTAAGTTTCACAATCCAATAAGTCCCCATGACGCTTTAGTAACTGCAAATTTAGCATCCTGGGCTGCCTTAAGTTAGTTTAGTTTAGTTTAGTTTATAGATTTCGTAAATATTAACATTACATTTCATTACACGATTTTACTAAGTCTTATATGGTTTGGCCGAAGACCGTCTACCAGAGTGACATTTAAATTTAAATAACACATTTTCAAAAAATAAAGTTCACAAAAACAATTTTTTTTTTTTTTTTTTTTTCTTAAAAAAGTTTTAAAAGTTTTCTTCAATGATTTGCTTTCTGTAACGAAAAGCATTTAAAATATATCTAGCTAGGGTGTCCCATCCACGCTCTCCATTCAAAATATTGATCACTTCATCCAAACTAAGGGTGTCCGTTGCAAAGAAACGCCTTCTAACATCCTGGGCTCCCTTAATATAAAGAATGTTTTTTTTTAGATGTACCTATGGCTTTCAATCCGGCAATAATTTTTTGGAGTTGGTCTTTTTGACACTTGATTTATACTCAGTTTGGTTTGCCATTGTGGAACCCGACTTCTGGGTTCCCGACTTCTGTTTTTTTTTTTTTTTCTTTTTTTTTTCGGCGAGTTACCTCCAAGATCGAGCGATTTAATAACGCAAACAAAATGCTGCAAAAGGGGTCGAAAATTGGGCCTCTCTGGACAAACCCTAATCATTATAATAAATTCTTGGAAATAGCGTTAAATTCTTTACGTTTCATATTTTCTTGGACACCAAACGTTTAAGAAGAAAACACCATTAATTAACATAACAATGCATAATCTTACGCTGTCGCACGGAGCTATCCGAAGTCGAATTTTATTAGCCGCTGGAACAATCAGTTTGTTAAGTTAAGACTTTTCTACCTATTTATTTGCGAACTTTAGATTTCATTCTTGTATGGGACTTTTTTGACAAGGATCATTATTTCCATTCTACCATGATGGCTGCTGAGAATTAAGTTGCAGAATGGTTGGATGAGAAGTGAAGCTTTGCTGTCCGAATTCGAGAGAGCAATTAGGCTACTTAGTTATCTGTGTACAAGTTGACCATTAAACCCATTGCCGCATCTGTTTCAAAGCTCGCAAAAGCACCTATAACATCACGCTTCCTTCTTCCGTCACATTCCATTACGTCGATATTGTCTGCGTAGGCAAGTAGTCTTACAGACTTTTGAAAAATTGTTCCTCTGGTGTGGACGTTTGAGTTTCGTACAATCTTTTCAAGTATGATATTGAAAGACAGTTTGTCGCCTTGTCTCAAGCCTTTTCGACATCAAAGGCCTCGGTTCTTTACCGACCTAGACGGAGCAGCCTGAATTCTCCAAAGTCATCCTGCAAAGTCGTAAAAGTTTTGCAGGTATGCCGAAACATGGCTCTGTATATCTCGTCTCTGTTAATAATGAAACAAAAAGATTTTTCTGACTTATTTCTTAATTATATAAAAAAAACATATCGATTTTCGTCTTCTAGTTTTCCCTCAATGGGGTGGAGTGTGCGACACCGGTCACCGACAGAGTCCAATTGACTTGAGTATTGCAGGTTCACTCAAAGGCAACTTTCCCGAATTCGTGTTTCAAAACTACGATAAAACTTTAACTTCACCATCTCTATCCAACAATGGCCACACTGGTAAGTTACCATATTCAACTGCCAAAAGTATCTTCAATCTTATCATACGACTCCTTTCAGTTAAATTGTCAAAATTTTCTGTTGAAATGACCCTCACTGGCGGCCCATTGCTGGACAAGTATATTGTTGAAGAACTTCACTTGCACTGGTGGTCCGAGCATACCATTAACAACATAAGGTAATTACAACAGTTTCTAGCACAATTTTACAGTCTGATGTTAATGCTTCCATTTGAAGGTATCCCTTGGAAGCCCACATTGTTCATCGCAATACTCGCTATGCCAACATCACTGAAGCTGCTGGTCACAAGAACGGTATTGCCGTAATTGGAGTTCTCTTCCATGCGTCCAATACACCCAATGTTGGAATTGGAAAAATTATAGAAAACATCGAGTTCATCAACAGTGCCGACGAAATCAGCAAACCAGTGACCATTGAACAGAAGATCAATCTTCGCGAACTGTTCCCCAAACTGTCTGGCGGTTACCTGAGCTATCCCGGTTCTTTAACTACCCCATCCTGCGCTGAGTCGGTTAGTTGGATCGTTCTCCTTGATACGTTCTCTGTCACAATGGATCAGGTAATGTAGAAGCTTAACATCAATCTCGACTTAAAAGTTATTCATGATTTCCTCTTTCGGCAGGTAAACAAGTTCAGGGCAATTGAAACTTATGGAGGCAAGAAACTGACCGACAACTATCGCGATGTCCAGAAGAAGTACAACAGACCAGTTATGGTCATTCGACAGGAGTCTTCTGGTTCATCGCTATCGATTAGCTCGTCGACTTATGGTCTCATAGGCTCCATTGTAGCAGTTTACCTAAGTCGTGTCCTGCAGTAGTGCTGATGACGTTATTCTAAATTTTTAAGCCATAAAGCATGTTCCTGTATGGATTTATTTGTAAATGTAACCCATGCCATTTTGTTCCTTTTCTGCAATCAGAGTTATGAATTTATTTATCTTTACACTGTAAGCGCATATTGTTGTTTTGTGTATAATTTTATATGAAATTTATAATTGTCTGTTAACTCGTTCCTTCTTGTATATGTACAATGAATAAAATGTATATCGTCGCGTCGCCGTCGTCTTAAGGGAAATATTTCATTAAATTTTGCTAGTCAATATCATTATTATGTTTTTCAATAAAAATATTTTATGTCAGTTTTGGTGTTTTATTATTTTTTTTATAGTTTTTTGTTTTATTTTTTGATAAAGATCAGCATAATATTTATTGCAGATAGATATGGATTTTTAGACAACTGTCAAATGTTTTCGGTGTAAGTAAAGTAAAGCCAAGTAACCGTAAAGTAAATGAAGTGGTGAAAATCTCCGCCATCTTCTGTGATAGAAAAATATCTTCTTAGTTTAAAGGAAAAGAGTACACTACTGTGTGCGTACAGTACTTTTTTCGAAGTAAGTTCACTGCAGCGGAGACGAAGAAGCTCCGAGTGGCAGCAGGAGTATCAAAACAAGATCGTGCTAGAAGTATCAATATTTGTGGAAGGTGATTCGACATTCGACCCCCATAATAACGAGATTTACAAGGAAAAAGAAGGCAAGAACACCGAATTCTCAAGAAAAAAAAAGAAGCAGCATGAGAAGCGTTCGTTTGAGGACATTAAGAGATGCCATGACAGGAATGAGATTTGGAAGTCTTACCAAAAGGTAAAAAGATCTTGCCAGCGTGTCAAAGCCCAAACTCAAGCCTGTAGAGACCGGCAGGGAAACATAGTAATAGAGAAGCAGTTGCTCTTGAGGATCTGGATTATGACTTCTACAGACTGCTTAGCAGCGCAGCGGCAATGAAACTAATTCCGCTTTTAGGCAGAATGCCCAATACAATTTAAAAGTTTTTCATCGTTGTACCGTCCTCCCGACTTAGAAGAAATTAAGCTTGCCATATGCAAACTTAAATCAAGCAAGATTGCAGGCGCAGATGGCCTTGAAGCTGAACTTTTCAAGGCAACATGATATCAGTTGGAAAGGTTGCATGATCTGAATAATATGGTCGGACGAAAGCATTACCGATGAATCAAACCTCAGTATCGTATTTTCGATCCTAAAGAAGGGAAACCCTCACAACTTTACCAACTATAGAGGGATAAGCCTCCTTAATGTCGCTTATAAGATCTTGTCTGCTGTAAATGTGAAGGCCTGAAACTCCACGCCAACAACTTGATAGGTTCTTATCAATGTGGTTTTATACCAGAAAGGTCCACAGTAGGCCAAATTTTCACATTACCGCAGGTCTTGGAAAAATCTCGAGAGTATAATATCGATATACCTACACCGGATGACAGCATTTACAGAGAGGAGCTGTACAGAGCCATGTCAAGATTCGGGATCCCTGCAAAACTCGTACGACTATGCAGGATGAGTTTGAAAAATTCAACCTGCTTCGTCAAAGTCGGTAGAGAACTCACCGAGATCTGCGATGTCGAAAAAGGCTTTAGGCAAGGGGACAAACTGTCATGCGATTTCCTTAACATCGTACTTGAAAAGATTGTACAAAACTCAAACGTCAGCACCAGAGGAACAAACTTTCAAAAGTTTGTACAATTACTCGCCTACGCAGACGATATTGACGTAATTGCGATAGAAGCGGCAAAAATGGGTTCGATTTTATAAGTCATCTAGGATCCGCTGTAGACACGGACAACAACATCAGTGCGGAGATCAAACGGAGAATAACTCTTGCCAACCGTTGCTTCTTTGGGTTAAGAAGGCAATTGAGAAACAAGACCCTGTCTAGAAAAACCAAGGTAGCCCTTCATAAGACCTAAATCATCCGAGTCCTGCCTTACGGTGCGAAAGCGTGGACATTATCGAAAGCGGATGAGGAAACCATTGGTCGTTTCGAAAGAAAAGTACTTCGAAGGATCTTCGGCCTCGTACGCTAAGACAGTGTGTAGAAAAGAAGATACAAAAACAAGCTGTATGAGCTGTACCGCGACATGGGCATAGCTAGAAGAGTACGCATTGCGAGGCTACGACGTGAAGGTGGGGTCATATGGAGCAGATGTACATCAACGCTCCGGAACACATTAAAGGAGAAACTTGGATGAGGAAGACCTCGTTTTAGATGGCAAAATCAATAGGAAGCAGACCTCAACCGACTTAGAGTGCAAAACTGGATAGAGTTCAACATGGAAATTGTTGGTATAAGATGTTGGTTGAGGCTCCGGTTCCCCCCTAACTGGAATTCCTACCTAAGTAAGTAGTTAGTATGGGCTGTAATAAAGACCAGAGGATTTAAGACGGTTTCCTGATGTACACCTAGTGTTACTCGGATTCTTCAAAGACTCCTGTTTTACATCTTTTCTTCCTCATCAGCTCTTTTATTAATATTTTTTATCATCCTCACATAAGTCTCTGAAACTCCACGTTTTTTGAGGGTAACCCTCTACTTAAATTTGATATAGTAGTTACAATGCAAAGTTATACGAGTATACATATGTATAGGCTGGTTAAAGGGGATTCCACTGATTCTTTTTGTATTGGAATTTTTTAAATCTTCTTTTCGTTGCGATGCTCTGGGTTATTCTTGATGAAATGGGATTAGATGCTAAACAAGTCGAAATTAAATGTCGTGGTTGTCGATCGAATCCCTTTTTGAAGTCGATCATTACAACATGTCAAGGCTCTAAGGAAGTACGATTTTTTGAAGTGAAACTTCTTATGCGACTTCCAAACATGGTTGCGTTACACGTTTAACGCGGATTAACGATTGCATACTTTTCGGCACTTCTCGCAATTCGTCATTCAGCCAGACGATTTAATTGCAGTGAAATGTGTTCTTCGGGGGAAGTTTGCATTATTTTCGGAGAAAATCAAATTGAGGCTAGTTCTTCGTTTTTTTAATGCGTTTAATATACAGTCGACTCCCTCTAAGTCGAACTCCCTCTAAGTCGAAATTCCCTCTAACTCGAACAAGTTCTATAGATTCTTGGACTATTTTCAATCCATCTAAGTCGAATTTTCCTTTGCAGAAACGAACATTTTTAAGAATTAGTCTCGCGGAGTTCGTATTGTTTTGTTTTTTATACTTCATACGAGTATGTATCTACTCTTTATTTTGTACATAATATGTACAGTGCTAACGTTAACAGAAAATTATTTTAAGTTTTACAAAAGTTAACTTTGAAAGATCTTCATTATTAGTTTGGTAGGTAATGCATTCTTTATGTGAGGGAAATTATTATTTTTTACAATTCAATGCAAACTTTCAGACAAATTATGGCCAGAAGAAAATTGAATACATTAGATCTTGCCACGAAGATTCGTTTAATTGAAGAAATTGAGAAGGGAGTTGAAAAGAAAAAGAAAATTGCTGAAGATTTTGGCGTTCCTAAAAGTACTCTTTCTTCGATATGGGCTGAAAGAGAAAAATTAAGAACTCGACATGGTTGTGCTGTTAATGCTCACCTTAAGCGGAACAAAGTTTGTGAGTATGAAAGTATTGACAAAGCTGTTTTCAAATGGTTCGAAAGTGTGCGTGGCAATAATTTACCTGTAAGCGGTCCAATCTTAAAAAAGAAAGCGCTGGAATTCGCAGACAACTTAGGATTTTCTAATTTCAAGGCAAGTGATGGTTGGCTTACTAGATTTAAAACCAGGCATAGTATCCTTAGCAAAGTTTTGTCTGGTGAAAGTGCTACTGTGGATAATAACAAATCCAATGAATGGAAACATCAGATTTCAGAAGTTGTCCAAGGATTAAGAAAGACCCGACGACATTTTTAATGTAGATGAAACGGGATTTTTTTACAAATGTTTACTGACACGTACCTTGGCTTTGAAAAGAGAGGTAAGCACAGTAAAGAAAGAGTAACATGCCTTGTGGGGTCCAACATAACAGGCTCAGAAAAGCTTAAACTCTTATTCATCGGGAAAAGCAAAAATCCTCGCTTCTTTAATGAAATAAAATCTTTGCCAGTTGATTACGTAGCCAACCAACGTTCTTGGATGACAGCGGATCTTTTTACTAGTTGGCTTTTAAAGCTCGACGCAAAGTTTGGTCGAACAAAACGCAAGGTATTATTCTTCATCGACAACTGTCCTGCCCACCCAAAACAAGTCAAGGAAAAATTAAAATTTATAAAGCTTGAGTATTTCCCCCCTAACATGACCTCAATTGTTCAACCGATGGACATGGGCATAATACAGAATTTAAAAGTTCATTATAAACGCCGCATACTAACCAAGTTCTTAAGCGCTTGGGAAACCAAAAAAGAAGACTATAAGATAACACTTCTAGACTGTGTACATCAGTTTTCAAAGGCATGGGTACATGATGTAACTCCTTTGACAATTGAAAATTGTTTAAAAAAGGCCGGGTTCAAGGACGAGACTTGGGACGATGAAGATCACATACCGCTTAACCAACTGATATGTGAAACCGACGCCGACGCCAATAATGAAATCGAGAGGATCTGGAACCAGCTAACTGAAACTGAGTACAGTATTGCGAGTGTTAATTGGAGGGATTATGTTGATGTCGATGAAGGTATTGCAGCCACAGAAATACTAGACACTGAGTCAATTTTGGAAGAAATAGTACATGCTGATGATGATAACGATGGCGACGCGACGGTGAAGCTGATGAAGAAGCCGAGATAATAAACATCGAAATGCCAGAAAAGAATGCAATCGAAAATGCAATTGAAATATTGCAAACAGCGATTGAATTGACAGAAGATGTACCAGATGAGGTTCAAAACAGCCTTTACAAAATAGAGTAATTTTTTAAGCAAGTTAATACTCCAGTCAATTTGGTATACCAGTCAAAAATTACTAGTTTTTTTTAAATAATTTTGTTGAGACAATGATGAATGACAGTAATGAATTAACGAGTCATAGAAGTAAGAAGCTTTTGTTTATTAATTTTATTTATTTACTAACTGATTATTTTCTTCCTTATATTCAATAAAAAAAAAAAATAATAATCTCTCTAACTCGAATTTTTTAGAAACTCCCTCTAACTCGAACTTATTTAAACATCCCGTGAAAGTTCAACTTAGAGGGAGTCGACTGTACTTGCAATTCACTTCTTAAGAAAAATCTCAAGATCTCATTAAATTCTTCTGAATAGTTTTTCAATTTGTGCCGTGTGTGTGAAAATCGTTTCTGTGCTTACAAAATTAATTTCGATTGCTTCATTGAAAGTAGTGTTGTGTTTTCTTTTCTCAACTACAAAGCTCATTTTCTTTTCTCCTCAAATGAAATAATAGAAATTATTTAATACCTTGTTTTTGACATGAAGTTTCACTTCTTCTGCGCGGAGAGACTCCACGCACTATTTTTTTCTATTGAGATCTTTGTAGATACTTTGAATTGCATCTTTTGTTGATCTTGACTGGCCTTAGATAAACCTGCACTGGTTATTAGATGGATTGAATATCAGATAATTTTCAAAGTGTGGTACATTAACTTGATCGAACGGTAGCCAAACAGGTTCGTGTATCTCCCTTTCATTTGTAGCTTGGTAGAAGGTAACTTGCCCTGCATAGCTTAGGCAAGCTTATAAAAGGATATCTGATGAGAATTGTGAGCCATCCAAGTCTGGTGTTCCTCTTCTAAAGCTCATATGATATCTCGCCTGCCTAGAACTTTTGGCTTTTAGGAGTTCTCAACTGCTTCACTAACTTCTTTGGCTGTGATGTTGGGTATTTCCATCAATATTCGTTGAATAGACCATCACAATACCTTACTGTCCATTGTCACCCTTTGAAACCCCTAGCAGCGAAATGGCTCTACTTATGCAAGTTTGTTACATGCACGTGCTTTGTGATATATGCTACCTGCACTGTGCTGTGCTGTTTTGTACAGATATGTTTGCATATTTAAAATGAATTGGCTGTTTTTTTGCTCTTTGTCTAAATTATACCACTTGTTTCTCTTCGGTGCACTGCTTGCTTGATTTCCTTCGCTGCTTCCAAAAATGTTCTAAAAGTTGGAAGGTGTTGCTGTGTGACAGTTTCAACCGGTACCACTTGGCAGTCTTTCCCTCTAAAACTTATAAATTTTTCTGCCAAATGGTAGTTTATTTTGGTTTCATTCAAACCATTGATTGCTGTAAGTGACAAGGCGTCAGTCTTGTTTGTTGAAAATGTTATTTAATACGATGAGACCAAGTCCGGGTGGATTCCGATAGTGCCATATACGATACCTCCATGGCAGTTCTCATAACCCTCATCTGTCTTCCTAACATGTCCGTTAAAATCTCCGCCAACAAACAAAAACTATTCTATTTAGATATCCTCTAGCCAAAATGCATCTTTCTCCACCTGCTCACTTCCAATTTAAGGAGCATATGCACTGATAATGTTGCACACCTTTTGAAGACTTCGTTATAGTCACGACACGACATTTTCTCTATTAATTTTGTTGCAAGAAATGTTTAAAATTTAAAAAATATATTTATTTGAATTTTTATGCCAGAAAAAAATTTTGTCCAACCTCGTCGTCGAAAACTGAAGTAGAAATGTAGAGAGAGCTGCTTGAAGCTCAGAATTACAATTCGACCACCGACCTGTGTCCACGACCTAAGACATACTCTCAAATCACAAAGTAAAAAATTAGGGGGTAGTATTTTTATGTATGCTCCCTGATAAAAAATTTACTGTTAGAACATTACCTGAGCCTAAGTACACACTTCGGTGCAGATAACTAAAGTTAGATATCACGTTTAGTAATGGATCTAGGTTTTGATACTTAAGACCTACCTCAAGACGAGTATGTATAAGATCATGCAAAGAAAAAACTCGGCTTGAAAGGCAGTCCGAATTTTTGATGATACACTGTCAAAGGTGCAGAGTTATTTACAATATTTCAACATAAATTAGGCAAGTTACACAATCGGAACAATTAAATTCGACAAACTGATTTTCAAATAGCTCATCAATGTCTAAATCGATATCAGGTCGATCGCCGCTATTTATTAACTCGCCTTGCCCAAAAGTTTGCATATCAATTGATGTCAGATGTTGGCCCATATATCGACCTTGATTTAGATTTGAAAATTACTTTCTCTTGACAGACTGTTCACTGAACGGTGCCATGCCTCCTCTGACACCTAAAGAAGAAGTTCGCTCAGTCAGTAGAATTCCCAAATTTAACACACAGCTGAGCACATTTTGTATGCAAAAAGCTGAATTTCTAATCAACCTATCGATTTTGAACACCACTAGCTGATTAATGGTTATTGGTTATAAATCAGTGGCCATACAAAAAAAGGTACTCCTTACGCTTGGTGTTTCATTTGCATTTTTATTGGTGTAATTCGGTGTGTTCGGTGATTGCCCACCAACAACAACCAGCATATTGATGACACTTGTAATGGGCGCCCATTCACACGCATTAAGTTCGCAATCCTGTCATTAAACCTCAAGTTTAAGGTCACGCCAAGTGTGCGCAATAATTCATGGATTAATGAATTCATTGGCTACCCATAGTTGGTGTCAATGCAACAGGTCGGTTTCTGTTGATGACTCTAATTAGGCTTTTGGGTCTTTGGGAAAATTGAATTCTTCCGTTTGCCCAGTGTCTCCAGTGTGAATAAGTACTGACTGGGTTAAGATAAATTTGCATTTTATCAATTAGATTGTTTTTGTTTTCACTTTTTTCTACGTCGCCATTTACCGACTGATATGCCGCGATGAATGAATATGCAAATATGTGTTTACTTTTATTTGTGAAAATTCTCAAGTCTCGAATGTAGGTTAATCCGAAAGTTCGATTAGGCACATAATTGATCTTGTCTGTAGACATCGCTGATGATGTGAATATTTCAAAAATTCGCCGGTCGTGGGAAGATGCGTTTGTGTATTGTGATCAATGATCATCGGGAGTTTTAATAAAATAAATAAAACATTACTCAGCCTTAAGGCCGGAAATTGAGTTTTATTGCTTGAAGCCCTTTGTCTGTTACAAAAAATTGAGTTCACACAATTATTTTCCATCAGGTTATGAACGTCCGAGTGTAAATATTTAAGAAAAACGACCTACTAATGCACTAAGAAGCCAAAGCTGTTATGATACAGAAGCATCTACGTTACGTCACAATAGTGCGACTGTTTGTCTGGAGTGATTTATATGAAAGAAAGGGAATTGAGTCGGAATGTGGACTTAATTGCCTGTAAGTAAGTCTGAACCCCCAAACGACTATTTATCTTAGTCTCATTCAAAATATTTAACACTTCCCTTCCTGTCTGTTTGTTGATGAAATAAATAGCTCGACTAAGTGGGCGATAAATAATAATAAATTTTTGTAGAAATTTTCTCCTAGAAGCTAAAGCAGAAAAAAGATTATACTTCAACAAACGCAGGTGCCTTCGTAAGACAGAGAATGAAAGTTTCACGCTCAAAATGACATCTTTAGTCTTTTTGGAACCAAAGTTTTATGTCCAAATGTTGCTGCAATGCTTTGGAGAAAACAAAACAAAGATCAGAAATTGGCAAAAAATGAAACAAAATTCTTTTAGGGGAGGATTACGATGTGTGCGCACCATTGCTCTTTTATGTTAAGCTAAGCGGACACAAACAAACATCTTTAAATAAGTAAAAATCGGGGAACCCCGAGACATGGAGCATTACTTTCAATTACACCTTGTGCGAGGAATGGAGGGGCCTACGTATGTTTGCCGATTCTGAAAAGGGAAGTGAAAAAAGTCCCTTTTCATGTTAGTGTATTAGTCTAGTTACTGTCAAAGATCTTACAATTCGTTGTAAAGGGTAGTTACTCGTGAAAAGGCAATTGGATGTTTTTAGGATTCGAACCTCGAACTCCCAAGCAGGAACGAAATTTGGAACACAGCTCATAAGTGGATGACAATGAATGAAAATGTGGAGAAAGAAAAAGTAAAAAGATCTAAAAGGACGAGAGAATTTTGAAACTCGCTTTGTTGTACGTCTATCCGGGTGGAATTCTGTAATTGGTCTTAAATTAACTACCAAATGAGCTGAAGACTTGAAATTTGTGAGTAAGTATCTTACTGAATAAACCACTCCAAGATTTCAATAAGGAGGAGGAGGCAATGAATGTCTGGGTTCATCAGATAAATTGGACAGTCAAATAATAAATTTGCTTGATGTAGTTTACGTCCTTGGGAAAGATTAGGGAATGGACAGAGGAAACGTGGGTTTGTCTAATCTTTCCTCTGTAAGTACACCAAATTACGAAATAAAAGTAAAAAAAATAGGTATAAATAAATAAATAGGGTGCCACAGCGGGGCCCGCTGCAATTCACTCAATCACAACTTGTGAGGGAATTGAAGTGACTCAAAGTTTCTTCGCCGATTTTAAAAGGCTTAGTAGCGAGAAAGTACTTTTCATGGCAGATATAATACTGTCGAAGAACGTGCCGATACCTCGTGAAAGGCATAACACCCGAGGAAAACCCCTTTTGCCTTTAATGATTCTGCGATTTGAAACTCGAACCCACCACGTAGCAGACAATCACTCTAACCACCACGTATAACGCAGTCTGCTTAGAGAAAACAGTGCATTTCAAATCTGGTTTTGGCATGATTTTCTTGGTCCTTAGACAGGTGGTGATGTATTTTCACCAAACGTTTACTTTCTCTATGGAATTTTGCTTTAGCTTGAGGTTGAACAATCGGTATATACCAATACTTGTCCTCCTGGATGAGACGGGTACGGTGATTTTAATTCATGTGAGTTTATCGGCAGTTTCACGAGATGTAGTTGTGCCACTACATTTAAGTAAAACAAACAAATAGGGTGGCGCAACAGAGCGAGCAACCCCAGGGAATAACGCATTTCTCACAACCATGCCTTGTGAGGGAATCGAGGGGATCTAGAATCTTCCGCCGGTTCCGAACGGCTAATCGAGGAAACGCTTTTCATTGCAATAAATTTACTATCAGAAGACTTGCAAATTCCTCGCAAAAGCGGTACCGGTGAAAAAACATTTTTGCTTCTGTTGGGATTTGAACCACGAAATCTCTCGGTTAACAGGCAGGCATGCTAAACATTATGCTGCGAGTACCAAACCTCCGAGATTAAGATACGGTTATTATAATGAAATGCCTTTGAACGATAGCCAACCGGTTGCTGAGTTCGTGAATACAGCACCGCGAGTGATCTAAGGCTACTTGGATGTCGGAAAGGATGATTTTTTATGTGAATATCAAGTTTTCTTTGAGTCAATTTTTCTTTGATAGCAGGAGCCCCCCCCCCGGGGACCTCAACTTGTCGTACGGTGGGGGGGCTTACGTCTGGCTCGTTTTGAGCTTAAGAGACAAACTAAGAAGGTCCAAGGTGTGCGTGGCTGGCTGCTGGTTTCAGCCTTGGTCAGTGGCTGGCTGCGTACATTGAGGTTTGGTAGGCCTCGAGTATTGAGGTACTCATCTACAAGTATCCTTCGGGATGCGCGGCTTCACCAGAAATTTAGGTCTGGTACCGCGGGAGATAGAGCCCCCTTGACAACGTTCTGCGCTTGAGGTGCGGGGCGTTGTCTTGGTCTATCAATGAGGTTGGCCCCCTAGTGGGAGCATCGCTGGGGCTGTGGTTGTCCGAATGCGGAAACAATTGGCATTCTTCATTGAATGCAAGAAGTGTAGGTCGGCTTCGCCCCTCAGCAAGGGGGTGGGCTTGCCTCAACGAGTTCACTTTTGCCACTAGGCAACTAGGGTGGTGGTTGACACCAAATTCAACTCCGTTATGTTGGGTAGGCCCGCCGTGAAATTAAGCCATAATTGGTAGGTGTTCACGTTAAACAAGACTTCATCATCTGATAGCAGGAGCGGAAAGAGCGTATGCTACGCATCTTCAATCCTGTATTCTTCCTCATCCCAAGATGATACCGATGTAATGGTGCTGATTTCAAAAAAAGTAATCAGTATCAAAATGACATGGGATTCATCCGGATACATTCAGGATGAGTCTATGGACAACTGAGTCATTGTTTGCTCGTGACCATTTGTGTGCTGAAAACTTCGTCGGCACACATACATACAAGTCGATCGCTGGGTTTGGCTTAATTTGCCAGGTTAAGTCACTTTATCTGCCAAAATCTTGGTTTGTTCGTTGAAGCCCTATAGGGTCACCCTGGGGTCGCCACAAAGTGTTTTTAGAGAAACCTAAAGTCACCCTGAATGTCAAATTTAGTGTTTTCTTAGCCCTATGGTTTTCCCTCAACTCGCCATAGGTTTTTGCTGTGGCAAGTTGAAGGCTGTCAAATGGCATGTATTTTTTTGAGGACTAGAAAACTGGAAAGATATTTTGTCACTTTTTCCTTTCAGAAAGTTTTTCGAAAGAGTAGTGTGCTGGGATAACTTGACACGAAGTTAGCACAACCCCCAAAAAGGGTTGAATCAACTCAAAACCACCGACTAAGTATGCCATTAGTTGTCTTGAATGTCATATCAAGTTAGCACAACAAAGGTTTTTGACCACGAGCTCAAATTTTTTCAACAATTTAGCGACAATTAATACGATTAACAAATTCTGAAAACTTAGAAGTGGTAGGGCTAACATGACGGACATTTGTAAGTTTATATTGGTCATATGATCGAGGTGTATAGCTCGTGGGTTGATGGGCCCACTTTTTCAATGGCTTCTCTGTACCAATTCGATCTTGTAGTTTTTTAAATCATAGATTAAGTTCACACTGACAGGTGTTCTCAGCTTGAAATATTGACAGGAAGTAAATATTGTACCTTAGCAAAACGAATCGTTTTACGCTTTAACACAACAGTTCATAAAATAACGGATGCAGTTGAAAAAGCATTAGAAAAAAAAAAAAAAAACAAGTATGTTCGGCTATATTTTTAGATGTTGCTCAAGCATTCGACAAGGTATGGCATGAGGGGCTAGAGTACAAACTGCAAAGGGACCTACCCAGGCAGTACTACGAAATACTAAAATCTTATATCTCAAACCGGCTCTTCAGAGTACGGTATGATCAAGAATATTCAAAGCTAAGTAAAATACAAGCCGGTGTTCCACAAGGAAGCGTCCTAGGACCTACCCTGTATTTGCTATATACAAGGGATATTCCAATGGATAACAACACCATTATGGCTACTTTTGCGGATGATACCGCAATTTTGGCATCCAGTAAGTGCGTCGTCAAGGCTGCTGAGAAATTGCAAAATGCCGTCGACACCGTTAGTGATTGGACCAAAAAATGGCGTATCAAGCTCAATGAAGCTAAATCTGCACATATAAACTTTACAAAAAAAAAGTTAAGCTACGTACAAATATTCATCAACAATCAAGCTATACCTTACGCCAATACGGCCAAATACCTTGAGATGAATTTGGATGCAAAGCTAAAGTGGAAAGAGCATATCAAAAAGAAAAGCGAAGAGCTCAACCTGAAATATAGAAAAATGTACTGGTTACTCGGTAGAGATTCTGACTTATCTGTCGAAAATATAATAATGCTTTATAAACAAGTACTTAGACCTGTTTGGACCTATGGAATCCAATTATGGGGCTGTACAAAGAAAACAAATACTGAAATCATCCAAAAGTTCCAAGACAAAGTCCTTCGTGGAATAGTAAATGCACCATGGTATATAAGAAATAGCGATTTACATCGTGGCCTACAAATAGAAACGGTTACAGAAGTTGTTAGAAAACATGCTGTATCACACAATCAGCGACTGCATAGTCATATCAACTCTGAAATGGAGTCCGTATTAAATACGAGAGGCAATGTTCAGAGATTAAGAAGAACCAAGCCACACGAGCTTATGGTCTAAAAGTCATGGGAAGCATTAAAAGCTTAAGCTTCCCTTAAAGCGATTATGCTATTGACAAAGAAAAATCTGTTGTCGATCGTTCATAGATTGGTTTTGATTACGTGAAGTTTTTAGTGAGGTAAGAATCCCACACTACTTGGTGTCGAACACTGCCAAGTGTCTTTTGAAGATTTCCTCCTGACAAAAAAAAAAAAAAAAACAAAAATTCCGATTTGATTTGAGTGCTGTATAGACCGAATACGGCAACTTTTGGAAAGAAACGTGGTCGGAAGAAGAAACGCCCAACACATTTCAATCGCTTAGAATTCATGCTTGATGATGACTATGTTCTATAGAAGTAGTTGAAGTTGTTGCATGACTCCTATGAATGAAAAGCTCCCCATGGTTTAATCGATTATTCTGCTCTTTAATATAAGATATATCAACTTAACCAAAGTGCTGCCTACCACATAGTCATTCAACTCGGTTGAAATTGAAAAGTTGCTTATAATTTGAAGGCACCCCTAACTGCAACCAGATTGTATACTGTTGGCGATGTAGGGAATATTCGGTAGTTCGTACCAAAGAAGGGGTTGGCTGCTTCAAACAATTTTCTACTTGTTTTGTTACTTGCATACTTAGGTGGGCATTACAATTCAGGGTGAGCTTGGGCCTCAATCAACAATTTCTATATGGTGGCAGAGATAACTCCACGCACAAACCCCAATCTGGAGGGCCAACTTAGTCTAGTATTGTGCTGTACAGAAATATACCAATCAATGGTTCCACAGTTAAAAGAAGGAGTGATGATAACGGATCGGTCTGAGATCTTTTGAACTTGCATGTTGACATTTACAAACTTTGGGTACACTTTTTGATATTTTAAGGAGATGCAGTCCAGATTCATGCAGCCGTTCAGGATTATTTCAAGGACACGCGTAATGATAACCGAGAGCATTTGAAGTTCAGCACCACACGCGCCACTCCGTCAGGTCCAGCAGTGTTGATTGGATCGAAGCGCTGACAATATCCCATCCGAGTATTTTTTGTCTTATGGTCAGAGATCAGATTAAGCTTGATATGTATGCTCATTATGTTGCTCGACTATTATGGGTTACATATCTGTATATGCCATGAGTGCTACCAGGCAGTGTGCAGTAGCAAGTGTAAAACAATTTTCGAAGGAATTGCTCTTGTTTTGATAACTACCATGGGAATTTTTATACCCCAAGAGAAGAAAAATTTTGCTAAATAAAAATTCAAACTTAGCGTTCTTGGAATGAGGTACTGTCAACTATAGAGATTCATTTCTTAGTTGCACAGCCCATATGAGGAATGGTTTACCAGACTCTGCTTTTCCCTAAAATTACGACTCACAAACCTTTTTTTAACAACACACTGTCACTTTTTACACGGCGTTTCATAAACGACCTAAATACTTTTAAACAAAATTACACCAGAAACTACAATCACAAAAGATGACCAGCGCATTTTCGAATCGAGTTTCCCTCCACCTGCCATAAAAAAAACTCTCGAATAAGAGCAAATAATCTGCATTTTATTTGGTTACACCTATCTATTAAAGCACAACAGTAGCAACTTCTTCTTCTTCTCTTCTTTTCATTAAGTGCGACTAGCACTCTTCCACTTGTCTCCTTCACAATAGTAATCCGTTCAACGGGGGGCACCCCGAGTGCAAAGAGTAAGAGCTTTTGATATTCAAGAACTAATGGGGCACATCAAAGACGAAAGACGTAAGTCTTTACTAAGGTCTTCATAAAAAAACACAACCCGAAAAGAACTGACTGTTCGCCCAGGTTTAAATGAAAATGAATGCCAATAACAAAATAGTTTGCTGACACTACCTCGACCACAATCGTTATCCAATATGCACTTAATTTTTTCTCAAACAGAATCTGCTTACTCTCATTTTGGAAGAGGTGTGCAAAAAAAAGTAATTTGCATAGGTTCAGCGAATTAATTCGAATCTGATAAGGCCAATTGATTTACGATTCCATCTGGGCTAACCAAACGTTGCGTTGGCAACATCGGCAATAATGAAGCCCTGTGCAAGCCAGTTAGTCTATCAGTCAAAATACAGTTTCATCAATTTGCTTGGCCCTAATGATAGCAAATCTTCCCATGAAAACACTCGAAATTCATTCGATCTAATTGCATTAATATATACGAGGAATAAAATTAAAAATGGTCTATTGTCAACGGTTAACGTTGGTCGCGTCTTAGTTTGTTTGGAAGCCATTCACTTCTTTTTATTTACCCACACTCTTTGACCGATGAACTTCTGATTGTACAGCTTGCGTCTCGATTTTGTGCGGTCATATAAAAGTCAGTTGGTGGCCACGAATGGTCATCAGTTAACCTCAACAATCTTAAGAAGCAACAGCATAACTTACTCAAGCCAAAACATGAAGATCATTCTGGTACGCAATCTTGTGGATACATTTTTCGGTTTTATTCAGGATGGCACAGCCCTCATCATTTCTCACCAAATGGATAATATTAACCAATTCTTTTATTTCCTTCCTTTTAGTGTGTGTTCTCGGCAACTGTAGCCATGGTGGCGTCTCAAGGATACAACTACCAGCAACAACAACTGCAACTGCAGCAACAGCTTCCACAGCAACAGCAGCAGCAATATGCGCCACAGCATTACCAAATGCAGATCGTTCCATCTGTGCAGTTGCCTGTGAATTCATTCAACCAAGCACCAATTGCTTCGGCACCAATCTCCTCACCAGCATTTTTGTCTCAACCCCAAATCAGGAACCAACAGGCCGCCTATCGCCCTCGTCCTAGCGTCCGTGTTGCGAAAAGGCCAATTGTGTCGAAGAGCTTCTTCATTCACTCCGCCCCAGAGGAAACCGAAGATGATATTCTGGAAGAAATGGCCCAATTGTCTAGTCAGCCACGTAAGCATTACAACGTCTTGTTCATCAAATCTCCAACCCAGACCAACAGAGCAACCGCTTTGAACTTTGCCCAGTCATTGAATGAAGAAAAGACTGTCGTCTATGTCCTGACCAAAAAGACAACTGCTGCCGATCTGCAAGAAGCAGCCCGTGATACTCCACAAAAGACAAGCAAGCCCGAGGTATTCTTCATCAAGTATCGCACTCCAGAGGAAGCTGCCAACGCTCAAAGGCAAATTCAAGCTCAATACGACACTTTGGGAGGATCCTCAACCATTTCAGACGAAGGATTGGCTCAAGTCACCTCGGTTATTGGTTCCTTGGACCCCAAGGTCCAGGAAGAAGATGATGTACAGAATCAAAACTTCGAAGAAGTTGTTGACAATTCGTTGCCAAGCAATAATGGCTACCTGCCACCACAGTATTAGATCCGTCTTCAGTGTTAAGAAGTGTCAAGTTAGAGCTGATAGTTCAAACTGATTGTTGTTAAGTTTTTGTTTAATCGTTAGTAGATGTAAGAAACGAAATATAAAAAGAAGTTTTTCATTATTTGATTTGATGTGTTGAGCCAGAGGAACCTTTCAACTTCTGCGTTTTTGACAACGAGGCGTTTGTATGGAAATGTGAGCGGAACGTGACTGTGTTTTTTGTAAGAAAATCGTTTTTTAAGAGTACCAATCGGAGAAAGCTTTACAAGGCTTGAAGGAAGGACTTATTTTTGCTAATAAACTATAGCAAGTAAGTGAAGTAGTAAATGAGAATAAACTTACAAAAAGGCGGGCACAACCAGCTCTGGAAGAGACGAGCCCTAGCGCATTTAATTCAACCATGCCTTTTTGCCGGTTCCAAACGTCTAAGAGCGACTTGTAGGTGTGAAACTACTACCGGACATCAATTTGTATACCTACCGTTGTTCTGCGTTGAATTAAAAAGTGGAGTGGATGTGCTCATTTTGATCAATAACACTCCCAATGACCACAAGGAGTATAAATAAATGCTCCTTAGCCACTGAGCGAAGCAAGGATGATTAGGGTTTGGTAAAGCATCAGGCTACGTTTGATTCTTGAGAGGATTTTATTTCTCAATTCCTTTTCACTCAAGGAAACCACAAACGACCAGAGTCATTCTGGATTTTGTATCCTTGCCAATGAAGTTTTTGTCTTCTAAGTGTATTCAATAATACGAAGTAATTACTTACCACAAATAAAAGACTGTCTAGTGTTACTTGTGATTTAACGTTTTGTGTTATACGTCGGCTCTTGTTTATTACAGCATTGATTATGTACTTCGTTTTGTCCTCTTAAGCAACGTATTCAATTGCCGTTTCTGTTTTAATTCCCGCCATTAGATCCTAAATCACAAAGTATTCTTTTAATGTCAATTTGTTCTTTTTAAGCGAAAGGTTTTACTAGGTTTAAAAAGACTGTATTTGGCATTGACGATCTAGTAAATTTCCATCGAGAATGATGTGAAAGAAATAACACAGTTTTAAGAGCCAGTTGATGTAGCAGAATGTTATTATCAAAGCCAAAGAGTGGCCAAGTCTTTCATGTGTCTTAACAAATCGTCTTTATAAAAAGTCTCAAACACTGCCTCGAAAATGACAAATACCTGGTGTGTTTCGATATTATATTGCAGGTTCTTTCCAGGATCTGCCGTAATGCAAAGATTTGGGCGAATGTGAATCAGAAATAAATGAAAAAGTAAATAGGAAGGCGCAACAGAGCGAGGAGCCCCGGGGTCCAACCATACCTTGTGAAGGAATGAAGGGGACCTACAGTTTTTTTCCGATTCTGAACAGCTAATCGAGAAAGCGCTTTTCATGGCAGTGAATTTATTATCGGAGGACTTGCCGATTTCTCTCGAAAGACGATACTCGTGGAAAAACATTTTTGGTTTCTTTTGGGATTCGAACCACGAACCTCCTGCGTAAGAGGCAAGCATCTTAATCATCAGGTCACATATTATAACATAAGTTGCAAGTTATGAACTCAAACACTGGTGTATGCTCTTTGGAGCTTGAAAACCTAGTTTCCGACTGTCTTCAAAAGCTCCTCATTAAAGCAATTTGCACTGATTAGTCTTTTGATACAGGGTTAGATATGATATCTTCAATTCGTCCAGGTAAAGTGGATGACTATCTTGATTATGGTTGAAGTTGTATGGAGAAGCACGGATTTATATGGCCGTCGCCGTTAAGACTAGTACACTTTCATATGTTTTCTAAGGTAACGCTCCATAAAACCTTGACCATTCCAATGCTGCTTCACGGCGTGGAAGGTTGGACCTTATCGAAAGCGGTTGAGGATGCCATAGGTCGATTCGGAAGAAAAATACTCCGAATGATCTTTGATCTCATATGAGAAGGCAATGCGTGGAGAAGAGTATACAACAACGCGACATAGCCATAGCTAGAAGAGTACGCATCGTCAGACTACAATGGCATCTGACAGCAGAGATAGTGAATTTCCTCGCCAGTATGTGGAAATGAGTTGTGAACGTTTGACTTATGAGTCGGAAAATATTTTTTTAATTTAATTTTTAGAGCTTGAACTTATTACATTTCGTGAATGCAAGAGTTCCCGTACAAGAATAAGGTTCACTGCTCATGAACGAAAACTCTTCACTTCATTCTCCACATAGCTTCACGAGTAAACTAAAATGTAAAATGGGTTCATGAGGAGCTAGTTGCAGAAGTGATCTTTCCAAATACTCGGTAGCGACTGCCATTCTACTACCATTTTCAATGCTCGTTGAAGTAAGCTTAATCTCAAGATTAGCCTTTTGACATAATCTTTTATTTTTCTTTTTTTTCTTAAAATGAAATATAGAAATATTCTTTTACTCGTGGGGCTATGGTCGCATGGACGCGCTTCACAGTTTGATGAGATATGCCATAACATCACTAGCTGACCTTTTGCTACGAAAGCCGAACTCCAAGCGTCTATCAATTAGAAACTTTCGCTGTTCCAGATATTTCTTATGATGGTAAAAAGTCAGCGTCTATATGACCAAAACGGAACATAGGTGCAATGGGATGATAATAAGAGGACGAAGAAAAGTCGCCTTTTCAAAACCTGGTTGGATAGAAGCATTTTGCCATCCACTGGGAAAAGTCCAGGTTAAGCAAGACAGATATTAGACCTCAAACTAAAGTTTTACTAACGATTAAGAAATCTTTTCGAAAAAGTGGAAGAAATACAAACAGGATCACTGAATTTATGAAAATCGAGATCTCGTTACCCTCCTGAAACAGCAAGAATGGGATGGAAGATTTATCCTTTGGAACCCACAACCCACTGAGCCCTCAAGTACCGGAGAAACCGTAATATGGTGCGGTTACGGTGTATAGTAAGAATCAGGGTTCAGACCTCAGTCATGAAATTTCAGAAAAAAAAAATTAAGAAAAAGTTATGAACTTATGACAGAAAGTTAGTATCACACCTCGGTGTCACTTTACTTATTACTTGAACAAAGTTGGGAAATGTGAAGAGCCTATTTGCAAACTTAATGTTGTGTGGCCAAACGGTACGTTTTTTGAAAGAAGTTTTATTTGAAATGAAGCACTTAGGGCATCAGTCTATATTCGTTAGTAAACAAGTTTGTGCAGAAAGTGTTGCTAGTGAACAACTCTCAAGGTCCCTTGTCGCACGGTCTACACAGACTGGAATGTGGCTACTGTAGCCTAGAGTGTGAAACTCAATCTACGAACAAGATTCTACGCTTCGGTTACGGCGAGCGTTACAGATGCAAACCAGCTTTTTTTTTAATGGGATTGATGACACGGACTAATATGACTTATGGTTTATGGATAAACTATGAACTTGTTTTGATTTTGGTGGTTCCAAATTGCCAAGCCATGTTTTTAGTCATCTTGGCGGTGTCAATTGGCCGCCGAAGATGCAATTTGACCACTTGCTACTATTTATGGGGGCTTAAGGTTAGCTGTTATCTCAAATATTCGGAAACCATTAAAGCACGTGTCAATTTTCGCGAGGACCTGGCAAGTCAAGAGAATTACACTACCATCAAAAGCACTATCTCACTTAAGCTTTCGAATTGTAGAACCTTGAAATGCCCTAGGCCCCGAGACTCCCCGAATTCGGCTGCACTCCTTATTGATTAGTTTTTCATTATCCACGGATATGTCTTTTATTTTAATTTTTTCTTTATTACTAGTATTTTCTTTTAATTTTTTTTTTCTCTTTTCATTTATTTTATCTTTAATTTATCTATTGAATTCTTTAGTCTATAAGATTATATTTTATATGCTGTATTTTATATATCTGCTTGATGAAATAAACAAATAGTAATAATAATATTTTATTTTATTTACTTATGATATCGATTTCAAATTCATGGTTGCCAAGAGTTTAGGAATTCAGAATTTTCTATGTTGAAAAAGTGGACTAAATCTCGAACAATCCGGAGAATTGGAGTAGATTTTATATTTTCTTCTAAAGTAGAGCAAATTTGATCCAATCAAAGGAAGTTTTGGACATTGGTAAGAAAACTGCACATTATACGGCACTTCAATTGTGAAGGAGTCACAGCCAACGACCTCTTAATTAATTGCTCTACAACTATTAACGGGTTGTCAACCTTCGACTGTGCCTCGATATCCGATCCTCTCACATTCAGTTGCATTGCATAGAAATGCATAACACTTGACTTGCTTGTGTATCCATAGAGTGCATTGTACTCAAAACAATATGATTCCCAACGACAGGCCACTGCCAGCTGACAGAAGTAATAAGGGATCATATTGCTTTGACTGCATGCGCGCTGTTTATGTCACAGCAATAGTATTTGGGTATGAGCATTTGTTTATGATATAGGTCATTGGCGCTCACCGAAAAGAATGTGATGATGAAGCGTTTTAATCGGATATCGAAGTGTGGTCGATTGTTCGATAACCAGAACTCGAACATAGTAGCTTTGTATAAATAGAACATAAATTTGGAAATAAATTCAATTGTGATCGTGGAGTCGATCGGAAGAGTAATCCATTCTTATTATTTGATATATGGCAATTAGCCTAAAAATATAAGAGTGACTTGTCTTCTTCTTTAGTCGTCTTCGGTACCACCCTCAACTTTGCATTAGTGCGAAAGAGGTTTGAGCGACAGCAGTGAATGCTAAGCGATTGGTGCTGACTGCTGAAGTACAAGCGACATTACATGGCGAACCTGCCAGGCTCCGAAAGAAATTTTTTGTTCTTCGAAAATTTTTTTTTGTCGTGTACGATTTGGTCGCTGAAATTCTAGTTTGACAGCCATTTTAAGAGTTTCTTCATGCCTCAGCAAATTAAACATAGACTGCAGGTGTTGTTGAATATCTGAATTATTGCTCTGTGTGCTATTGATGGATCTGATTGAATCTGTGCTCAACCGACGTTCGGCATATTGAGGGATATCTTTGAGGGCAAACACCAATGCTGTGCCCTTTCCAGCAAAGAAGCACTCACTTCTTTCATATTTGCAACCATCTTATTCATCAGCCTCGCCATCCGAATTGGAACATTGTGGAGAACCAGTAACACTAGGCGATCTTTGCACTGTCACCAATGCCATTGTAGCAATTGCATTTATTTAACTTACGAACTTATGCATTTTTTGCTTTGTTTTGAATAAATATATTGTAAGATGCACTCCGTATAAATAAGAAATAATCTACAATCAAATAACAAAATTCTACAAGAAGAAGACAGTTTCCAGAAACTGTTTCTAAAAATTTCAACGCAGATAAAGGAAGTAATCCAGAGCAAGAAGCAAAATTAGTAAGATAGTTAGTTATTATTACAATAGGGTAAAGAATCATTTTTTTAATAGTAAGAATATAATGGGAAAATCTAATTCAAAGGAAGAGGTAGTCGTAAATAACAACGGCCCTCAACAAAACGTTTCCTCTGCGTCAGTCTACTTTGGATTGGACGTAAAGACAATAATAACTTTAATAATCATCTTGGTAATACTAAAGTACGTTTTTGAGCAATTAAAGAATAAATTTAAAAGTAATGTCAGAAAACAAATAATAAAAAATAATGTTGTAAGCAGAAGAATGTCTGTCTAAAATTTTGTAAAAAAAAAAAAATAATAATAAAAATAATTTATTAGCTACCTATACTTTTCCTTTCCTGTAAAAAAAAAAAAAAATATTTAACTTTTCATGGACTTCAAACCACTAGAAACAGCTCTAGCAAACTTAAAAAATTTTTACAAAAACTCAAAAAAGACTCCTAACCGCAAAAGGAAAACAAAAGGAGCAAATGCGAAGCTAGTAGAGATCTCTAATTTATGGGTTGAATTCATTAAAGAATTTACCCTTTACAACCAAAAAGAACTCACAGAAGATGAACATAAATATTTAACTCAATTAACATCAGAAGCAAAAGAATACAAAGAACTGTCAGAAAGTATAATTAGTCAAAATATTCAGGAAATAGATGCGGAATCAGAATCAGAAATAGAATCAAAAACATCAGGTACAGAAAAAATAGAAAGTAATTTAGACAAAGAAGAGATAGTAACAGCTAGTTCACAAGAAATAGGAATCATTAACAAAATGGCAGATTTTGATTATAATAAAGCACAAAAGTTGCCAGTTCTCAACTGCGAGACAACAGATAGAAGAACCGAAAACATAAGAGACTTTCTTAATAGTATTGAATTCTATCATGACACCCTTAACAATGCATCCAAACCTATATTAATAAAATTCCTACTCAAATGTAAAATCCAAGGCAAGGCATTGACAGAACTAGGGTCACTTAAACCTGAAACTCTAGAGCAGTTAAAAACAAATATAACCGATAAATGCGGAGATAGGAATACAATAGAAATCTTACAAACAAAACTAGACAAATCACGTCAGAGAAATAGGCCGATGAGGGAGTTCGTAACAGAAATTGAGGATTTAATAACAAAAATGACCGAATTAGAAGTTAGCTTTCAAGGAGAACAAGCTAGGGAAACACTAGCGCTAGCCAATGAACGAAGAGGAATAGCTTTCTTAAAACAGGGCGTTAATGACAGGTATAAAATTATACTAGACAGCGCACGACATGTAAAAATGCAAGATGCTATAGCTCACTTACTAGAATTATCTCCTAGTACTACTGCAAGTACAGAAACTATCCGTTACGCGAACAATAACTTTCAACCAAGGCATAGTAACCAAAATTTTCGAAGTAATTACCGACCTAATTACAACCAACTTAATTTTAACAATAACACAAATCAAAATTTTCCTAGGCAAAATCAGTTCCGTAATAATAATTACTCTCCCAATAGTAGAAATTCTAATCACTCTCGAAATTTTACAAGAAATAATGAAACTAACACAAGTCAAAATTTTCCTAGGCAAAATCATTTCCGTAATAATAATTACTCTCCAAATAGTAGTAATTCTAACCACTCTCGAAATAATATTATTAATGGGAGTAGGAACCCCACTAGGAGTAACCAACCCAACATTACTGGTCATAGAGTATTAGCCTTGGGAAACGAGCAACCCACCGAGGGGCCAGCCGACCCATCGGAGGGGAATTAACTACTCCACCAATGCCAAATGCCATTTGCACTGCTGGAATATCAAACGGCATTTACGTTCAGTTAAAACTAGGCTATGATCAGCATACAAAATTTTTATTAGACAAAGGAGCTTCAATTTGTATAGTAAAAATCAGTTCAGTAAATTTAAACATCCCCATATTCAAACAAAAAAGCACAAAAATTCTAGGTATTTCAGGAGAACTGGAAACAATAGGAGCATGTACTGTTCAAATCCATTTAAAAAACCAGATAATTCCGTACGAATTTCATGTGGTACCCGATGATTTCCCAATACCCGTTGAAGGTATTATTGGAGCAAATTTTCTGTTAGAGTTTAATGCCATACTTGATTTAGAGAAATTCCTGCTAAGAATCAAAAGGGGAAGTACCATTTTCCATCTGCCCCTATGCGCCCAAGAAAATATAAATATCGTTTCAATAGCGCCAAAATGCGAAGCCACCTACTGGCTGAATACAAAGCACAGAGAAAATCGAATATTTTATCCGCAACAATTATGCGAAAACGTTTTTATGGCAGGATCATTATCTACAGCCATAAACGGAAAAATACCCATTAGAATTTTAAACACACGGGATACTACAGTTACTCTCAAATGGGCCGAACCATGGTCCTCGCCTGCCTCAGAACACTACATTTTGCATTACAACCAAAAAGATAAATCAACAAACGCTCGAGTTAACAAAATATTAAACGAAATAAATTTCGACACATTAAATAGTGAAGAAAAAGCAGAAATAGAAGCAATATGTACCAAATACCAAGATATCTTCCACGTTGATGGTGACAAACTCACGTATACAAATATTGACAAAGCAGATATCTCGCTCAAAAAGGATGCAACACCGAAATATTCAAAGCCATATCGGCTCCCACATACACAAAAACAGGATATAAAGGAAGAAATAAAGAAAATGTTAGAAAACGACATTATAGAACCTTCTATCTCTCCCTGGAACTCACCAATATTAATAGTACCTAAAAAGAAAGACCCCGTGACCGGCCTACAAAAATTCCGTATGGTAATCGACTATCGTCACGTGAACGAACGAATTGAAGATGATAAATTTCCTCTAGCCAACATTACAGACATCTATGACATGGTAGGAGGAGCAACTTACTTCTCCTGCATAGATTTAAGCCAAGGATATTATCAAATGGAATTGGATGCCAATAGCAGGCCAATCACAGCATTCTCAACAGAAGATGGTCACTACCAGTTAAAGCGACTTCCAATGGGTTTAAAGATCTCGCCCAGTAAATTTTCCAGAATGATGTCCATAGCGATGTCAGGACTATCATATTCAAGATGTTTTGTCTATCTCGATGATCTTATAGTGTTTGGTAAAAGTTTAATAGACCACAACAAAAATTT